>CM051267.1:19924253-19946753 GCA_027921565.1 Artemia sinica | reverse complement strand
GGGGCATTGCTATGACGGGGGTGCCGGAATTCCCAGCATAATTTAAAAAAACGGTCTGAAACTAAATTTAAAAAAAAACAACAAGTTTTTTAACTGAAAGAAAGGAGCAACATCAAAACTTAAAACGAACAGAAATTATTACGTACATGATTGAATTCGCCCCCTAGTCAATACCTCGCTCTTTTCGCTAAAGTTTGTTTAGTACTTTCATAAGAGCTATTTATTCGAATTAATGGCCTTTGTGACGAAGTGGTCATTTTACAAAAAAAAAATTGAGCAAAATTCGAACTTTATCGTAAAGAGCGAGGTATTGACTAGGGGGAGAACCCCCCTGATACACGTATTAAAAATGTATGAATATAAAAGTTCCTTAAGTAAGTTAATTCGTAAGTTACGCATATCTATTACTAATAAAAACGTTCGTAAATAAAATTAAACAACTTACGAGAAAGCCATTTAACTAAAAAAAAGTAAAATTTAATATGCAAATTTCGTTTTAATTATTCTTGTGCAGTGAGCCAAAACCAAAACCTGAATTAATTAAAAAACGTTCAGAAATTACATAAAAAAGCAAGTTTTTTAACTGACATTAAGGAGCGACATTAAAACTTGAAACGAACAGAAAATAGTCCATATGTGAAAAGGGCTATTCCCTCCTCAATGTCACGCTCTTTACGCTAAAGTTTGACTCTTTCTCGCAACTCTATTTTTTTAAAACAATAATAAACTTTATCGTAAAGAGCGAGGCGATGAGGACGGGACAGCCCCTTTCATATACGGAATAATTTCTGTTCGTTTTAAGTTTTAATGTCGCTCCGTACTTTCAGTTGATAAAAAATGACTTAAATACCGCTTGTTTGTGTCGTTTCAGGTAAAAATAGATGTTCAGTTCAACATGGTTTTTGCGTAAATTAAATTCATTTAAATTTTATGATACCCATTAAATCCTGGAAAATTCTGGAATTATTAGAAAATTCAAGCTATCCAAGAATGCCCTTTGACCCCAAGTAAGTGTATTGTCACGACTCAAAAAGTAGATAGACCAGCATATAAGCGAATTTTGGTTGAAGAAATCTTAATAGTATTTGCGAATATAATCGTGAAATTTTATTTAGCAAGTGTTTCAAATTAGGTGATTCTATATGATCTACCTAGGGATTGATACGTGTATTAGGCGAAGGGCTTCCAACCATTTTTCCTGTGCAACTTTTCTTTGAGTCCTATAGCGTGGTCTTGAACCCTTGTAAGAAAATGCTGTAAGGTTTCTGCATATATAAAACTTTGATTACCTACGACATTAAAATATTGTGCAGAAATGCACAATATTTGCACAATATTTGCGCAATATTTGCAACAAGAAATGCACAATATTTGCGTTAAAATATTGTGCAGAAATACACAATCTAAAATCTAATATCAAACTATGAGATACTCTTTCTTTTTCCTTGATTGGGAGCCCTTGTGTTAGACGTAACCTGTTTGCGAAGGAATCCTTGCTGAAAAACAGTGAAGAGGAATTTCTTTCCAATGTAGATTTTTCCAATCTGAGGGTGTAACATTACGTGAGGGTGTAAGAAGGTGTGGGTGTAAGGGTGTAGGCGAAATGCATCTGAACTGCTATGTGTATCGAAAAAGAGGTAGAGAGAATACCTGGTTTGGCTCTAATCACCATTTTAATGAAACATTCAGCCGCAGCCACTTAAGATACGCCAGATTTAGCTTCTAATGTTGGGAGTTTTCAAAGTAAGGTACGGTATGGCTTTTTTATTCAAAATTTATGGCAATGATCAAATAGTAGAAAAAAAAAGTAAAGTTAAAATATAAAAATGCTTAACCAGTTTTTTCATAAATGTTTAATCTTATAAGATGAAACAAAAGTAAAAACGTAAAAAGCATCACAATTTAAGATACTTCTACTTTGCTATGCATGATAGTATACGTATCATTTATATGCTACTTATGTGATTCTATAGCGTGATTGCAGCGGTAAATGCAACCTAGTAAAGACGACACTGTCCATAGTCTTCTTGGTCAAATCATTGCTGGCTCCTAGGCAAATGAAAAGTTAGACTTTCTTTCATCGAGCATCATCATCACAGTCTAACTGGTTTACATGAACTGTGCATCAAATTTGACATATCTCATTACTGCCTATCTTGTTTTTTTTACTCTATTGTCGTCAGGAGCGCCAAAATCCATAACCGAACTGGGGCTAAAACACTTCACCCCTGTACGGTATCCTCAAACAAAAAAAAGAGTTGTTAAAAAACTTCATTGTCAAGACCATTGTCCCAGAACCGACCGAAGAGGTGAAAACCTCAAAGTGGTTCTACGCCGTTTTTAATTACTGACCACTTAGCTTTCTTCTGGTCCCCCAGACCTACATTTCCAACTTTCAAACGGCTGTGGATTAATAGCGAACTTCGAGATGCATCGGTAGTCTTCACGTCGTAGACAATGGCCCAGCCACACGAGCCGTCGTCTCTACAATTTCCGAGACTGGGTACTGTTGTTTGCGGCGCTCACGGATCTCATTGACGGGTACTTGTTCATTGCGCTGGACACGTAGAATACGACGAAGACAGTTGCAATCAAAGACATCCAGCTTACTACTATTTTGATTATATTATATTGACTCCTATATGGGTCTGAACTTACGTTTCGCACCCATATAGGAGAAAACTTCTGAAGTACACTTCGTAGATTCTAACTTCCGTAGTGAGGCTTATGCTTCGACACTTCCACAGTGATTTATTAAGCTGAGAAAATTTGCAGAGGCTTGGCGAATATGCCTTTCAAATTCTTGATCAGATCCCCCTCTCAAAATACACAAGGAACCCGAGGTAGACAAATTCTCTAACTTGCTCAAACAAGGACACACCCAGAATCAAACATTCTCTCTCTTCCTAATGATGAATCCTGCATCTAACAATGGGCAAAATACATAATTTACAATCCTTGCCCCGGTAGGTGGAGGGGAAGGCCTCCCTTGAAGCGTACTTATTAGACCTATTGATAATTTTGAACAAAATGTTTTTTTCAAATTTCAATTAGTTCTGAGGGGAAATATTCCCTTTTGATAACCAGAATACATGTAGTTTGTTTTGATTGTGTTTGATATCCCTCTCGACACTTTCTTAATGTTTCACCTTAATACCCTAAGCCTTTTTGGAGACCCTGGATCAAACAAGGCCCCGTTTTCTATTAAAAAAACGGCCTTACATGCAAGCAATGGGCCACTTGCATAGCTTACAGTCCTTGCCCCGGGGGTTTCTAAGGGGTTTTATTAACCCTGAAGGCACATTTTGTGACCTTTGGCTAATTTTGAACAAAATGACTATCTGAAAGTTTTGGTTGGATTTATTTTGGGGGAAAAGGGTGGTGGGCAGGTTGCCCTCTGATTACTTTTGTCTTTTAAAAACGGCACTAGAACTTTAAATCTCCAATCCAATGAGCCCCCTCCAAAGTTTATATGATCACCCCTTCCTTATGAAGTGGCTCTGAAAAATAAATAATGCATTGAAGCCTTATGGTTCTTTACTATAGACACTGCTAGACCGTTGCCTCTGAAACTTTACAGGTGGAATTCAGCTGAACCAAGGCTTTTTGTTTAAAAACATGACTAATGTCAAAGAATTATCCTTGCCAGACACTCATTATTTTTCAGGTCATTACATTACTGGGCAGAGATATTTCATGAAAGTTACTAAATCACCATGGCACTTGCTAATATAAAAAATAGGTCCCTGTATTTCCTGGTTTCCTTGACCACGGCATGTTTGACAATCCCATACTCTTATATTTACTTAACCATGAGGTAATTTTCATTGCCAAGGGAGGAAACCTATAACGAACATTCTGGATAATAACAACTCTGATTTCAGTTCTTGAGGGGTAAATTAAAAGGAATTTATAACCTTCAATGTGAATTGTGTTTATTTAAGGTAGAATATGCAAAGAGAGGCATGGAAAAGGGTTCATATATTTTTAAAACGCTTCACATTTATAAACTACTTCAACATGAGCTGAATGAAGTTGAAAGAGTGAAGAGCCATCGAAAAACTTCAACGAAGAGGAACATCGAAAACGGCTAAATAAGAATTTTTTTTTCACTTTCAATACTATTGAAAGTGTCAAAGTGTATAAATTCTTGGTCGTCAATAATCTTGATCCCCTGTTACATATTTTTTCTTCGGCCATTCCGTGTGGAAGGCATAGTTTGTATAAACATCGGTTGTGGTTCATTCTGTGACAAATCGAAAGTTTTAGTGCCCTTTTCAGGGCCCATAGTGATTGGAAAGAAAGTAAATTACTTTCGTCCCTATTTTCCCCTGTGCACCCCATACACTCTATGGTATCGGATCAGAGTTTCCAAATAGCCAATTTTTTTCAAAATAGTATAATAGTCTAAAAAGTACGGCCTATTGTAAATCATCCATTTTCCACAAGTAGGTTTTAGCAGAAAAAGCAGCCATATTCGGCCTTGATTGTCCTCACATCTTGGAACTCTTAGGAATCATTCGCTAGACCAAGATTTCCTGACACCCCTTTTGGACACTTCGGTAGTTTTCCACTACTCCTGAAACACCATGCATTTCTGAGCAAATCAAGAGACGTTGTGTGCACCCGATTTTTCAAATTACATTATCTGCAATATCAAAAGACTATACCTATCCAGCTTATCAAAATAGTATATTTGGAATATCTTGTAAACGGCTTGCGAAAAGAAATCTGAAACTTTCAGTGGATGGAGGGGCAAGGGAACTTCATTTTTAGGCGGAGGAGGGGTAAAAATTGTCTGTCTCTGATCCACCTAAGTGCTTTTTGTACTATAAGCACCTGCCAGATTTTGTATCTATTTACGTTAAAATAGCAAGGTGAATCAACAGACGATATAGGCTATCAAATGGCGGATTTGTAATATCTCGGGAAGGGCTGCTACTTCAATGTAAGAGATTCTTCATTTCCAAAGGGGATTATGTTGCAAATATTTTTAGGTGCAAAAGCGTTTTGTCTCCTCGTACCTCCCTCCCCTGGACTACAAAATTTGGAGTCCCCTTTCCTATCTCTCCTCTCAACACTCTGAAAGCCTCAGCTTGATCCCCATTCGGTTTCCAAAATATTGCGAATATGCTATTTTGATAACTTGGGTACATGTTGTATTTTTTAATTTTCAGCGCTGCTTTACTTTGAATGGTTACTTCTCCGACACCGGCTTATAGTATCAAAATATTTCAAGCAAATTGAAGACATAGAATTTTGATCTCCCCCTTTTTAGGCCTCCGAGGTCCAAATTCAACATCCACTTGCCCCACCCCCTCCCTCCAACAGTCCTCTGAAAGTTTCAACTGTATTCCGAAAGACGGCCTTTTGGAAGGTAGTTCCATTTTTATTTGCGGCATTTTCTGGTCGTTTTAAGTGTCGTCTATTCACACATAGCAGTACTTCTTACTTTGAAGTTTAAGATTATTATTTATTTCAATGTCGGTTTTAAATTTTGTCTGTTCGTTTAGATTTTTTTTAAGTTTCATTTACTATATAATTTTATTTTTGCTTGTTTTTAGGTTTAATATGGCTCTTTACTTTTCTTGGAAATCCTTTTTTGGAAAACATTTTTTAGCCTGTTATATCCTTTTGCTGAGTCAGGATTCATTCTTACCAGCTTTTCTATATAATGGATTTTTTCAGTCTCTTCGTATCATTATTCACAAGGCCGAGAAGAATTGGGGGAATTCTAGGGCTTAAAACCTTGGCTTTTCAAGACGCTTTGCATAACGATAACTTTTTAATATTCTTGTATTAGCACATTGCCACTTTGATAGACAATATTCTGTAATTCTTGGGAAAGTATGTTGAGATTGAAACACATTAATTTCAGTTATTTTTGCACCTTTCTTGTTTTGCCACTCACTCAAGTAAAATCCATATTAAAACTTAAGACGAGCAAAAATAAAGTCCTATAATAATCAAACAGTTCGTGGTAACGAACTGTAAGTAAGGAGCGACCCGGCTCAATGGTAACCGAAACTCTAGAAAACGGGTTTTTGATACCAATAGATATATCAAAAGAATCAGATTTCAATGCTGATTTCAAATATATAACTTTCATCAAGTTTAGTGCTACCCATCAAAAGTTACGAGCCTGAGAAAATTTGGCTGATTTTCGAAAAAAGGGGGAAAGACCCCCTAAAAATTATAGAACCTTAATGAAAATCACACCATCATATTCAGCGTATCAGAGAACCCTACTGTAGAGGTTTCAAGCTCCTATCTACAAAAATGTGGAATTTTACATTTTTTGCCAGAAGAAAGATCACGGATGCGTGTTTATTTGTTTGTTTGTTTTTTTGTTTTTTTTTTCCCAGGGGTGATCGTATCGACCCAGTGGTCCTAGAATATCGTGGGAGGGCTCATTGGAACGGAAATTAAAAGTTCTAGTGCCCTTTTTAAGTGACCAAAAAAAATGGAGGGCAACTAGGCCCCCTCCCACGCTTATTTTTTCCCCAAAGTCACCCGATCAAAATTCTGAGATAGCCATTTTGTTCAGAATGGTCGAAAATATGATAAATATGTCTTTTAGGATGACTTAATCCCCCGAAGTTCCAGAGGGAGGGCTAAAGTTATGAACTTTACCCAATGTTAACATATAGTATTGGTTATTGGGAAGTATACAGAAGTTTTCAGGAGGTTTTTTTTCTGGTAGTGGGAGGGAAGGGTGGGTCGGTGGTTATGTTGGAGGATCTGTTTATGAAGGAAGTTTTCATGGGGGAAGGGGAATTGCCATGAAGGGGGCGCCGGACTTGCCACCATTATTTATTGGTTATTGGGAAGTATACAACCATTTTCAGGAAGGATTTTTTCTGGAGGGGGGGGGGGCTAGACGAGGGGGTTAATCCGGAGAATATTTCCGTGGAGGATGTTTCTTTGGAGTAAGGCAAATTTCTATGAAGGGGGCGCCGGATTTCCAAGCATTATTTAAAAAACGATCAGAAATTAAATAAATAAAAAAAACAAGTTTTTTCAACTGAAATGTAAGAAGGAATATTAGAACTTAAAACGAACAGAAATTATAACGTATGTGAGGGGGTTCTCCCCCAAGTCAATACCTCGCTCTTTACGCTACAGTGTTTTTTTTAGTGCTTTCAAAAGAGCTATCTATTCTAATTAAACGGCCTTTGTGATTCAGGGGTTTGTGAATTAAATTTTTTTTTAACTTTTAACGTAAAGACCGTGGTATTGACTAAGGGGAGAACCCCCCTCATATACGTAATAACATATACGTAATAAAAAAAACAATAAAAAAACAAGCGATACGGCTCAATAGTAATCGAAACTTTTAAAAACGGAATTTTGATGTCAATAAATGTATCAAAAGAATGTGTTTATAATGCTGATTCTAAATATATAAATTTTATTAAGTTTAGTATTACTCATCAAAGGCTACGAGCCTGAGAAAATTTACTCGATTTTTTAAAGAGGGGGGAAACATCCCCTGCATTAACTAAAAAACGATCAGAAATTAAATAAAAAAAACAATTTTTTTAAACTGAAAGTAAGGAGCGACATTAAAACTTAAAACGAACAGAAATTATTCCGTATATGAAAGGGGCTGTCCCCTCCTCAACGCCTCGCTCTTTACGCTAAAGTTTTTTATTGTTTTAAAAAATAAAGTTGTGAGACAGAGTCAAACTTTAGCGTAAAGAGCGAGGCGTTGAGGAGGGGACAGCCCCTTTCATATACGGAATAATTTCTGTTCGTTTTAAGTTTTAATGTCGCTCCTTACTTTCAGTTTAAAAACTTGTTTTTTTTATTTAATTCAATCTTAAAACGATCAAAAATTACGTTCAAAGAATAAATGTTACACAAAAAGAATAAAAATTAGAATAAATAATCACATTAAACATAAAGACAACGGTTACTGATATAGATCACTAAGTAAAATTTAAAACGAGAAAAAATTTAAATGAATACTTAAGTAGAACTTAAAAGGAACAAAAATCACCATGCACAGGAGTTTGACTACTTCTTCCCCTCCTAATGGTATACCTTCTAAAGTTCATTGCGTCGTCTGTGCTTTACCGAAAACTATATTTTAAACATTTTCATAATCATAAGATTGAAATATAAAAAATATACTATTAAATACAATCTTGAATTGCTAAGATTTCCAGGAGCTAGTACCATTATATTTCCAACATTAAGTTTTTTTCATTGTTTTTTTCCAGTCATCTTGATTATTATAGTGTTTTTTGTGGATATTTTGAAAAAAATCAAAGCACGCTGGTAAGAATATATATAATTTCCAATAAAGAATAAATGACGCAAAAGACTTTAGAAGGTTTACGGTTAGGGTGGGGGGATAGGAACCAAACTCTTCTTTCTAGGATTTTATCTCCTTTAGGATTTATTTATTCATCTATATCAGTATCTGTTATCTTTGTGTTTGAAGTTATGATTTAGTTTAATTTCCGTTCGTTTTGTGTATCGTTTATTCTTCGAAACTAGTTTCTGCTCGTCTTAAGCTTTAATTAAATAGAAAAGTTTTTTTTAACGGAAAGTAAGGAGCGACGTTAAAACTAAAATCGGACAGAAAGTATTCCGTATTCCGTATATGACAGGGGCTGCCCCTCCGCAACCCCTCGCTCTTTACGCTAACGTTTTTTATTGTTTTAAAATCAAAGTTGTAAGACAGAGTCAAACGTCTATATACTTCCCAATAACCAATACTATATGTAAACATTGGCAATGTTCATAACTTGAAGCCCTTCCCCCCGGGAACTGTGGGGGATTAAGTTATCCCCAAAGACATAGTTATTATATCTTTATAACATGCTGAACAAAATGGCTATCTCAAAATTTTGATTAGGTGACTTTGGGGGGAAAATGAGCGTGGGAGGGGGCCTAGTTGCCCTCCACTTTTTCGGTTACTTAAAAAGGGCACTAGAACTTTTAATTTCAATTCGAATGAGCCCTCCTGCGATATTCTAGGACCACTGGGTCACCCCTGGGAAAAAAAATAAATAAACGCGTAGACTATCCGTGTTCTTTCTTCTGGCAAAAAGTACAAAATTCCACATTTTTGCAGATAGGAGCTTGAAACCTCTAGAGTAGGGTTCTCTGATATGCTGAATTTGATGGTGTTATTTTCAATAAGGTTCTTTGGGGGGTCCCCCTTTTTTGAAAATCGGGCAAATTATCTCAGGCTTTTGATGAGTAAGACTAAACTTGATAAAGCTTATATATTTGAAATCAGCATAAAAATCTTATTCTTAATTAATTTAAAGAAAGTCCAATAGTCTATCCTCTATCCACTTTGTTTCAAAGCATGACACTTAGAGTAAAATTTTGTACTTAGTCTGGATTGGTATACTTTCAACGCTGTTAAAACTACTAACATTAGCATGCCATTCTTATATCAAACAGTTCGTGATAACGAACTGCAAGTAAGGAGCGACCCGGCTCAATAGTAACCGAAACTCTAAAAAACGGAATTTTGATACAAATAGATACGTCGAAAGATGAAGATTCTTATGCTGATTTTAAATATATAAGTTTCGTCAAGTTTACTCCAACCCATCAAAAGTTACGAGCCTGATGAAATTAGGTCTATTTTCGAAAAAAGGGGGAAATCCCCTAAAAATCATAGAATCCTAATGAAAATCACGCCATCACATTCAACATATAAGAGAACCCTACTGTAGAGGTTTCAAGCTCCTATCTGTACAAATGTGGAATTTTGTATTTTTTGCCAGAAGAAAGATCACGGATGCGTGTTTATTTGCTTTTTTCTGTTTTTTTTCCCCTAGGGGTCATCGTATCGACCCAGGGTCCTAGAATTTCGTAAGAGGGCTCATTCGAATGGAAATTAAAAGTTCTAGTGGTCATCTTAAGTGACCAGAAATTTGGAGGGCAACTAGGCCCCCTCCCCCGCTTATTTTTTTCCAAAGTAATAATAAGTAATAATTTGTTTGTGTTATTTTCCGGCCAATCTTATCATTTAATTTTACCTTAAGGAGCTTCATAACTATGATTTTTCTGTGATAATAAACCAAATATACTGTATGTCTTCGGCTTGTGGTTATTATTAAATTGAAAAAAAAAAAGTTTTCTGCAACTGAAAGTAAGGAATAACATTAAAATTTAAATTAAACATAAATTATTACGTATATATTTTAAAGATTTTTTCTTTGATTCATTTCAGGGATTTGAGAATTACCCAACTTGTGACTTTCATTTTTAAAAAAAATAGTTTCGACTTCTTTGGCCGTTTTGTTACTATGCCTTACAAAATTAGTTCCGCAAATATCGCTAATTTAAGTTACGTGGGAGAATCTTTCCACGGAGATAATTTGTCTTAGGGGAAGGGAATTTTCCATGGAGGGAGATCTGAATTTCCGTACATTATTTAAAAAACGATCAGTAATTAAACAAAAACAAGTTTTTTCAACTGAAAGTGAGAAGCAACATTAAAACTTAACAGGAACAGAAAATATTACGTATATGAGATGGGTTGCCTCTCCTCAATAGCTCGCTCTTACGCTAAAGTTTCTGTTTTAGCTTTTAAAAGAGGTTATTATTCTAATTAAACAGCCTTTGTGATTCAGGAGTCATTCTTAAAAAATCTAACCTAGGTTATTATAAGATTATTGTTAGTTACAAAAAGTAAAATTAATATGCAATTTTTGTTTTAATTATTCATGTAGCCTACTGTGAGCCAAATTCAAAACCTGCATTGATGCAAAAACGTTCAGTTATTAAATAAAAAAAATTTTTTTTAGCTGAAAGTAAGGAACGACATTAAAACTTAAAACGAAGAAAAATTATTCCGTATATGAAAGGGGCTGTTCCAGGTTCAACGCCCCGCTCTTTACCTTAAAGTGTTTTATTGTTTTACAAAGCAGAGTTGTGAGAAAGAGTCAAACTTTAGCGTAAAGAGCGGGGCGTTGAGCAGGGAACAGCCCCTTTCACCTACGGAATAATTCCTGTTCCTTAAAAAGTTTTTTAGCTTTTTATTCTTTTATAAAGCAGAGTTATGAGAAAGAGTCAAACTTTAGCGTAAAGAGCGGGGGGTTGAGCAGGGAACAGCCCCTTTCATATACGGAACAATTTCTGTTCGTTTTAAGTTTTAATATTGCTCCTTACTTTTAGTTAAATAAAAAAAAAATTTTATTTAATTTTTGAAATAAGAGTGGCACTAATCTTCGCGTTGTGATTGTTACATCGATCTTTAGGATATTTTGATTCAAAATAACTTTTAAATGTGTGCATTTTAATCATGTACTCAGAGGAATTTTTTTTTTGGATTTTATATATTTTCCAGAGTTAAACAAAATTTCTCGGTACTGTTCTAATATCTGTACAACACGCGACAGGTGAAGTTTGGTTAATTCTAATGAAATAAAACAAAATGGGAATAAAATATAATAGTTTATGAACAAAATTGGGCTATATATTTGCACATTAGGGGTGGGGGTGGGGGGGCTAAAGCATAGCAGATATTAAAAATACATAACCTAATCTAGGTACCTTTCCCCCCCATAACCCCAAAATCCTAAAGTTAAAATATTGTAAACGCAATAAGAAACCACTGTTTGCAATCGAATTCTACGTTGAAACAACCTGTTTGACTAGTTTCTTTTATCATCTATCTTGCGTGTTGCACAGATATTAGAATAGTATCAATTTTTCAGTTCTTCTAAGCCTTTTGCATTACTCCTTTCCTTTTTTCTTGACTTTCTTGTAATTCTGCTCATTTCTGCGGATTATCGATAGGTTCTTATTGCTGTTCTTCTCTTCTGGGAGCACTTTCCACTAAAAGGAAATCTTCTCTTGTTGTAATATTTGAATACTAATCAAGACTCCACAACGTTCGCTACATTCAATAAGCCTAGGAAGCGTAATAATCCACCTTTTTCCGTATCGATGAGTTGATATAAGAGGAAGCAATCACTTAGATCCCCGGGAAAGTACCAGTGGTTCCTATTATTTCTTATTTAATTTGCATGCTGTTATGGAACTGAAAGAATTTTAGTTGATCTCCCCAGCCCCTCCTGGAGCATGTTGTGAATATAAGATAAATTTGAAAACATTACTTCCTTTCTCCGTCATCAGTATGAATGAGTCCTCGCCCCCCTCCCATAAACATCCTTTGATTCTCTAAGTTTTTGTCTGTGCGCATCAATTAACGTTTTAAATTGTTTTATTCAAAAGTGCGCAACCAGCTGAAGTCGCAGGTTTCAGACAGCAATAGGCTGATGAAACAGGTCTTTAGTGTCCTCTCTCTCTCTCTCTCCCTCTCTCTCTCTCTCCCCCTCTCTCCCTCTCTCTTTCTCTCTCTCTCTCTCTCTCTCTCTCTCTCTCTCTCTCTCTCTCTCTCTCTCTCTCTCTCTCCTCTCTCTCTCTCTCTCTCTCTCTCTCTCTCTCTCTCTCTCTCTCTCTCTCTCTCTCTCTCTCTCTCTCTCTCCTCTCTCTCTCCTCTCTCTCTCTCTCTCTCTCTCTCTCTCTCTCTCTCTCATCTCTCTCTCTCTCTCTCTCTCTCTCTCTATGTCTCTGTTTCTGAGCGGGTGTTTGCATGTTTTTCGTGTCTGTCTTTGTGTAATTGTGTGTCTGACTCTGTGTTTTAGTACGTGTTTCTCTCTCTCTCTCTCTTTCTCTCTCTCTCTCTCCTCTCTCTCTCTCCCTTTCTCTCTCTCTCTATCTCTCTCTCTCTCTCTCTTTCTCTCTCACTCTGATTCTCAGTACTCTCTGCTCATTTATATAACATGTTACGACAAAACCATTTTGTCATCTATGTTCGGACATCGCAAGAACTATAATTTTACAACGTATCACTGTTTTGTCATGGTTGCAGGAATAATTGCAAACTAGTAAAGAACGAACCACGGATTAAAAGCTTAAAAGCGTATTTCGAAAAAATAAACTGTCTTGTGAGAAAAAAAAAATCCAATTTATAGCTAAATCAAGAATGGTAACTATTATTTCGATTAATCTTAATAGTAGATGTTGTTTTGAAAAAAAAATTATAGGAAGTTCGAGAAAGAGCCTGAAATCCCTTAAAAATGGAGTTGTATTGCAATGAGAAGTAAACCATTGGAATGGGAAACACCGTACAGGAAAATTACAGCCCTCCACCTTGAACAACAAGGAAAATTGCCTTTGGCGCGCAAAGCACTGATTTGTCACTTTTTTTCTTTCTTTTTTTGCCTTCACCTCTACTGTGGCACTAGAAAATCATAGAGAGTCATTTAAGGTTTCATGCAAAAACAACTTTTACATATGTGTGCTTCTTATAAATTCGACTTAGTAACGCCATCACGAAGTAAAATATGGCAATCAAAACGGCACTCTGGTGGCTATTTCAGAATTGGACAGGATGAGAAACGTGAAAAGGGCACCATCAGAATCTCCATGGTAGAAAACTCTAATGCTTATCTTAAATCAATTCAGTTCAATTCAAACTTTTTATTTCCTTCGAATACAAAGAGTAAAAATTAAAAAAAATAGCCGCTAATCAACAGGCCATAAAAAACTTTTAAACTATATAACAACAAGTACGCAAAGGCCTTCAATCAAAGTTACCACACAAATTAACACTTCATTAGATAATTAATAAAAAAAAAAAAAAAATCTCTAAGGTTTAGCTTCCCCTATCTTTTACTCCGCCTCCCAGTTTCCTGAATATATTTTATAAATCGTCTTCTGACTAACAGAAAATAATATGCTAGTTTTAGTTACTAGGCTAAGCTAGCTATAATCTAGGCTGGTACGTCAATTCACGAAAATTTAGGGTGAGGGGGGCGCAAAACACATTTTTCAGTATCTGGCGGGGGATTCTTTTTTTCAATGAAAATACCATAACAGGGTGTTTTCAACGGCATTCGTTTTTTCAATGAAAATACCATAACAGGGTGTTTTTAATGAAAACACTCCAAAAAGAGTATTTTTCACTATCCAGGGAGGGGGAAAAACAAATCAGTAGTAGCCCCTTCATTGATTCTAGAACATCCCTAGGGACTTCTCCTTTCTTCCATTGGTTCGACGGCGCAAGAAGAAGGTTTAACAGCACATCCCTCTTTTGGCGACTGCCACAATTTTAGGCGAAATTCCTGTCCTCGTAAAATTTCAAGGATTCCAGTTTTATTTTATATGCTTAATCGGAGTTTGGTCGGTATTATACACAAGTTTTAATAATATGGGGGAGCTCCTAGCCCATCGCACGTGTTTCTAGCTGGCGAGATACCTGCCCAAGTCTAGATTTGGCATGTCCAGGCAAGATTTGGCACGTCCAGGCAAGATTTGGCATGTCCAGGCAAGATTTGGCATGTCCAGGCAAGATTTTGCATGCCCAGGCAGAATTCCCAGATGTTTCAATTACTTGGAATGTGGTAGGGACAATAGGAAAATAAACAAGGGAAGCTCTTAACCCCTCCCACTCAAACAATGCTGTCACCAGTTCTATTAAAGGGAACACACTTGGCAAGACTCCAAAACAGACCCCTCTGGACTGTAATGACGTCATACAACTTATCCCATTTCAAAAGGATAGGTCTAATATTCTTGACGCAATTTAATGTAACTTTGCGACAGGAACCCATGGGGGAATCCTTGCTTGTAACGTAATGACAGGTCACACCTTACGTAATTATTGTACAACACTGTCACGTAATACTTTTTTTCACCCCCGAAACCCCCAAAGCGTTTTTTTCATTAACTTAATGGTGACATGCACTTTATGTAAGGTCACATAATTATTGTGCAAGACTATCACGTAATACTTTTTTCGCCCAAAAGCCTCAAGACATTTTCTTTTTTGACTTTTCAATTTTTCGCTCGAAACACCTTTCATATTTATTCTTATCTTTTTCTATAGTTCTTGACCCCGCCAGGACTCGAAAGGTCATTCCCTTCCAATGGCATTGTGCCTTAACTGGAATTACTAAACTTTTATTCACAGTATTTAATATCTGGAACCATATTCTAAAATTAACCTATTGCATGACAGCTAAGATTCTCCATTTTTTGGCACTCATTAGAATGACGCGCAACTTTTCCATTTTCATACACTCCAGAAGACATTGCTCTCAAGATATTAATAACGATAAAACAAAAAGTATCGTTTCTTTACTTGGGATATACAAACACATTCACAAGTGCCATTCCGCTCTGTGCCATAAGTATACTTTTTAACGGTTTGCGTATCTACCCTTCTCGCAAGATGATCTTCCAACCTCTCCCATTAGGTGACATTGCTTAAGATGAGTGCCGTCGTTATTACGCAGCACTCGTGTGTGTGCCCTGCTTGGAGGATTCTCCCAAAGGGTCCTTTTAGTCTAGCTTGTAAGATACAATGGCGTCATTCATGTTAGACCTGGTCACAGAAATAATAGGGGTCTTCCAGAAAAACAATGTACCAAAATGGTTAGGAATCATGCCAATACACAAGAAATATTAGAACGCTTGGAATCCCGGGACGCCTGTCAGGGGTGGGAATCTTGCCAGTTGACCACTAGAAACATGGATGATGTGACGTTAGAGGTTTGCCGTAGAAATTCTATGATAATTTCTCTATTATTACTACTTTTAAATTATCTCGAGCAAGACCATTTTTTAACATCCTTTATCGCCTAGCCGAAGTCCGGATTCCGTCCTCGGAATGAGTTGACACTTAGCAAAAACCCCCGCAGTGTGCGGGATGGGTGGGAACACAAATTTCTCGAAATGTAATTTTCCCACATTTGCGTGTTTGGATATTTTTGCTGAAAAATGTGCCCTGGGCTGCGTAAGGACTGAGCAAACCGCTCGGTGGACTGGACACTCCCTCGGAGGCGGCCTGCGAGAGGGCCGGTATCCTATTGGAGGAAGTGCCACCTCACGTTAACAAAAAAAAGAAAACATTTAAAATTAAACACTTGAAAAGTACCACTTTGCACAACTAAAAAAATTATAAATATAGAAAAAGGCAGTGTCGAGCCGGCGACGGGAAAAATAGGACTGCCCCCCACAGACGCAACCTTCCCCTTAAGTCCTCTTCCTCATCTTCCCTAAAATTACGCATGTTACATGTTCATATTTTATCAAGGCGCCCTCTGAAAATGAATACTAGGTGGGGGGTGGAACCTATTGTTAGGATATTTTGAAATATCCACGAATTTATCTCAATGAAAAAAGAGTATTTCGTAACAAGGCTTTCAATAATAGCTCTTAATATGGTTTAAATATACCACTAATATCTTGTCACCCAAGGGGGGGATCGGGTGCCATATGGAGATGGATGGGGGTTATGTCATGGTGGTGTGGAGTGTTTTGTGGGGCATCATGTTATGGCAGGGTTGCAAAAACTCGAATCACGGGATTTAAAAGCATAATTTTTATTAGGAAATGCCTGAAAGATGTCTTGGGGGAGATGTAGCGATGTCATGGGGATGTTTAATATCATCCATTATTTACCAAGGTGGTATGCATTGGCGTTGACTAGTATGCTCTGGAGCTTAAAGATAAGGTGGGTGGTGTTAAATGAATTTTTCGCAAGACGGGTAGTGAAATCTAACAATCCTCAATGAAACGGTGCATTTCGTTAAAAGTCCTTCAAAAAATTTCTTAATATGGTTTAAATGTATCGCTAACATCAGATCACCCAAGGGATGGGGTGGGGGGAGGTGCTTGTGTCATATGGGTGAAATTCCATGGCGGTTTGGAGTATTTTGTGGGGCATCGTGATTGGCTTGGGTTAATAGAAAGGAGAAAGGACTTGTACAAGAATTATCTGAGTGATAGATCACATGAAAACAAAAGAAATGTAAAGAAAGTGGAGAAAGCATTGAAATATGAACTAAGGAGGTGTGAAGTGGAGGCCATGGATAAAATTGCCGAGGATTTAGAAGATGCAGCTAGACGGCATAATAGTAAAATATTGTACTGGCACGTTAACAAATTGAGAGGTAGTAGTCAATCCGGACTTGTCCCAGTTAAAGATAGGAATGGGGTGGCAATTAGCGATAAGACAAAAGCTAAAGCGAGATGGGCCGAACATTTTGAGAATTTGCTTAACCGAGATAGAGTTGCAGGAAAAAATATAGAGGAAAATGAAAAGTTTGTGATACCTTGGATGTGAAGGAAGATTTGTTTTGTGAGGAGGAATTAGAAACAGTACTAAAAGGATTAAAGAATAATAAGGCTCCAGGTGCTGATAGGGTAGTAAATGAGTTTCTTAAATATGGTGGCTCTGAGGTTAGAAATAAGTTATTGGAGATTATGAATATGATTTTTGAAAAAGGGGAAGTACCTAATGATTTTAGGAAAACCTTAATTAAGCCACTTTATAAGAAAGGTGATAAAAGTGAGTGTGGTAATTATCGAGGCATTAGTCTGGTCTCTGTAGGTAGCAAATTGCTTAGTAATATGATACTTTTTAGACTGAGAGATGCCGTAGACAAAGTTTTAAGAGAAGAGCAGTGCGGTTTTAGAAAAGGTAGAGGATGTGTTGACCAAATTTTCACTCTTAGGTTAATAATTGAGAAGTGCCTAAGTTTTCAAACACCTTTGGTCCTTAGTTTTATAGATTATGAGCAAGCGTTCGATTCTGTTGATAGAGGAGCTTTAGTAAAGGTTTTATCCTTGTATGGTATACCAGACAAATACATTAAAGTGATTAGTGCTATGTACGAGAATAACACTGCTGCGGTTAAGGTAGGAAATGAGGTTAGCAGCTGGTTTTGTATTAAATCAGGAGTTAAGCAGGGTTGTGTTCTATCCCCCTTTATATGGATTATTTTGATGGACTTTGTTTTAAGGAGCACAGGAAAGGCAATGGGAGACCACGGAATCAAATGGGGAGGAAAAAGTCTCCTGGACTTGGATTATGCTGATGATTTAAGCATCCTAGATGAAAGTGTGAGCAAAATGAATGAAGTTTTAGAGGTTTTGCGAGTTCAGGGTGCTAGTATTGGTTTGAAAATTAATGTTAGGAAGACCAAGTCACTAAGGCTAGGAATAAGTGAAGATGAAAAGGTGACGTTGGGTAATGAAAAGATTGATCAGGTGGGCAGTTTCACTTACCTTGGTAGTATTATTAGTAAAGATGGTGGGAGCAGTGAAGATGTTAAAAATAGAATAGCCAAGGCTCAGGGTGTTTTTTCACAGTTAAAAAAAGTCTGGAAGAATAGGAAGATAAGTCTGCAAACCAAGATTAGAATCTTAGAAGCTACAGTGATGACAGTGGTCAAATATGGCTCTGAAGCATGGACGCTCCGAAAAGCGGATGAAGATTTGCTAGATGTTTTCCAGAGAAATTGCTTAAGGATTGTTCTGGGTACCCGGCTGACTGACCGTATTTCAAACAATAGGCTATACGAAAAATGTGGTTCAATACCACTTTCTAGGTCTATAATGAAAGAAAGGTTGAGGTGGTTAGGGCATGTTGTTCGGATGAAGGATGACAGATTGCCGAAGATTGTTCTTTTCGGCCAACCATCTAGGGCTAAACGGAAAGCAGGTCGTCCCCGTCTGGGTTGGGAGGACGTCATAAAGAAAGATTTAAAGGAAATGGGAACTTCGTGGGCGGGTGTAAAAAGGGAGGCTTTGAATAGATTGGGGTGGAGGAGGAGCGTGCGTAGCTGTGTTGGCCTCAGGCGGCTTGGTGCTGCGACGAGTTGTTAGTAGTTAGTTAGTAGTAGTGAAATCTAATATCCTACGTAAAGAAACGATACATTTTCGTTTTATCTTTATTAATATCTTGAGAGCAACGCCTCCTGGAGTGTATCAAATTGGGAGAGTAACGCATCATTCTAATGAGCGCCAAAAATGGAAAATCTTAGCTTTCATGCAATAGGTTAATTTTAGAATATGGTTCCAGATACAAAATACTGTGAATAAAAGTTTAGTCATTCCAGGTAAAGCACAATGCCATTGTTGGGGAATGACCTTTCGAGTCCAGGCGAGCTCAAGAACTATAGAAAAAGAAAATAAAAAATATGAAAGGTGTTTTGAGCGAAAAAATGAAACGCCGAAAAAGAAAATGTCTTGAGGCTTTTGGGCGGAAAAAATATTACGTGACAGTCTTGCACAATAATTATGTGGCCTTACATAAAGTGCATGTCGCCATTAATTTGAGGAAAAAAAACGCTTTGGGGGTGTCGGGGGCGAAAAAAAGTATTACATGACAGCGTTGCACAATAATTTTGTAAGGTGTGAGCTGTCATTATGTTACAAGCGGGGACTCCCCCATGGGTTCTTGTCACAAAGTTACATAAAATTGCGTCAAGAATATTAGACCTGTCCGTTTGAAATGGGGTAAGTCGTATGACGTCATTGGAGTCAAGAGGGTTGTGTCATGGAGTCTTGCCAAGTGTGTTCCCTTTAATAGAACTGCTGACTGCGTTGTGCTGGTGCGAGGGGTTAAGAACTCCTCTTGTTTATTTCCTTATTATCCCAACCACATTCCAAGCAATTGAAACATCTGGGAATCCTGCCTGGACATGCCAAATCTTGCCTGGACGTGCCAAATCTTGCCTGGACATGCCAAATTTTGACCTGGGCGGGAATCTCGCCAGCTAGAAACACGTGCGATGGGCTAGGAGCTTCCCATTTTATTAAAACTTGTTTATTATACCGACCACATTCCGATTAATCATACAAAATAAAACTGGAATCCTGAGAATTTTGCGAGGATTGGAATTTTGCCTAAAATTGTGGCACTTGGTCGCCAAAAGAGGGATGCGCTGTTAAACTTTCTTCTTGTGCCGTCGAACCAGTGGAAGAAAGGAGTAGCCCCTAGGGATGTTGTAGAATCAATGGAGGGGTTACTAGTCAAATCTAGGGGGACACAGGGCCCTTCTCCCCCATCAACACCACTGGAAATTATACACAACTACAACATCGCAGAGAGATACAGTTTGATTTGAATTGAGCCTTTGAAAACTAAATTCAAAGCTCTTGATCGCTTCAACACCCTTTTATGTAGATTTATTTTTCAAAAGAGCATAAAAAAGATGCCTTGAGTAATTATAGATTTCAAGTACTAGCTGGATTATTGTCATAAATTTCACGTAATAAACGAGAGATTAGGAGAACAGCAAAAACTGAAAAAAGAGACTTCTATACAGGATGTATGGTCTACTGGTTAGGACCCTTAGTTAGGACCTTAGGACTTGTGACTAGGATCTTAGGACATGTGGTAATTGATGTTCAAATCCTTGTCAATAAAATTTTGTTCTTGCACCCCGCTAATGGCGAAGAAAAAAAGAATGTTTCCATGAAAGAGAGTAATGTTGTTTGTTGTTCAAGCCGGAGAACGTTAATTACGCAGTATAGGGTGTTCGACCAAGGTGATTCCAACCGTACAGTTTCCATCTCCAATGATAATTTCTCCTAAAGTATTTAAATCCAAAAGCAAAAATAATGAAAGAATACATACTTATAAGAAGTTCAAAGTTCTTTGCAGCATTGCGGAAGATATTGCAATAGTAATAACGCAAATTTCTGTCCATTATGGTAATAAAAAAACAAGCAAGTTTTTTCGACTGAAAGTAAGGAGCAACATTAAAACTTAAAACAAATAAAAATTATTAAGTATATGAAGGAGGTTGCCTGCTCCTCAACACCTCACTCTTTTCGCTAACGTTTTTTTTAGTACTTTGAAAAAGCTTCCTGTTGCTCTAATTAAACGACCCTTGTTTGTCAGGAGTCGTTCTTACAGAACTGGGATGAGATTCAAACTTTAGCGTAAAGAGCGAGGTTATAGAAGGCAACCCCCTTCATATACGTAATAATTTCTGCTCATTTTAAGTTTTAATGTTGCTCCTTATTTAGTTGAAAAGAATTTGTTTTTATTTATTTTCTGATCGTTTTTAAATAATGCCAGGAAATCTTGACCCACCTTCAAGGAGAAATACCCTCCCCACGAAAATATCCTCTAGAAAATGCAGTCCCAGCGATAATTTACCCAGGACAATTACCCTTAACAACTCTACGCGTACAACTAAGACGGAAAAGAGAAAGCAAGACATATAAAAAATGCTTGCAAATTCCCCCAGTGTATGATTTCCCCTGACAAGCTCACCCCCTGGAAACTCCCATCTCCATTGAAAATTATCCTGTGGAAAAACCCCCAGGAGAAAATTCGTCCCCCCCCCTCCATCCAAAAATGTATGCAAGCTTCCCAATAGCAAATACTATGCGTAAACAATATGCAAATTTTATGACTTGAAGACCTTTCCCCTGGGGCTGTGGGAGGGGGGGGGTCATGTTATATCAAAGGTATAGTCATTGAGCCTTTCAACTACGATGAGCAAAATGGCTATCCCATGGTAACGCTAATGCTGTGTGCGGTAATTTCTGTTCTTGTTAAGTTTCATCATTATTGTGTCATTATTCTTTGTTATTATGGTTTATTACCCCTTCTCCCAAGGAATATTTTTTTATTAACAAACAGTTCTTTCGAACTGCAAAGTTTTTGGACTTACAGAAGATTTACATTTGAATTTGAGCCCGCGTAAGTTCGACGTCAAAATCTTACATGGATGCAATTTCTTTGATGTAATTTTTTGGATGCAAATTTTATTGGAACGGTAGAAATGTACCATTGATAAAAATGATCCGTGACGAAACGAATTATTCTTTGGAGAAGGGGGAAGTTCAAACAAAACGATTACATGTAACTATAGTGGCATTTATTAGGTTTGCACATGAGAAGAATGACAGATAGCCCGGTGATAGTTAAAAATCAGTGTAACATGTTGCGACAACGGACAAAAAAGAATGATAATTTTTTTGAAACTGAAAAAAAATCACATTTTCACAATAACATTAGACTTGGCCCATTACAAGCAAAGCTTCTTGGGCTTAGCAATCGCTTTACGTTTGTAATAGTTGTTTCTTTTAGTTTTAATAAATTGATTGATTGATTCATTGACAAATAAAACAATGATGCGTTGCCCGATGATAGAAAAAGTAATAACACTTTTGTAATCGCAATCAATAAAATTTTGTCCAATAGGAGAAAGAATAGTGACATTTTACAAGGTCATTATAACTGAAACAAAAACAATGTCACATTACTTCTTTGGCTAAAGGTTTGGACACTCTGTGTCCAGAATTTCTGTCCGATTTCTTTGCTTCCCTCTGTAGGTATTTAGTTAAAACGGTATATCAAAATAGTCATCGCTAACAATTATAGTCGTTCATGGCAACGAACTGTAGCTGAGGACTGATTAGTATTAATAGTAGCCAAAAGTCTAAAAAAGGAGTTTTGGTAAAAATAAATTATAGTGATTCTAAATATGTAGAATTCCTTAAATTTAAAGTCACTCACCAAAAGTAACGAGCCCGAGAAAATATGCCTGATTTTCGAAAAAAGAATAAAACACCCTCTTAAAGACGTGTAAATTTGGCAAAAAACGTACAACCGAATTAAGCCTTCATGCAGAGGTTATGTGAAGCTTTGCATTTTTCCGAGAATAATGATCACTGATACATATTTACTTGTTTGTTTTTATTTTGTTTTTC
>CM051267.1:19906753-19919253 GCA_027921565.1 Artemia sinica | reverse complement strand
AGGGACAGCCCCTTTCATATACAGAATAATATCCGTTCTGTAAGTTTTGATTTCACCCTTTGCTTTCATTCATATCTTTCTTATTCAATCAGTTTATACCTTGATGCTGGTCATCATGAAATTCCGTCGTTAAACATTATTTATTATTTCCTTAGTATGACCATAATAGATCCTTGCAGATTCTCATGTCTCCGTTCCCACCCACACACTGCTGAGAAAAGGAAATCAAACGATATTTCTTCTCTCTCGATCAATAGAATAGGAATCTTCCCCGTGGGAAACTGTAACAAGTTACTGGAAAGACCGATAATGATATTAATGCTTCTACAAGATTTGGGTTTTGGAAAGTCGATATGCGAAAAAGTATTTAAATCTTGTGTAACCTCCGTTTTCAGATTCGAACAAGTATAATTCAAACACAAAGACTGTTTTCAACGGTTGCGCGAATAGCAGAGTATTGGAACATTGACATGCAGAACAGTATTCGGGATGAACATGGGTGTACATTATCGCATGTTCCAGGGTACATTGAATATCATTTACAAATGTTTTGAAAATTAAAGGTTTAGGTTCCATGGTTTTATGTACATAGGCTGTGGTTTAATGTCGTATATGCACAGTACATTGAATAGAAGATCAGAATTACCCAAGAAAGGTTTATGCTCTCTATCTATGGCCCCAGGCTCATATTCTATGACTGTGTATCCTTATCTATTTAGAAAATTATACTTAAAGTTTGGAACATAAGCTATTAAGTTATGTAATTATATAAAATACAGTGGTACTTGTGTCTTATATCTATCACACTCAAGTTCTGTCGGGAAGCGAAGTTTGGTTAATGCTAATGAAATAAAACAAAATGTTATGAAAATATAATACTTTATTAACAAAATTGTGAAAACTACCACAAAGAATTATTGAAGGGGGGCAGCCCAGACCACATTATATTAAATGCGTACGTAAACTAACCTAACCTAACCAAAATACCAAATGAATATTTTACTGAAATATAGCTACAATCCAGTTTCCCACCGAGCCGAAGCTAAAATTGTCTGGTATAAAGATCATGAAAACCGGTTAGTGTCTCATCTTTGCGAAACAAGATCTTGAGTGCGGTGGCTATAAAACAAAAGTAGCAATATAGTTTTCAAGTCCATTGGCCATGAAACGTGCGTGAATTAAGATCTTTTCTTTGACATTCTTCTTTCGTTCTGAACCGTTTGAAAACGAGAGACAAAAACAGTAATTCGGGGTTTAAGTCTAGTTCAGTTGCAATCTTTGTGGGCGCTCAAGATTGTACGAAATATAAAAACATTTTGGTTGATGAACCGCTCCTCAAAAGCATCTAAATATGAGGAACAGAACACATAATATATTCTAAAGGTGAATGAATATAAAAATTTGCAGAAACGATTTAAAATAAAGTGAATAAAGAATTTCATTGTTTAATTAGATAATAGCAACTTATTTTAAAAAAGATAACTTATGGTGGGTGACATTCAGTATTTAATTTCACTAGAACCTATTACTCGCTAAAATATGCAATGTAATGTTGACTTGTTTGTGAAAAACCTCTTCAAACCGAGGGTTTGCTCTCTCTCAGAAATTATCTACTCCAGGTGGCGCGTGCCGAGCATGGTGGAACTTTGCCAAGTGTTTTGAGGTTTGCAAAGCGTTTATGGAAGTGCTTCAAGGCTTTTGTGAACTGTGCCAAGTGTGGCGGAACTATGTGGCACATTTTTCGTTCTGAGATGTATTCAAAGTGACGGAATTTCAGCACCCCCTTGCTTCGAACTACTGAACTGCTATTTTAGATATGAGGTTTTGGCTCTCTGAGTTAAGATTTAGAACCGAAAAATTGGTTGGGCCAAGCGAAAAGCATTGAATAAACTTGTTATAAATACAGAACAATGGGGCGCTAAGCTCATTTCACATTGTTCCATCGTACATTGAGACGCAAGACATTTGTCTGCTCCTCCTATTATCCTACTATGTTTGAAGATGATATTCCATGGCTTAGTAGTTTTTGGTATTATAAAAGTTTGTTCACTGCACAGTTAGAAAATTCATATTTATAAGTAAATAGCGCAAATGCCTAATGAGACATTCAGTAGGACATTTATTACTATAACTAGCAAAACAAAGGAAAAAAGTGACAACATTAGAGATTTGAATAAGGTCGAGGGGATAACAACTGGACATTTTGAGGGACACAAGGAGGCATGAGGCACGGAGGCACGCCGGAGGCATGCTCCGGAGGCATGCCGGAGGCATTAGAAATGGACAGGGAAGGAAACTTATAAAATATTCCAAAGGGCGCAATATGTAAATATATACAGCTTGCCTGTTATTCGGTATCTGTCGAATATTTCAGCACCTTCATAAGCGATCTTTTAAAACTTGGAAAAAATAATTTACGGGTTTATTTGGCAAGGAAAAGAACCCCCAAGACTGAAAACAACTGATATGTACCTAAAGAAGAAGAACGGAGGACTGCAAGTTGTTGATATCCATGCAAAAACTAGGTAACCCTGCAATGGCACTGATGGTGTCACTTTTTCCTATTACACATGCAGCGTTGCCACCAGCTCAAAAATAAAATTCTGATTTTTCTTCAAAAAAAATCCCGAAATTTCAAAAAAAAATCCCGGAACACGGTTTTTAAGTAATACAACATAGGGCTACGCGGTGATGACGTAAAAAGCAAGGAGCGAAATTCAAAGTACCGTGAAACATGTTTTCTAGTTGTAACTAACAACTGATTGTCAATATTCCTAGTGTTATTTCGACGTGAAGACGTTCTGGTGGATTAGTAGGATCTACGACAAATATTTTAGGCCAAAACAATTCGCCAAAGTTTCGAAAAAACGTGTCTACGCATCCACGTTTCACCGTTATTTGAATTTCCCGCCCAAGAATTGACGTCACGCTTCGCAGCCCTATTCAATATGGCTTAGCCAGCGGTAAAAGTTGCCTTTTATCACGTCTTCACACGTCCCTTTCCCTTTTATCAAACCTGCTTTTCTGTTTAGTGGCTGTGCCAAGACGCACCCTTGGATCTCGGATTCTTAATTGTACTAAAAAAAAAGGAATCTGCTGGTTTGACACGAAAGAATCCGGAAGAAACACAGATCCCTTTTTCCAGAATGTACTTAGAATCCAACTTTCTTGTTATTAAACCCAGGCCTTTGGGTATTTGAAGAGAAAGCTGTAAATCGACAGTCAGAAAAACTGTTACTACCGAGTTATTTGTAAAAAGCGCTATGTAAAGCAACCGACTAAAAAAAAATAACTAGTTTCTCAGATGTTTATTGGTACGTTTCAGTAATCATCTCGATAATCACAGCTCAAATTACAACCCTTAGAAACTGGACAAATGAGCTTCAGTAAATCAAACTAAGCTCGGTTAGCACAAGTATAAACACTAAGTCTTCTACTACTAAGTCTTCTACTGAGCATAACAGGTTTTCCGATGGTATTCATCGCTTCCGCTGCCCTAGATCTCGGAATGCATTCGAGACTCATAAAATTATATCAAGAACTCAAGCGAGCGGGGGACGAGGGGCACACGCACTTGAGTTGGAAGGACCAGCCCCGCCGTGGGTGGCCTCCTCGTCCGTAGGAGACATGGTTCAAGATTCTGTTCAGTTCTGTGCCCTCATGCACGTCGGTATTAAGGTTATTTTTGGTTTTTTGTTGAAGGGTTGGCTGTATTTTTTTTTTTTTGTTGATTAAGGTTGGTCGTAAAAAGGCTGAAAAAAAAAGAAAAAAAAGAAGGAAAAAAGTGCCACTGCAAGAATGGGTTTCTTGTGGACGGAAGACGCCCAGTCTACGGGAGAACAAATAGTTTTTTGTGTGTTAAAAAATTTGAATTTGTAAGATTAAGCCTTTTGGAAGACCACCTTTAAAATTCGAATTCGTATTAGTGAAAATTGAAGGATATGAATTTTAAGAAATTGAAGGAAAAATGCCACCGGAAAAGCGTCTCCTAGAGGGGGAAGGATACCCTGGAATGGGGGGAGCGATAGATATTTGGCAAGAAAAAAGTTAAATGGTAGTTTGCCTTCATGTCCACTAATACATTGACTGGTATATAATATTATTTTTTTTTGAAGTTTAGGTGATATGATAATGTATAAAGTTATAAGATTTATATGTTTTTGTATTAAAATATCACCAAGTGGAGAGGAGGAGGGGAGGGAAAAAAAAATAAAAACTACCTCTGAAAAATGTTAAACAAAATTTCTTCTGTTGACACACAGAACATGGCGATGGTGGTGGTTATGGTCTTGAGGTCATTTTTGGGTTTAGGTGCCATTTTTAACATGATGATTGTGATTCTGACGAGATATCAAAAAAGTGGAACCCTTTCTTCTGGATAAATGAATTCAGCTTTGTGAAGACGTCTGAGTCAAAGCCAAAGACAATGTTGGTGCCGATTTCCATAGAAACGGGTTCTGCTGAATACATGATATACAGGCTGAAGTCACAGTAACCCTGGTCTACCAATGCGGCAGTTAATGTGAGATCAGCATTCAGCCGGAACCACTGGCACAGAATTCCTATGTCGCCAGGGAGCGGTATCGCCATATTCTGTGCGTCAACAGAGTAGCATTTTCGCCCAGACAAGTAGCCAAACTGTATGACCCGCCCAACTAATTCTCTCTTTCCCCTGCCAACCGGTCTGTAAACCCACCATTCACCGATACGCAATTCCGATTTCACACCGACCTCTGCATTGGTTTGTGGCGACTCACGTAGTCCTACTCGTCGGCCCTAGACCATCACCCGTTTTAATCGGTCACTACTCAGCTTCTCAGAGCTTTCCCTCAGAAGCCACAACAGCGTGGATTTTTTTATTGGTGTTATGGAGCCGTCAGAAGTCTTGACAAGACAAAACCTAGAATTCTTCATGTTCGTCGTAGGCTCACTACCCCAATTTTTCTCAACTTCATGTTTCACACAGTGAGCAATGACTGGCAAATCTTCAAAGATGCCGTCACTTTCTGAGCCCGATTCAGTGTCAGTCGCGGAAGCCTTTTCCTGCTTATCCGACAGAGTATTTTCCTCTGAGTTATCGTCTGAGTCACTATCGTGAAGTACAGAAAGACGAACATTCGGTACTTGGTGACTGAAAGCAGAAAGTACGTCGTCGGGTATCAAGGCTTTCATTATTCGCTGGCTTTCAATACGAGCTCACACTAGCTCGAGCTTGATTTCATCGTCCCCGGGCAAAGAAAAATCGGAACTGACAGACACAACACCAATGGATCTAATTCACTTGGCCTTGGGCAAGGACAACCGTTCATTAGAATATTGAGCTTCAAAATCCGTTATACTTTCATATCGACGAATTCGATGTAGAAGCTGGAGGAACGAAAAGTTTATTACAGTACTGTAAGTGCTGGTTTGAGACCGCATCTTCCTAAAAAAATCTTCACACGGTTGGCTATTCATGTCGGAGAGTTTGAAAAGACGTTCGAGCCCAAGGCGTTTGAATCGACGAATGAGAAGCACTAGGGAATGCATATTTATCTCTAGGCAATGGTAAAGGTTTGTGGTAATAAAATTCTCTTTCAAAGCATAATGTCCACTTTTTAGGAACCAGGATCTCCAATGTCGAACGCAGTAAACAACACGACCAAGTAAAGATAACCTCTCAAGAGGAGAAAGTTTGCCGTCGTAAAAAACGCGCCGTACGCTTTCCATAAGCCAAAGAAAAAACTGTGTTCCTTCGCTTCCAGGAACACGCTGTTTCAGGTGAGCCGGAGGCACGGAGTCACAGCCGGAGGCACGAAGGAAGGGACACCTGCGGCGGTCAGTTATTAGCCCCTCAAATAAGGTTTACATTTTGAATGATTTCATCATGAGCGTTTTCTTCCTAACAAAATTAGAGCTAAAACAAATATTTTCTAGGAATTATTTAACAGGGCTAACTTAAGGGAGATGTGCTATATGTTTTCTAACTACATGTGAAGACTGCTGACCTAGTCAAACAGTTAGTGGTAACGAACTGTAAGCAAGGAACGACCCGGCTCAATAGTAACTGAAACTCTAAAAAACAAAATTTTGATACCAATAGATACATCAGAAGAATCAAATCTTTATGCTGATTTCAAATATATAAGTTTCATCAAGTTTAGTCATATCCATCAAAAGTTAAGCTCCTGAGAAAACTTGCCTTATTTTCAAAAAAGGGGAAAACAGCTCCTAAATGTCATAGAACTCTAATGAAAATTACACCAGATTCAGCGCATTAGAGAACCCTTCTATAGAGGTTTCAAGCTCCTATCTGCAAAAATGTGGAATTTTGTATTTTTTGCCAGAAGAAAGATCACAGATGCGTGTTTATTTTTTTTTCCAGGGGTGATCGTAGCGACTCAGTGGTCCTAGAATATCACAGTAGGGCTCATTTGAACGGAAATTAAAAGTTCTAGTGCCCTTTCTAACTGACAAAAAATTGGAGGGCAACTTAATGCTCATTAATTTCCAAAGTCACCCAATCAAAATTTTCAGATAGCCATTTTGATCAGCATAGTCGAAAATCTAATTAATATGTCTTTGAGGATGACTTAATCCCCCACAGTTCCCGGGGGAAGGGCTGCAAGTTATCAGCTTTTCCCATTGTTTCAAACAGTTCGTGGTAACGAAAGTAGGGAAGCCCTAACGACTCCAGGACGAACACCGTGCTGCCATCTATAATTGAGTCTAACGCTGAAAGGCTCTAATTTATTCAAGGATTATTGATCGACTCTAACAGGTCAATGACCCCATTTTCAAGGTCGATTTATTTGTTGTTTCTAGGTGTAATGACTCCGGTACGAAGTTTGCACATGCGCATTGAATTCTAACCACATAGACAATGTATTGATCGACTCGAGGGGAACTGGATTTCTGAGAAATTGATTTACATAATCGGCGGGGAATTTATTGATCGAGTCTAACGGGAACAGGATCACGTGTCTCTTTCTAAGCCAATCAGGGAGTCGGAAATATTAGCGGAACAGGATTGCAGAAAATATCAGGAAAGGATTTTCGCTATAGTTTTTATTAGTGTGTGAATAGAATTCAAAGGAGTGAGAACAGTTTGACTTTACTCATTTGGATATATTTGTAATAATAATGAGTGGAATGTTTACACTATTAGAAGTTGATAGTGGAGTTGGTAGCAATGATACAAGTGCCCCAAATATTGCGGTGGAAATCACGAGAGGATCACGGTTTTGTCTGGAATGGGATGAAGTATATGCAAGATATGTGATATCCTTGAGCAAATTTAAAATGGAGGATCAATTATGCTTCGCTGCAAAATCTGATATAGCGCATGTGAATAGACTTCAAAGTGCTTTAAGTGCATTAGTGAAGCATATCAAAGACAATAAACTGTATTGCTAATTGTACATGTGTACAATTATTGTTGTAATTAAACAATAAAATTGTTTCGAAATCGAAAATGTTCCCTTTCTTTTTGTTAGAATGTTAGGCTAACGAATCATGGTCAGTCTAGAGTCAGCAGTGAGAGTGATAGGATTGAAAAATGAATAAATTTGAGAAAGAGAGAATTAGATCGAATCTTGTGATTATGGAAAAACATTTGATTTTGGATGATGATTTTCTCGAGTTATCCCTTCAACGAAAGATATTCTCTCAGGGAACACTTGACAATATAATGAAAACAGATTCTCCCCCATTGGAGTATTGTATGAAGCTTTTACGACGTGACTCAAATGCTTATACTCAATTTATTGATATATTAATTGGAACAAAGCAGAATAATATCATGGATACACTTTTGAAAACATTGCCATAGATTCAATGTAGATGGCTCCGCCTTCGAAAGAGGTGATGTCATAGTGTTACTCCTCTCCGATTCCTCCCTCTGAATTTATTGAACGAGGATGATCAGTTTCGTTTTAGCTGTGAGAGAGTTGACATCGGAAACCAAAAAAAAATGTTCTATACATGTCCACTATGCATGTACACTCTTGGCAGTTGGACCTCCTGTGAGAATTGTCCAATTATTGATGACTGTAATGAAAAGTACAAATTATGTAATCCTTGTAAATTATATAGAGGCTATGCAGTAAAAATTAAAGGATGTAATTCATCTCTTGAAAAGATATGTGACTCTCACCCTAGAGGGTACCTGTGCTCCAATTGTCACTATGACAAATGTGATCAGTGGGAGAATACTTACCCCGGTAGTATTGGAAAGAATCCCAAACGTGATTTTATTTTATTTCTACAAGATTGGTATCGTCGTGGATTTAAATTATTCTGGGAGGAAGAATCAGGTCTACGATTCAACTGTTGGGATAACAAGACAATTTGGTTTCTACGTCATCGTTGTGACGACGCTGCCTATTATGACTATAAACCAAGTGATTTTTATTTGGCAGTTACTGAATGTGATTCACCATTTGCAAACACTGTATGTGATATTGCTTCAAATAGACAGATTGAAACTCGTGAATTTCATAATATGAATGCAAATAATATCATTGACTATACAAAGAGACATGACAAGAGTGAAGTTACATTTTACTGTAGAAAATGTGACCCTGACTTTGCATTCAATCAAGATCAATATACAGTGAATCCAAATGATTTACCAGCACTAGTGGTTTACGATAGTTGCCTATACACTGAAGAAGAATTCTAAAGTGAAGAATAAAGACATTGTTGTATATACATTTTTCATTTATTGATAAACAAATTCACATACATTTTTTAAGCACTTTACTCTTAGGGCACTAAAATCAACATTATACAGGTCTAAGAGGATATTTTCGTCAATTTTATTTCCACTTTAATATTGGGTGGTAGCCATTGGGGTATATTAAATATTTCATGATATATTTTTCCAAAAGTGCAGGATCTGACGACTAAAAGTTGTGGCTTTCATGCACTACTATATTTTGTGTTCCGATGTCGTGGCTAAACTTACAAGCAGTTTCTCAACATTTATGTAGACAATCCACGTCTGAACGACTTTATGGTGGAAAATATCCTCTCAGACCTGTATAATATTGATTTTAGTGCCCTAAGAGTAATGTGCTTAAAAGATGTATGTGAATTTGTTTTTTTAATAAATGAAAAATGTATATACAACAATGTCTTTATTCTTCACTTTAGATTTCTTCTTCAGTGTATAGGCAACTGTCGTGAACCACTAGTGCTGGTAAATCATTTGGATTCACTGTATATTGATCTTGATTGGCTGCAAAGTCAGGGTCACATTTTCTAGATCATAGTGTAACTTCACTCTTGTCATATCTCTTTGTATAGTCAATTATACTATTTGCATTCATATTATGAAATTCACGAGTTTCAATCTGTCTATTTGAAGCAATATAACATACAGTGTTTTCAAATCGTGAATCACATTCAGTAACTGCCAAATAAAAATCACTTAGTTTATAGTCATAATAGGCATTGTCGTCACAACGATGACGTAGAAACCGAATTGTCTTGTTACCCCAACAGTTGAATCGTAGACCTGATTCTTTCTCCCAGAATAATTTAAATCTACGACGATACCAATCTTGTAGAAATAAACTAAAATCACGTTTGGGATTCTTTCCAATCATACCGGGGTAAGTATTCTCCCACTGATCACATTTGTCATAGTGACATTTGGAGCACAGATGCCCTCTAGGGTGAGAGTCACAAATCTCTTCAAGACATGAATTACATCCTTTAATTTGTACTGCATAGCCTCTATGTAATTTACAAGGATTATATAATTTGCACTTTTCATTATAGTCATCAATAATTGTTCAATTCTCACAGGATGTCCAACTGCCAAGAGTATACATGCATAGTAGACATGTATAGAACATTTTTTGGTTTCCAATGTCAACTCTCTCACAGATAAAACGAAACTGATCATCCTCGTTCGATAAATTCAGAGGGAGGAATGGGAGAGGAGTAATACTGTGACGTCACCTCTTTCGAAGGCGGATCCATCTACATTGAATCTATGGCAGTGTTTTCAAAAGTATATCCACGATATTATTCTGATTTGTTCCAATTAATATATCAATAAATCGAGTATAAGCATTTGAGTCACGTCGTAAAAGCTTCATACAATACTCCAATTGGGGAGAATCTGTTTTCATTATATTGTCAAGTGTTCCCTGAGAGAATATCTTTCGTTGAAGAGATAAATCGAGAAAATCATCATCCAAAACCAAATGTTTTTCCATAATCATAAGATTCGATCTAATTCTCTCTTTCTCAAATTTATTCATTTTTCAGTCCTATCACTCTCACTGCTGACTCTAGACTGACCATAATTCGTTTGCCTAACATTCTAACAAAAAGAAAGGGAACATTTTCGATTTCGAAACAATTTTATTGTTTAATTACAACAATAATTGTATAAATGTACAATTAGCGATACAGCTTATTGTCTTCGATATGCTTCACTAATGCACTTAAAGCACATTGAAGTCTATTCACATGCGCTATATCAACTTTTGCAGCGAAGCATAATTGATCCTCGATTTTAAATTGGCTCAAGGATATCACATATCTTGCATATACTTCATCTCATTCCAGACAAAGCCGTGATCCTCTCGTGATTTCCACCGCAATGTTTGGGGCTCTTGTGTCATTGCTACCAACTCCACTATCAACTTCTAGTAGTGTAAACATTCCACTCATTATTATTACAAATATATCCAAATGAGTAAAGTCAAACTGTTCTCACTCCTTTGAATTCTATTCACACACTAATAAAAACTATAGCAAAAATCCTTTCCTTATATTCTCTGCAATCCTGTCCCGCTAATATTTCCGACTCCCTGATTGGCTTAGAAAGCGACACGTGATCCTGTTCCCGTTAGACTCGATCAATACATTCCCCGCCGATTATGTAAATCAATTTCTCAGAAATCCAGTTCCCCTCGAGTCGATCAATACACTGTCTTTGTGGTTAGAATTCAATGCGCATGTGCAAACTTTGTCCCGGAGTCATCACACCTAGAAACAACAAATAAATCGACCTTGAAAATGGGGTCATTGACTTGTTAGAGTCGATCAATAATCCTTGAATAAATTATAGCCTGTCAGCGTTAGACTCAATTATAGATGGCAGCACGGTGTTCGTCCTGGAGTCGTTAGGGCTTCCCTACTAACGAACTGTAAGTGAGGAGCGACCCGGCTCAATAGTAACCGAAACTCTAAAAATCAGAATTTTGATACCAATAGATACACCAAAAGAATCAGATTTTTATGCTGATTTCTAACATTAAAGTTTCATCAAGTTTAGTCCTACCCATCAAAAGTTACACACCTGAGAAAATTTGTCTTAGTTCGAAAAAAGGGGGAAACAACCCCTAAAAGTCCTAGAAATTTAATGGCAATCACACCATCAGGTTAAGAGTTTCAGAGAACCCTACTGTAGAGGTTTCAAGCTCCTATTTGCAAAAATGTGGAATTTTGTATTTTTTCCCAGAAGAAAGATCATGGATGCGTGTTTATTTTTTTTTTAATATTTTCCCAGGGGTGATTGTATCGATCCAGTAGTCCTAGAATATCGTGAGAGGGCTCATTCGAACGGAAATTGAAAGTTCTAGTGCCCTTTTTAAGTGACTAAAAAAATTGGAGGGCCACTTGGCCCTCTCCCACGCTCATGTTTTTCCCGAAGTCACCCAATCAAAATTTTGAGATAGCCATTTTGTTGAGCATAGTCAAAAACCTAATTAATATGTCTTTGAGGATGACTTAATTCCCCACAGTTCCCAGGGGAGGGGCTGCAAGTTATAAACTTTGCCCATTGTTTACATATGGTATTGGTTATCGGGAAGTATACAGAGGTTTTAAGGAGGATTTTTTTCTAGGTGGGGGGGGGGGTCGGGGTCGGAATAGGGGTTACGGGGGAGGATCTTTCCATGGAGGATATTTCTTTGGGGGAAGGGACATTTCCATGAAGGGGGTGCCAGATTTCCCAGCAATATTTAAAAAACGATCAGAAATTAAACTGAAAGTAAGGAGCAACATTAAAACTTAAAACGAACAGAAATTTTTACGTATATGAGAGGGTTCGCCCCCTAGTCAATACCTCGCTCTTTACGCTAAAGTTTTTTTTAGTACTTTCAAAAGAGCTATCTATTCTAATTAACCGGCCTTTGTGATTCAGGGGTTTGTGATTCAAACAAAATTCGAACTTTAGCGTACTGAGCGAGACATTGACTAGGGGGCAAGCTCCCTAATGTATGTAATAAAACATACGAATATAGAAATTCGTTTCGTAAGTTAATTCGTAAGTTACGTCAGAACAACATTTCGAGAAAGCCAACTAGCCAAAAAAAGGAAAATTAATATGCGAATTTCGTTTTAATTACTCATGTACGGTGAGCCAAAATCAAAGCTGTATTAATTCAAAAACGTTCATAAATTAAATAGAAAAAACAAGTTTTTTTTAACTGAAAGTAAGGAGCAACAATAAAACTTAAAACGAACAGAAATTATTCCGTATATGAAAGGGGCTGTCC
>CM051267.1:19791753-19901753 GCA_027921565.1 Artemia sinica | reverse complement strand
CATTCCACAAATACCATCATCACCTCGAGAATACTTCTTTTTCAGTTTAGATAGCATATGACGGATACTAGAGACAGTAACAACGAACCCGACACTTCGTTCATTTGACGCTAGGAGGGAGTCGAGCTCTTTTTCGAACTCTTCCTCGAGAGCCTTGTTCGGCGGTGAGAATTCGTCAGTGAAATATTTATTCCAATCACTTTCACTTGGCAAAATTTCTTCTTTGCGAGATTTCGGACCCCTTTTCTTTTTAATATACTTCCAGACTGCATTTGGGTCACCTTCAAGCACTTTGCAATTCTGGTCCATTAAGTCGGTTCGGTGTTTAGCAAGGGTCTTGGCGAACTTTCGCTTAGTATATAGCCTGATATCATTCAAGACACCTTGACGAGGGCGCCCGCACTCGTTCCATAGTGTATACCAGAATTTAGATCGACTACAAGACTCGGACAACTGTACATTCTGAGACCACTGTGGATTTTCACTTCCGATTCGAACTTTTCGTGTCGGAACTGCAGCCTTTTCGGCACAGCGTAGGGCATGTGTAATTTCTGCACAGTAATTGTTCAGGAGTATCTGCTTCTCATTATCGGGAACAGGTGAACCTTGTTGAAGCAGTTGAAATGGGACCTTTATCTTTTCAAGTATATTATCATACACGGACTTGAAAAGCGCAGAGTCGGCTTTTCCCCACTCAGATTTTACCACCCATTTACGGTGACATTCATCGGGCTGAGTAGGTTTATTAGTGACACAGAACACATTTGAGATAGGTAGGTGGTCGGAAGCACAGATGCTTAATTTTACCCTACATTTTCCGTTTGTCTTCACATCTGCAGAGCACAGCATTGAGTCAAGGGAGGATACAGAGCCGGAGTTATGTACATACGTGTAGTCCAGGTCATTTTCAAGTACACGGAGACTTTCACAGGCAGCAACCAGAACCTGAGTTCTTGGGCTGTTGTCGCACAGGTTACAGTTCATGTCTCCGGTTACAATGCATGACAGTTTTTGCGTAACACATCCGTCAACTGCTCCACAAATCTGTCCACAAGCAACATTGAATCTTGCATCAGATTCATCGTCACGATAATCCGAGGGCATATAGACACAGAATAGGGCTGTATCAGCAATGCGGACACCGACGAAGAAATCAGACTGCTTGTACAAGGAAGGATTAAGACTTCGGCGTACCAGTATTGAAATACCACCAGAGGGTCTACCTCTGCCAGAACGCTTTGCAGGAACACTGAATACGCTGAAACTGTCATTGACCTCAAGAAGCTGAAGTCCTTCTGTTGTAAGAAAGTGCTCCTGTAGACAGACTACGTCATATTCTTGTACTAATTGCTCAACCAGAGGTAGTTTAGCCAGAACTCCACCATTCATGTTCCATGATACAACTTTAAGTTCAAGATTATTCATTGTTTTAATGCTTTCTGTGCTTCAGGGCATTTAAAACTGTAACAGGGATGGTTTGCCGAACCACATAGAGCACATTTGAGGGGGTTCTGGCAGGGATTGTCCTTTGAGCTGGAGTGTTTACCAGCGCAACGGGAGCACTTTGGCGGATTTGGACATGCCTTTGCTACGTGGCCGAAGCATTGACACTTGTAGCACTGGATTGGCATAAATTTGTATTCGTGAATCGGCAGCCGCTCATACCCAATCACGGGGGGAGGCTTGATTGCACTCTGTAGGTCTTCCCGCGAATCAAATTTCAGTTTGAATGACCTGTTTTTGCCTATTCCAGAAGCTTCGACACATTTCGACACTAAACTGCGTAAATCCTCTTCTGAAATACTAGCAGGGACGTGGCGAATTATCCCGAAGAAAGAGGGGCTTCTTACTCTCGCGACAACGGAATTATCGGTACTGGTAATAGCCTGTGCAATGGAATCGGCGGTCGCTTTGTCTTTCACGAGAACGCTCCAAGCACTCTTACGAGGCCTCAGTTCGACGATGTCACTGCTTGTCTGTCCGCAAAGTCCATTTAAATAGTCTTTCCGTGATTCGGGATCAGTCAGTCCTTGGGGCGGATTCTTGAGAACTACGGCGTAAGTCTGTTTATGCTTTCCGTTATTCTCGCGTGAGTGATAGGGATTGCGCAGCTGGTACTCAGACTCGACGAAACTGTCGAACTTTCGGCATAGCTCTCCCACTTTTCTCGTCAAAGTTGCACTTATTTCGCCTGGAATAATCGGTACGTCATCAGGTTGGTATAATACTAACCGCGGGAGCGAAATGTTTTTTTCGTCACACAGCTTAAAAACTTTCATTATGTCAATGACATTATCCGAACTTTTGTCTCTTGCAGTCACTCTCGTCGCATATTCGGCTTCATCCCAAATCACCTTTTTCGCTTCCAATATATCCGCATCGGAGAAATGTGAAACCGCACTTTTGACAATACTGTCTATCGGGTTTCCAGCCTTCATCGCCCGCTCAACAAAGTTCAGTACAGCATTTAACACAAGCTTCACGCTCGCCATTTTGCTACGGAATGATTATTACGCAATCCGAGAGCAATTAAGGCTTTAAAGATTTAGCGGTAGATAAGACCCGTGGGAAGTGCAACACACGAATCACCTTATCCCAGCAGTTTAAGGATAAAAAATCCCGCTAGTACTGTACGGCCTCTTGAATGTTCGTTGTTGCTCACTTCTGCACAGGCTATCTCCGAAAAATGCAGCCCGAATTATATCGCCGAAAATGGCAAAATATACTGTCTAAATTTGGCAGCTATGCAATATTTGGCAACTATGTAACTTCACTTATTCAGAAGAAACAGTGATGGCAACAAAGATGGTGCTATACGAAAATAGCAGAATAGATGACGCGCCAGTCTATATAAGAAAAAAAGAAGATGGTGCTGGTGAGAATACCCAGAGAGAAATACCTATACTAGGAATTATAGAAGGTCCCTCAAATACTACTCAACTAAAAATCTAGAATTAGAGTGTAGAAATCAATATGGAAATAACCTCAAGGTAATGCAGAATCTTTATCCCATTAAGGGCAAAGATGCAAACTCAGCTACAATAACTCTGTATATAACATAGATGGCAGATATATATATATATATATATATATATATATATATATATATATATATATATATATATATATATATATATATATATATATATATATATATATATATATATATATATATATATATATATTATATATATATATATATATATATATATATATATATATTTATATATATATATATATATATATATATATATATATATATATATATATATATATATATATATATTATATATATATATATATATATATATATATATATATATATATATATATATATATATATATATATATATACATATATATATATATATATATATATATATATATATATATATATATATATATATATATATATATATATATATATATATATATATATATATATATATATATATATATATATTATATATATATATATATATATATATATATATATATGTATATATATATATATATATATATATATATATATATATATATATATATATATATATATATATATATATATATATATATATATATATATATATTATATATATATATATATATATATATATATATATATATATATATATGTATATATATATATATATATATATATATATATATATATATATATATATATATATATATATATATTATATATATATATATATATATATATATATATATATATATATATATATATATATATATATATATATATATATATATATATATATATATATATATATATATATATATATATATATATATATATATATATATATATATATATATATATATATATACATACATATATATATATATATATACTTCAAAGCACTATAGAAAATTATCTCAGTTTGAATATTGCATTCAAAGCTATAGTTGATTATTCACTGTGAATAGTGCATTCAAATATGGACAATTGTAAAAGAGAAATAGTAAGTACCTTTTTTTTTATATCTTTTTGTAGTATTAAGAGAATCCAATTAAGAGGTATATATAAATCTATTTTTTCCATAGCACATAAAAATTTTTCACTAGCGTACTTTAAAATAGGCTATATTGAACTAAATCGTAAACTTGCTGTCGTCAAATATTGGATTTTTTAAAACATACTCGTTAAGTAGTCATACAATACTTGGTTACGTGATAAATGTTTGTTCATTGCAGGGTTGTCACTTCATGAAAAATTACTAGATCACTCTATTATTTAAATAACAGGAATTTGTTTTCTTTCTTTGAATAAGTTATATACAGGTATACAATTATAATTGTCTTCTTTCTTTTAATAAGTTATATACTGGTATATTTACAGTAAGAGAACAAAATAATGACTGCTTATACCGTGGAGGGTTGCCAGTCGACCAAAAATCACTATATCACTAGACTATTTAAATAACAGGAATTTGTTTTCTTTCTTTAATAAGTTATTCATTTCTTTTATGTGGTCACTATAACACGTAAACAGATTGCGGATATGACCATAATGTGAGCTTAAGCCTATGTTTTAATCATAAAATAAAAGTAATTTTGACACAAGTAGGCTCTTTAGGGCTATTCCCGATCTGCGAAAGCTCAAGGGCTAGCTTAAGGGAACAAAACGGGGATATCAAGGGATGTTTAAGGGGGACCCACAGTGGGGAAGGAGATTCTATGCTAAATGATTTTTCTTGTTTGCAAGGTGATGAAAAGCGGGGTGATGATAATTTGGTTGAGATTAAAAGCATGTTGTCTTACAGGAGAATGTGAAATAAGGATTGTAGAGTACGAAAGCATTTGTTTAAAACTGAATGAAAATTGGAGGGATGTTTAAGTTGGATCGCACTATACATTTTGAAACTAATAGGTATTTTTAACCGTTTTATTTAATAACGAACCAAAATTCAATTTATATTTAAGGAAAATTCTGAGCAATATCCTAGCCAAAAAAGGACAAATGTGGTAGATGATGTCGCAACAAAATCCGACATACAGTGTAAAGACTTGGTCACTTCCATGAATATGTCCAGACCTTTAGTAATTATGTATGAACCCCCAGCAAAATCCGGTCTCAGTGTTGAGAGTGTAGGGTCATCTAAGACCAATGAGCAGGAGAATGAAGGTGAGATTCAATTTACGCTCCACCGGTGACCTAATTATGCTCCTCTTACGGACCCCTCCAACAAAGATGGACCTGCTGACATACTTGTAAGTAAATTTGTTGATACATAAAAAAACATAGGAAGGTGGAAGTATATTATGACGGACTATTTAAAAAATCAAATCGGTATTGGCTCTTTGAGTTTCTAAATATGTTTAATTTCCTTATATGGGTTTCATCAGAGATCGAATCTTCTTTTTGTGCTAATAGTTTGAATTAAAATCAACTAGCTGTAGGCATACATTATGTCATGTCTAATTGTAAAAAAAATATTGGAGGGTTGGGTGCTCAAAATTTTTTTTTATGCTAATACAGAAAAAAACAGTGGAAGGTGAAACTAGCTTATGACTGAGTAACTGCAAGAATAAATTGAATTGGTATTGACTCTTTGGGTCTCTAAATATGTGAATATTATGATATGCGTTTCATCAGAGATCGAATTTTCTCTTGTTTTAATATTTTGAATTAAAATCAAGTAGTTATGGGCATACATTAAGCCATGGTTAATTGTAGAAAAAAAAACAAGGGAGGGGATGGGGCCAAAAATTATGCTATGCTTTTCATCAAATATCGAATCTTCTTTTGTGCTAATAATTTCAATTAAAGTAAAGTAGTCGTAGGCATAAATTAAATCATGGCTTATTGTAGAAAAAACAAGGGAGGGAACGGGCCCAAAAAAATATTATAAGCGTTTCATCAGAGATCGAATCTTCTTTTTCTCTTAATGATTTGAATTAAAATCAAGTAGTCGTGGGCATTTATTAAACCATGGTTAAATGTAGAAAAAACAAGGGAGTGAGTAGGGCCAAAAAATTGTGCTATAATTTTCATCAGAGATCCAATATTTGTTTGTGCTAATAACCTGACTTAAATTCAAGTAGCTGGGGGCATACACTAAGTCATGGCTAATTGTAGACAAAAAACAAGGGAGGGGATGGGGCCAAAAAATTTGCTATGCTTTTTATCAGATATCGAATATTCTTTTGTGCTAATAATTTGAATTAAAATCAAGTAGTCGTGAACATACATTAAACCATGGCTAGCTGTAGAAAAAAAACTAAGGGAAAGGGATGGGGCCAAAAATATGCTATGCTTTTCATCAGAGATAAAATCTTCCTTTGTGCTAATAATTTGAATTAAAATCAAGTAGTCGTGAACATACATTAAACCATGGCTAGCTGTAGAAAAAAAACTAAGGGAAAGGGATGGGGCCAAAAATATGCTATGCTTTTCATCAGAGATAAAATCTTCCTTTGTGCTAATAATTTGAATTAAAATTAAGTAGTCGCCGGCACACATTAAGTCAAGGCTAATTGTAGAAAAAATAAGAAGGGAAGGGTGGGGCCCAACAAAAATTCTTCTTCTTTTTTATTATGCATGTATTTTAAATAAAAATAAAGCTCATTAGGAATCCATTTTTTTCGACTTTATAAAACAGTAGCAATTTCACAAGGAAAATAAATTATATTATTGTAGATTAACATTGGCGAATTAACACCACCGTCATCTCAAGGCTCGGATAACCTCTTTGAGGCTAAAACAATTTTCACACCGCCAATGGAATTTAAAGACGATGCTCAAATTATTAACTTACCATCTGTCGACAATGACTTATAATAGCACAAGGAATTTTTTATATGATTTTTGGTGATATAGATAACCTAGATGACTTGACCTATGACATTGACGAAGATGAGGACCCAGAATGGAAAAATAGCTTTTTGAAGGAATATTATGGAGATACGAATATTATTTCTCTCAATATTTCATATGATATCCACCCAAATGTTGTTGAACAGGGTTCGACTACTAGTTTTACCAAACCAGATACAGATGAAACTCAATGGGTGTAAGAGAACTATTTTGCTTTATTGAGGTTGAAAGTAGACAGCGTGGCTATGGTATGGAAACCTCGCACAATTATATTACCTGATTTTATTTAGCAAACTCTACCTTGCACAATATATATGTTTATACAGCCTTATTTGGGATCCTTTTAATTCGTTAATAGCGGGAAACATTTGTAACAGACCCCTTGGGTATTATACATTCCTACGTGGACAAGATTCGAGCCATTTTTGTATGACGGATTCGGGAGTGGGGTGATAGGGACAGTTTAAAAGCGCCAATAGCAATAAAATTATTTTATTTCAATGAAAATGCAGGTTAGGTTTTTTCAAAGTATGTAAATACTTATATATTACCGATTCGTCCGCATTTGCAAAATTATCAAGATGTATTTATGGAGTGGGTCAATAGTACGCTAACTAAATTAGAAAATTATAATGAGGGGGGCAGTGGACCAGTTATTTTACTTATAAAAAATTTAAATGTAAATATATGTAAATTAAAAACAGATATTATTTTATGAGACGGAGCGGGGAAGAGGGCTATAATTTTAAAATATAATCCAGATTTGGAAGTATATCAAGGTTTCCAATGAATTTGTTTCAATACAAGGCTACAGTGTTTCAAATATACATTTCTTATCGCAGCACACTGACCCCTGAAAATTAATACTTCTAAGACAAAATTGGACAAATTGGCAGCAAATGGGGATGAGGTGATTGTAAAGTTTCCTAAAGTAGATTTAAATTATTTAAACGGTCAATATCCAGTAGCATTCAAGGGGATATATATTTTTGAACGGGCTAATGCGCATTTAAAGATTGGATTTGAGGTGTTACAATACGAAAAAGAATTAGAGGAGGGTGACAACAGTGATAAAAAGGGGGTTATATTTGCAATGAGGGCTCCATTCATTGAATCAGTGAAGAATTGGGCATGGCTTCTTTAAACGCCTTATATACATTAGTAGCGTTCTTGGAAAGGAAAAGAAACGTAGAATACACTACTATTGTCCAAAATGTCTTTCCATGTTTGGATTGATTTAAAGCTAAAGCATCACATGAAACAATGTACACGTCATGGGTGCCAGTCCTTGGAAACGGTTAGAGGTGACAAGGAGATTTTGCGTTTTAGAAATTTCTAGAACTCACTCTTACTGAGTGACAAGATTTGTTAGAATGTGAAGCCAAACTCACAGATGTATACGATTCATCAAATCAAAATCGTGTCAAAGAAAATGAAGCAATAGCAGGCTCTTACGCACACACCCAAAAAGACTCTAGTAATACCATGCAAGTGCTAGAAGTAGTAAAGACACTGGGTGGGGGAGATTGTATGCGCAGAGCCTTGACTAAACTTATTATAACAGCAAATAAGGTACTCTCACGGCTGCGTCATACAAATTTTCCATTGATTCTACCACCAGAGGAGAGATTGGCCATTAAAATCATGAAATTTTTTGGGTATGTTAGAGTGAATTTGATGAGGGTAAAGGGAAAGGGAGTAAGGGGAAAGGAGGTAAGGGGAAAGTGAATGTTAAATCATCATTTGTGGAAGGATATTTCATCGGTAGGGAGTCAGGGGCTGGCTCATCAATCATGTAATGTAAAGGTTTTTCAACAATATTTCATACCTGTTTTTATACACCATTCCTATTTTAATTTGAAAATCATTTACCTGCGTTGGCACGTATGCAGAAGTGTGAAGTTGTAGATGACGCCGGGGTAGATTGTTTTTTCCTATAATATCATACCCAAATCATCTGTGAAGTTGCTGCTCTTAGAATTCAAATGGAAAACATTAGATAATTGTCATACTTGCCTGAATAAAATCCTTTTTTACTCCTTTAGTTTTCCCCCCAAATCGCTAAGCCAATTGATTCAGGTACAGAAAAAGGACAATTTCTATAGTTTGCCCCTCCTTTAACAGCGCTTTCCAGATGATGAAATGTAAGATTTATTAATATATAATGGCATATACCCATATGATTACTACAACTCCACCTTGAGGCTAAGTGAGGTGTCATTATCACCTATCGAAGTATTTAATGATTCACTTCATGATCGTCAATGCACCACTGTCGACTATGAATTTGCCAAGAGGGTTTGGGCAAAGGGAGGATGTAATCATGGGTCAGACTATTGCAAAATTAACTTGACAAGTGATGTATTAACGTTATCGGACATTGTTTGTATAAAAACGGATAAAATTTATTTGAAAATTGGTGTGGATTTTGGTTATTATTTTTCAACTCCTCATCTGTTGATGGATTTAATTCTAAAAATCAGCAAAGAAGAAATAGGTCTGATCACTAACGTGTATCAGCATCTATTTATCAATGAAGGGTAGGTATGTTTTCCACGGGGATCTTGAAAACTAATGGAGGAAATAGCACCAGTGAAATGTCTGATGCATTTTTTTATATGAATTCCCTTTATCCGTAGGCAAAATCTCACTACTATTTGCCTTGTGGTAATTACAAATGGCTGAAAAATCTTTGTGCTTCAAATTTCCCCAACATTGCCACTGTTGAGGAGAATGGACCACAAGAATGGTTTTTTTTGAATTGATAGTGAAATACCGATGGAACTCCATGACTTTGTAAAAGATTTTGTTTTCGCGTGCATAAGTTGACTGGTGACAAAGGACTCTTTCAGTCCATAAAATTTATCTCTGGTAGAGTATGGAGGTATACACTGGACACCTTCGAAGCGAAAACTTATTACCGACCTTAATCCAAAACAGAATATTGTTGTTCATCATTTGCTATTGCGTTGGGTGGTAGCCAATGGTTTGAAGGCCACAAATATATATAGAGCCCTCCAATTTGACAAAAAGCCTTACATGAAAACGTTTATTGACACTTTTGTCAGTAAACGTTCACAAGCATAAACCAAGGCTGAAAAAGAAATCGATGGACACATTTTAAATTCAGCCTTCGGTAAAATTTATAAAAGCGTACGAAACAGTTGTCGATGTGACGTTGTAACCAATCCAACAGAATGGGCCTGAATCATTGCCGACCCTAACTTCACATCATTCACTATCATAGACTCCGATATGATATTAAATAAAAGTGTAGCTGGTGGCAGCTCAATTACGGGAATCTCCAAAAAACTCATGTTGTAATTCTATTACAATGTGTGTTAGGTGCAATCGCCGGGGGAGGGACAAGTTCAAGTGTACTATAGAGACACTGATTCGCTCTTGTGAAAAGTTAAAACTAAGGATTTACTGAATGATTTGTAAAATGGTAAGCTCATTAGCTCTCAAATGGATTTTACCAATTGGAATGAGTCCATGTATCCGGAGTTAGCGAAGTGCCAGGCCCCAAATCAATTGTTAATGTTAAAGTCAAAGACGGGGAGCAGCTTGATATCCAAAGTTGTGTTTCCAGGTCTAAAGATATACTATGTGGAAACACACAATAAGGATATCAAACAAGTCTGCAAGGGGGTGCCTAAACACTGTGTTAAAAAGAATGTCATTATGAGTGTTTATAAAATTTGTGTGGAAAGTGGTATAGTTCCAAGAGTGAAAGCCGTGACAATTTGCCCTTTACAATTTTAAAACTACACAGTTAGAGTAGAGAAAGACACCATGAAAACCATATCGGAGAAAGTCTATGTAGGCCAACGTGAGGGTGGTGTGGAGGTACTATCTCATGGGCACTACCGTATTTAAGATTGAGTTGAATGTCTAGACTATAAAAAAAACTTGGTCTGAATAAATTAACCTAAATTCATTTGTCATAATACTAGGCGGGTCTGGAGTGGTGGGCAGATTTTTTGTTTCATTCTTGACCAAAATTTGTATGTGCAAGGTAGTTTTCATTGTTTTTTCATTGTTATTTCATTCTTTTTTCATAATTACAAAAAATTGCGCCCTGGCCCGGCGAAGTGGACCCCTGCAGCTTCCGGTCTGGCCTTCGGCCGCCGCAGCGGCCGTACCCGGGGGGTCTATTTCTAAGTGTATAAAAATGTATTTATTATTGTTAAATGAAAAACATTGTTTTAAAGTTTATGAAATGTATTGTATAAAATATTTATTGTTGTAAATAAAATAAAAAAAAGGGTTTTTAAATTGTGATATTATGTTGATTAAATGTGTTGTATATATTTATCGTTAAATAAAAGTGCTGCTGCTTTTTTTAATGATTACAAATTCTCTTGATTAATTGTAAAGTGCTACTTTCTGTTCAAAATAAAAAAAATATGATTCTAAATTGGTGTTGTTGTTAATCTTGAACGGCGTAGTAGTAGTAAAATTGTGCAAGGGGAACTATTTATTCATTAGACACCTATAGTTTACATTTAGTTGTAGGTCAGCTGTTGAAGCCAAAACGATATGTATCAATTTAAATGTCGGGCAAAACAACACACTTAACTAAAATAATAAAAAATTGTGATAAAATGTTTATGGAAAATCAAAAAAAATCTGCTATTGCTACAGTGTTTGACAGGAGTCATATGATAAAATAAAAGCTATTGCTACATCTATGCACATACAATTCTTATGAAGACTTGATGCTTTCGACATTATTGAACCAGACTCTAGGTTGATTATTGATTATTTAGCTGAATCCATTGAACAATGGTCTCAGGAAATGCTAAAATTATTTACTGTTCACTCATATCATAGACAAATTTCCGTAACTCTTGATGAGCACAATCTCTGTCTTCAGAGTGAATGTATGAGAACATTTGCTTTGAACTCTGCCTACTATGTCATTTACAGAGTTATTCGTGATTCAAGTTTTCCAATACCTCTCAATAAAAAATGTTATCCTGGTGCTCGAAAATTTCTAATTTCAGCGTACAATCAGGCGACAAATAAGCCCTATGCCCACATTCTATTGGATCTTCATTGAACTACACCCGAGTATTTGCGCGAAGTCACAAATATTTTTGAAAATGAAAATTACAGTATATCTTCCCGTGAACAGTAAAAAACGTTATTAGCTGTCATCATGACACTGAAGAAACTACATGAAAATAGACATTTATTTTCCGTTCTAAGCACTTCAAAACTACCACTCAGGAAAGCCCTAATCAAACATTGTATTGACAAAGGATTCATTAATCTAATATCTGAACTTTGTTTAAATTTATCCTATGTCAATGTTCACCTGCCAAAAGTAGATAAGCAAAGGACAAAGCAACATCATTCCATTTTACCTGTCTTGGCTTGCAAACAGAAAGGAGAAGATTTTAAAAGGAAGCGTCTTCTGCAAGCGGGTGGTAGTTTTTTACACTTTTACTACCAATAATTGGAGGACTTGTAAAAAGTTTTCTCTAGATGGCTAAACCCTACAAATTGACTCCAATATAACGCACTCTTTCACCAATAGAACACTTTGAGGACAATCTAAGTAAATTAATTCAAATTAATTAGTGATGCGAATATTTGTGATGATAAAAATCTAATTTTACTTCAAGATGCTCTTCGACGAGTCGACAAATATATACCGAATCATGTGAGACCAGTCAATGTAAGTATTGTTGATCACAACAATGAAACATCTCTTCGAGATTCTGCTGCTGGAACAATAACACAATCAAAGGAGGAGGAAAATGAATTCAACAGTGTCAAATATTGGAAATCTACTGCCACAATCATATTGCAAACAAAGTAAACGAGTCTTAACATATCTTATGTAAAATGGTCAAGATCGTATTCAAGTTGATAGCAATGGAAAACGAATTATAATATAAGGGGAAAGTTATAATCTACTTAATTTAATTTATGATATGGTTACAAATCGTAAAGGACTTTTATCACTTGACAATCATCTATACAACTTTTTAAATACAATAAAGTTCCCGATAAGTCTTATTAGTAATAAAGAAATTCTAAAGAAACTAAAATAACATAGTGTCACTCCATCACCAAAATCACCAACATTCAAAGAAGAAATAGACGAAGATTTTGAATATATCTTGAAAAATACTGGCCTACCTAGCGGAAACATTGATTTGATGATGCCAGTGGTAGTTCGACAAAAGCCAAGACGCATTGATATCAACTCATCATCATCATTATCTCCCAGTAGCATGCAAAAGGGCACCAGACATTACACTACGTGTTTACGTTCAAAATGGTTGATGTTTTGAAACGTGTTTATGAAAATTTTGGTGAAGTGGGAAGTTTAATTTCCCACACCATACCTTCCAAAGTCACTGGTGTTGGCACCAAGAGTGCACAAGAGTATCTACAGAATGAATCAAGTTACACTCTACATCAAAATCATAGGGTTTGTGGTATTCATTATCGAAAAAATAAAGCCTTTTCCCCACTGCGTATAATGAATCCCTTAGCTTTAGATGAGATCCCTTAACTTTAGATGAGATTCAAAGGCATCACAATGCACCCTACAAGTATATTCTACTTGCAATCAGTGTCTGAAGTCACTACACATATGCTATTCCATTGCGGACAAAGAGAGGTGTTGACGTTGCCCAGGCTATAGAAAGTATTCTTTAACAAGATTGTTACAGAAAAACTCAAATGGACCGGGGTAGAGAATTTGTTAATATCTGAACTTTGTTTAAATTTATCTTATGTCAATGTTCACCTGCCAAAAGTAGATAAGCAAAGGACAAAGCAACATCATTCCATTTTACCTGCCTTGGCTTGCAAACAGAAAGGAGAAGATTTTAAAAGGAAGCGTCTTCTGCAAGCGGGTGGTAGTTTTTTACACCTTCACTACCAATAATTGGAGGACTTGTAAAAAGTTTTCTCTAGATGGCTAAACCCTACAAATTGACTCCAATATAACTCACTCTCTCACCAATAGAACACTTTGAGGACAATCTAAGTAAATTAATTTAAATTAATTAGTGATGCGAATATTTGTGATGATAAAAATCTAATTTTACTTCAAGATGCTCTTCGACGAGTCGACAATCATATACCGAATCATGTGAGACCAGTCAATGTAAGTATCGTTGATCACAACAATGAAACATCTCTTCGAGATTCTGCTGCTGGAACAATAACACAATCAAAGGAGGAGGAAAATGAATTCAACAGTGTCAAATATTGGAAATCTACTGCCACAGTCATATTGCAAACAAAGTAAACGAGTCTTAACATATCTTATGTAAAGTGGTCAAGATCATATTCAAGTTGATAGCAATGGAAAACGAATTATAATACAAGGGGAAAGTTATAATCTACTTAATTTAATTTATGATATGGTTACAAATCGTAAAGGACTTTTATCACTTGACAATCATCTATACAACTTTTTAAATACAATAAAGTTCCCGATAAGTCTTATTAGTAATAAAGAAATTCTAAAGAAATTAAAATAACATAGTGTCACTCTGTCACCAACATCACCAGCATTCAAAGAAGAAACAGACGAAGATTTTGAATATATCTTGAAAAATACTGGCCTACCTAGCGGAAACATTGATTTGATGATGCCAGTGGTAGTTAGACAAAAGCCAAGACGCATTGATATCAACTCATCATCATCATTATCTCCCAGTAGCATGCAAAAGGGCACCAGACATTACACTACGTGTTTACGTTCAAAATGGTTGATGTTTTGAAACGTGTTTATGAAAACATTGGTGAAGTTGGAAGTTTAATTTCCCACACCATACCTTCCAAAGTCACTGGTGTTGGCACCAAGAGTGCACAAGATTATCTACAGAATGAATCAAGTTACACTCTACATCGAAATCATAGGGTTTGTGGTATTCATTATCGAAAAAATAAAGCCTTTTCCTACTGCGTATAATGAATCCCTTAGCTTTAGATGAGATCCCTTAACTTTAGATGAGATTCAAAGGCATCACAATGCACCCTACAAGTATATTCTACTTGCAATCAGTGTCTGTAGTCACTACACATATGCTATTCCATTGCGGACAAAGAGAGGTGTTGACGTTGCCGGGCTATAGAAAGTATTCTTTAACAAGATTGTTATAGAAAAACTCAAATGGACCGGGGTAGAGAATTTGTTAATTCACATGTAGAAAAGGTACTATTGAAATATAATACAATGCTCTATCATGGTCACAGTCCTAAAAAGACGGCATTGGCCGAACTATAGAACTATTCGACTTTTAATTTCAAGATATTATACATTGAAAAATACGGCCGCTTTTATTCATCATTTAGATAAAATCGTACAAATTTAGAGTCAACGACCTCATCAATCATTGGCCAACGTTAGCCCTCACATAGTTCATCGAGGTGATCATAATAAACATGACACTTTTCTTAATAAATATTCAATTGAAAAGCTTGCCAAGAAAAAATTGATGTTTATGATACTGTTCAAATTAATAGAACAACTAATATTTTTGAAAAGAAAAATTAATTATGGTCCACTGAACTTTTTTAAAATGTCAAAAATCCAAAACACTAAACCCATAACTTATCGTCTACGAAAAACCAAAGATGAAGAGATTCTCGGTGGTTTTTACGACTATTAATTACAAAAAGTTAAAAATAATAGTGAAATCTATCAAATTGAAAAGATATTAAAGAGTCGTACAAATAAGGGCAAGAAACAGTTGCTTGTTCGTTGGCTAGGATGTAACTGTGATTTTAATTCTTGGGTGGGTGTTTAAGACATAAACAATGCCCAATGATGACTTTGTGACATTTATGTCCAAAGTATTCGATCCTCTCTATGATGATTTGAATAAAACAAGTGATTTTTGAACTAAATTCTTCCCTGCCATCAAATTTGAAGGTAGATATGAAGTTGCTCTCGTCGATTGTATTATCAATACAAATATGATGTACTAAGAAAGCATATCCCTTATTAGATTAAAAAAAGACCCTTTGACTTTGGTGATGAAGGTAGGGAGTGAAATTTTGACCCTGATAATTACCCTAACGCCACCATACCGTACAGGGAATATAACAATATGCATGAGCTGTGTCGAGTTATCAACAAAAAAATTGCAAGTCGAAAAAAAGGTGGTTTCACTTTCAACTATTCGACAGAACAAAGGAGAATTTATATTACCAATCCATTTGAGAATAAAGAATTTTCTTCAATGAGAATTATGTGAAGCTAGGTTTTAAGGATCGTATTATTAAAGCAGAAAATTTCAGTGATAAGAAACATGTTATCTATGCATACTATGAACCTAGTTTCTCCTCGTACAATTGTATATTTATTTATACTTTACTTGTGGAACCGTCAAGAATTGGTAATTCAAATGTTACCCTTCTATGTGTTCAAGAGAGAAAAGGCATTGAAAACATTGTTCACCACTATAATATAAGACATCTCCAGAATGTTCCCGTAAACAATTCATATTTTGAATCCTGTCAGTTAACACTAAGAAGTGAATTTGGAGATCTTTTAGCTAAATTTGTGTGTCATTACATGTCATTTTCGACCCGTTGCTTAAGATAAACAATAGGAGAATTCCAGTTGTCTGTCCTGACATTGATTGTTATGTCGGTGCTCTGAGTCCTCGTAAAATAGGCCATGGACTGGATTATTACAAGGGGCTTACTACAATGTCTGGCTATTGTCTTGGTAGTTGGTTTGCTAGGCTATTACGTTCTGCGCTACGCCTTGCCAGAAAATATATTGTACTTACTGCAACAAATTTTGCTTCCTCAACACTACAGAATGGGACTTGGGTAAAAATTTCAACGAGAGTCTTTATGAAAATATTAGATCTTCAGCAAGAGCGGTTGGCGAACAATTAAAATCTCAGCAAAATGGGAAGGGATTAAAAAGGGTGCATTATCGTCATTCACTCATCAGTCTCTATCCAGTTGGGAAGTGTAAGATATCAACAACGACTTTGAAGAAAAAAAGAATAGCAATAAGAAGAAATAGATTGTTAGATCTAAGAAGGATTCCTTCTCTTAAGATGAAATATATCCCCCAGAAAGAATCACATCCATCAATCACCTCGTCAAGGAAACTTTCCATGCTGAAAATGTTGATGTCTGTGTCAACTATCGCTACTATGAACAGCTTCATTCTCAACATCCCCTGTCGAAAAAAATACACTTTCAGATATTTTCCAATGAAGATTATTTAATCGATTTATCATTTCCATTTATTGATTTAAATTTTGTGGCGAAGAAAAAGTCTGATAATCAAACTCCCATAGCCACCCACGGTCTATCCTATGAAATCTGTATCCTACACAACTTATTGAAACAAATTAACGTATTCATAAATGGAAGATTGGTGAGCACTGGCAATAATTCATCAAACTATGAACGCTATATGCAATTTATGTTGATGACTCAAAAGTCATAAAAGGAGTTGAGAGGACAGGCACTGGGTTATGAATATAGATCGAATGTTGATACTGACGGCGAGTAAACTGCCGCAGTGACCCAAGAGTACCATTTAGTTGGAAAATTAAATCAAGAAATATTTAATATATCTGAATGGTTGCCTCCCAACGTTGCTTTGTCATTATCAATCGACAAATCCCCTCAAAACTCGCTTTGGCCTTTGTGAAGAGTGCTAGTGCCATTGGACCCTGGACCACAAACCGACCACGATTTTAATTTTTTGGCTAATCAGGCCTTGTGTGCAATGTGAGTGTATTTCCCTTGTACACTTTATCATTTGATAAAAAATCTTACAGAACTCTGTATGTATTGACTATACAATCCCTAGATCATGATTCACAACTATTTGAAAATGGAATAACCAATTCAATATTTTCAAAAAATCATGGTGTAATTGTTTTGGACTTGTCTGGTACTCAAGATCTGAGTATTGTACGAACGGGGAATGTGCGTTTAGAGTGCATATTCGCTGACGCTTTGACTGAAAGTATCACGTTCGTATCACTGAGTTATTTTGACACTTATTGGGAAATCACTCCCCATGGCAGTGTTCTACTAGACCTCGCACCATTAATACAAATTAAATAATCAACGTATTTAATATGGATCCTTGCATGTCCAAATACCAATCCTATTGAATACCGTCGGAACTTCTTGAAGAATTCCAAGTATTAACAATACCATTATCATTGTTAATAGCAGTCCATCGACCGTAAAGACATGTCATTTGCTATGCTTCTTTCAAACAGCAAAGAATATAGAATTTGTTCATCCTCTTGGCTTACCATATATTTCTACACCCCAATATCAACAAATTTTATTGAAAGCAGTGGGATCACTTTTATTCAAAACCAGAAGAGAATAAGGGATGTAACGACTAAAAGCTTTAGCTTTCATGCACTACTATATTTCGTTTTCAGATATCATGGCTATACTTAAAACCAGTTTCTTAACAATTTCATTGACAATCCTCGTCTGAATGACTTCATAGTGGAAGATGCAGTTTCATACCTGTACAGTATTAATTTCAGTGCCCTACGAATAAAATGCTCTAAAACGTATGTAAAACTGTTTATTGATAAAATAATGTATATACATAAAAAATGACTTTTTTCCCCTCTTTAGATTTATTTTTCTTCGTATAGATAACTGTCAAGAACAACTAATGCTGGTAGATCATCTGAATTCATTGTATATTGATCTTGATGTGCGGCAAAGTCAGGATCACATTTTCAGAGTACAATGTAACTTCACTCTTATTTTATCCCTTTGTGAAGTCAATGATACTATTTTCATTCATAGTACAAAATTCACATGTTTCAATTTGCTTATTTGAAGCAATATCATATAGAGTGTTTTCAGATGTCGAATCACATTCTGTAACAGCCAAATAAAAAAAGTAGGCTTATAGTCGTATTATATTTTGGTTCCATCAGAATTTGGTTCTATATATAGTGTTTTCAGATGTCGAATCACATTCTGTAACAGCCAAATAAAAATAGTAGGCTTATAGTCGTAGTAGCCATTGTCTTCACAACGATGAAGTAGAAACCAAATTCTTTTGTCATTCCAAACTTTGAAAAGATAACTTCAGAAAATCATCATCAAGAATCAAACATTTTTTTCCGTAATCACAAGATTCCGCATAATTTTCTATGTACGAGATCCTGTTGCGTTCGATCCTGTTGATAGAAGAATTCTAGTAAAGCTAGAATCCTTGTATGATATACCAGACAAATACATTAAAGTGATTACTACTATGTACGAGAATAACACTGATGCGATTAAGGTAGGAAATAAGGTTAGGAGCTGGCTTTTGTATTAAATCAGGAGTTAAGCAGGGTTGTGTTCTATATATAGTGTTTTCAGATGTCAAATCACCTTCTGTAACAGCCAAATAAAAATAGTAGGCTCATAGTCGTAGTAGCCATTGTCTTCACAACGATGAAGTAGAAACCAAATTCTTTTGTCATTCCAAACTTTAAAAAGATAACTTCAGAAAATCATCATCAAGAATCAAACATTTTTTTCCGTAATCACAAGATTCCGTATAATTTTTTGTTTCTCAGGTCCATCCGTTTTTTTCAATCCTAACATTCTCACAACCAACTTCAGACAAACTAGAGCTTAGTCAAGATCCTCTTGTAATTTCTACTGCTACGTTGGTACTCTCGTCTTTGCATCATTGCTACTCCCAGCTCCACTATCAACTTCTAATATTGTATACATTGCACTCATTTATGCTAATTTACATATTTTTCAAATAAATGAGCATAAGCAAACTGTTCTCTCTCTAAATTCTATTCTCTTATTAATATGAATTACATTGAAAATCACTCCTCATATTGAATCTGGTTGCCATGGAATGGTTTCTAGGTCCTCATAGCTATGGTATCATGCAAGTGCCAATCATGAATAAATTATGTACAATCAGCATCTATTGACATGGCTTAGACCTTTATGCTGTAAGTTCCATATTGTACATCATTATAGTCCTGAATATAACGTGTTCTGGTGGCTTTGTTCGATGTATATTGCAAATGTATGTTCCAAATATATATTCCAATGTATATTCCAAATCTATAGAGAGCACACTACTTCTTTAACCTACCTCAGAAATTTTTCCCCATGCCTTTTGCTTTAGCACTTTAGGTCCATACATCCTCTCATTTAGTTTCCTAAGGCATTACAGATAACAAATACGTCTTTTCCAGTTTCCAACTACATATTACTATTCAGAATTTCGTTGACAGTTCCATGTGATTCTGGCTGTCGCTTGTTCCATGCTTTTTTCTTAAGCTATTGCGATTTTTACTTTCACTTGTTATTTAATAATATTTAGATGTGCTTCATTTTCGTCAGTTACGCCATTAAATATTCTAATAAATTAGAATGACGCTTTTGTAAAATTAAGTGTTTTTTTGGACCTTTAGTTTTTGCCTTGGCTTGTCCTTCGTCATTAGGAAAAACATAACGCCGAACTTTTGTTTTTCTGTTAGGGGCTGATGCAGTATCAGGTTCTTGGCTAACGTCCTTATAAACTCTAATGTAGTTATTTATAGCTATTTCATCGCTTGGAGCTTTCATAAAATGTTTAACGTTGACTTTTGCCCCGGCTTGTCTTTTGTCATTATGGAATACATATCGCCGAAACTTAATTTTTTTTTACAAAGGAATGGTAAGTATTAATTACCTTATCCATGTCAGAATCCCAGCCCAACTATCATAACTATCATTTTCAACTTTGGCATGTTTTGACTTCACTTTTGATTTGTTGTAATTCCTTGTTAGATTATAGACAAATATTTTTGCAATTACCAGTTTTTTGCACTTTTAGCAATTTAATGTCTTTTCATACTGTTTTCAAAGATATTTGATTACTCAAGAAAGTCCAATTTCTAACAACGATTTCCACTAAGCCTCAAAATTTTGGTTTTCATTTTTAAGGTTTTTGAATTGTTTTAGTCCCTTGTTAAAATATATACACATATTTTTGCAATTACCAGTTATTTTCTCTTTGCGCAATTCAACGTCTTTCCATATGGAGTCTTTTCAAAAAACGTTTGATTATTGAATTAAGTCCGATTTCTTGCAATGATTTCTACTAAGCTTCAAACTTCTGGTTTTCTTTTTTAAGGTTTTTGAATTGTTGTAATCCCTTGTCAAATATATATACAAATATGATAAAAGTGAGTGTGGTAATTATTGAGGCAATAGTCTGGTCTCTGTAGGTAGCAAATTACTTATTAATATGATACTTTTTAGACTGAGATATGCAGTAGACAAAGTTTTAAGAGAAGAACAGTGCGGTTTTAGAAAAGGTAGAGGATGTGTCGACCAAATTTTCACTCTTAGGTTAATAAGTGAGAAGTGCCTGAGTTGTCAAATACCTTTGGTCCTCAGTTTTATAGATTATGAGCAAGCGTTCGATCCTGTTGATAGAAGAATTCTAGTAAAGGTTTTATCCTTGTATGATATAACAGACAAATACAGTAAAGTGATTACTACTATGTACAAGAACAACACTGCTGCGATTAAGGTAGGAAATGAGGTTAGGAGCTGGTTTTGTATTAAATCAGTAGTTAAGCAGGGTTGTGTTCTGTCCCCCTTTATATGGATTATTTGGACGGACTTCGTCTTAAGGAACACAGGAAAGGCAATGGGAGACCACGGAATCAAATGGGGAGGGAAAAGTCTCCTTGACTTAGATTATGCTGATGATTTAAGCATCCTAGATGAAAGTGTGAGCAAATTAAATGAACTTTTAGAGGTTTTGCGAGTTCAGGGTGCTAGAATAGGTTTGAAAATTAATGTTAAGAAGATTCAGTCACTAAGGCTAGGAATAGGCGAAGATGAAAAGGTGACATTGTGTAATGAAAAGGTAAGCTTCACTTACCTTGGTAGTATTATTAGTAAAGATTGTGGGAGCAGTGAAGATGTTAAAAGTAGAATAGCAAAGGCTCAGGGTGTTTTTTCACAGTAAAAAAAAAAAAAAAATGGAAGAACAGGAAGATTAGTCTGCGAACCAAAATTAGAATATTAGAAGGTACAGTTATGTCAGTGGTCAAATATGGCTCTGAAGCATGGACACTTCGAAAAGCGGATGAAGATTTGCTAGATGTTTTCCAGAGAAATTGCTTAAGAATTGTTCTGGGTACCCGTCTGACTGACCGTATTTAAATCAATAGGCTGTGGGAAAAATGTGGTTCAATACCGCTCTGTAGGGCTATAATGAAAGAAAGGTTGAGGTGGCTAGGGCACGTTGTGCGGATGAAGGATGACAGATTGCCGAAGGTTGTTCTTTTCGGCCAACCCTCTAGGGCTAAACGGAAAGCAGGTCGTCCTCGTCTGGGGTGAGAGTATGTCGTAAAGAAAGATTTAAAAGAAATAGAGCTTCATGGGAGGATGTAAAAAGGGAGGCTATGAAAAGGTTGGGATGGAGGACGAGCGTGCGTAGCTGTGTTGGCCCCAGGCAGCTTGGTGCTACGGTGAGTTGTTAGTAATAGTAGTAGTTTTGCAATTACAAGCTTTTTGCTCTTTAAGCAATTTAATGTAAATTTTTCCATGCACGAAAACCTTAAATTTTTTCCACATAAGTGTGACAAGTATGACAACAACATTGCAATACTGATGTAGGCTGTATAAAAATGACCTCACTCACATAACTATTTTTTTTTTTTTCAAATTAAGGCTCTCGACAAATTTTCTCAAACTTTCTTACCTATCTAACTAGATCGTTTTTCTAGGCCAGAACATCACAGGATGCCAATTTTTCCGAAAAAATATGGTGCTGTTATCGCGAAAAAATAAATAAATACATACACAATTATTATTGCTCACTTATAATGATATATTTAGATGAATATAAATGCCTGCATTTACAAGAGTGTTACAATATGCATGTGGGGACTTAAAAACCTTCTAGAATTATTCTTTTTTCTCCAGAAATATTGCGTTATGACACTGTCCTCCGTAGTTCTCCGAACAAAACTGGACAACACGCAGACCATGCTGGAAGTCAGGGTTTTTGTTCGAAGAAGGACCTATTCATGTGAATTATTTTCGCGCACCTTTGGTTTATCGAAGGGTTTTCCGCATTACGCAGCCCAAAAACGTTAATTTAATGTCCCCTAACTTTCCGTTTCCGCGTTAGACAATTATTCCACATACTTAAAGATATTTAAAGATTTTCTGAAGGGACTACCCAATTTTTCCCCTTGTCCCAGGTTTTCCGTTTTATAAACGATCCGCTATAGACATGCTTCTGTACTTTTGTTTTACCGCTATGAATATTTTGAAATGATTTCCATAATATGAGTGTTTTATCTTAGATATCAAAGGATTTGATCAAGTAGTGGAATAATCATTAATTGATATAAAGTCAGGGCCATCGTTTGAGGAGGAGGGGGGGCAAGGGGGGAATTTACCTCCCAATAATGAGGAAATAATTTATTATATATCCCACAGCACTTTACTATCTGGATATGGGCCCTCTTATCCCCCCCCCCCAATAAAATGCTTGAGATTCGCCCCTGCACAAAGTTATATTTCTGATCAATACTCTGCTTATCCTGAAATTGTTTTTCCTCAAAGATCAAACATTATTTTGTATTACTTCCAAGCTTAATGTCCTTGTTCTCTTGGATGTTTCTAAAGATCAATGACCTTGAGATTCCTCAAATTTTATCCCTTCCATTGAGATGAGAAGTCTCTCAATACACCTATTAATGAAAGATTTAATTGCCAAACTACCTGTATGAATGCTTAAGTTATTAAGAGGAAAATCAAGGTGCTTCAGAGGTGAAAAGTTAAATAAATCGTTTAATGAATAACTGGGCTCTTGAAGAACTACCACGGGAAAGATAAATGTGAAAAAATTAAAACTATTTAACGAGAAGGTATGAAGTGAGAGGGTGGCATGGCAATATTTTTCTTATTTCTCATTGCTCAAAATTAAATAAGCTATGGATAAATAGCTGAAATGCCAAGTCGATAAACTCCATAAAACAAAAATGAAGAATAGTTCATATTGAAAATTGTACTCTTTTCATTCTCCTTTCCTTTTTGTTGGTGGGTGATCATAAAGCAAAGCAAGAATATCTAATGCCATAAAAAAGAAGTAATTTAAGCCTTCTGTAAATGTGACACATTCCATGAAAAAAACAGTCCTCCTGCCTTTACTTAGTCGGAAATTTGGGTTTACCATATGGAAGGATTCAGGCAGGGCTTAGCTCAGATTGAAGTCTTAACATTTGGTGCTTTTTAACTACCCTTCCCCACTTGACTCGGCCTAAAAATAAATGCTACCCGTTTTTTAGGTGTACCAACTTTTTACCCGTTTTTAGGTGTAACAACTCTCGGATATTTTTTTTTTTATATAAAATTATCCGTGTTTTGGGACCATTAAAAATTAATTATAAAGTTTTTGAAATTTAAATCAGAAATAATAGGGTGTCTAAAAAAACTCAATCTTTTGGGTCCAAAATAAAAAAAAAGTGAAGTTTTGTGCGCCCTAAGTTTAGTGGAAGGATAACCTCTAATGGCTTAAAGTTTCAAAATGTTGCTAATATACAACGTTGTTTCAAATTTGATCTTTGTTTTATAGATTTGTAAAAGATTTTTATTTAATGCTGATCCAAAATCATTACGCTTTCTGAATTTCAGGCTTATAAGAAACCGTCACTTTTGTAATATCCTTTCTAACGAAAATGGATTCTCATTGCTAACTCTGAAGCAAAGAAAAGTTAAATTTCTGAAATCCTTATAAAATTGAACTTGTAACCTTTCTTAGAAGGAAAAAGCTTTCAGGGAAACCCAAACCCGATGCAAAGCGGCTATTGCCCGATTTTTCCATTTGTTCTACGTGCTAACTCAATTTATTTGATGCGAGATGTTTTCTGTATTAAAAATAAGTTTTTTTTACAAAAAAAAATTGAATTTTATTTCTAGGCTACTATGATAGTCAGTGATCCAAGGCTATCGTTCAAAAAAAGGAGGGGGTGGCTCACATCAGCCGCAGTTGGTTTGAGGGTGGGTTCTAGGGTAATCGGAGGCGTTGATAACGAATATTGGGGTGCACAAGTTCGCACGTGTGTAGAACATGGTCATTTTAGCCTATAAAGTCAAATTTGGTCTATAACGACGTCATACTGCTCTTGATTTTTTTTTACACGGTAAAATAAGCTGACAGCTTTATAAACTTGACATATTTTGAATTCTAAGAACGAGTACTTTCAAGTGGTATTTTTATATTTCCCCATAACCTTTATGTTTTTAGTTAACCCCCTATTCAATTTTGAAAACAAGGTTTATTAATATACATTTTCGTAGTTTTTCGATTTTTCTGAAATGTTCGCGTGCATAGGTATATTTTTTGTTGCTTTATCTAAATTCTGATCATCATTACGAGTCAAACTATGTGCCTCTTTTTCAAAAAATCTTAATTCTTGAGCAACTATTTGTTTTTTTCTAAATAACGTCATAGCTTTCAGAAATTAGCCTACAATGACCAAGGTTTTTTTTATTTTTTTTGGCTGTTAAAAAAAAATGAAAATGAATTATACTGCATATTATTTGAACCGTCAGAGTGTCCTTTACACGCTGTTAATAAAAACAAAGTCGAAAACTGAATCTGCAAGAATATATAAGCGTTTGAACAAGAAAATTTCCCCCTTAAAAAAGAAAATTTTCTGAATTGTGGCGGTTTACACGAAATATTTTCAATACCAGCTATAATTTTTATCTCATCAAACGATAGATCGCTCTTTTCTGAATCAAATCTTATATTTACATTCTATATAACTAATATTTTTAACCAGGAAAAAAAAACAACAGACCCCTCGTTCTGCGATCGCATGCGCGAATTTGGTTACCACAGCAATAAAAAAAAGTCAAGCATCTTAAATATCGGGTTTTAGTTGCATAAAGTACATAGGCATAAAAGGGTAATTTCTCCTTTATAGGCTAACATTGTCAAGTTCTACATTAGTGCGAGCATGTACACCCCGATATTTGTTTTAAGCACCTTTGATTAGCCCGGAATCCGTGCTCAAACCAACTGCGGCTGATGTGAGCCACTCCCTCCCTTTTTTGAACGATACCGTCCCTTGGATCACTGACTATTGCATAAAGTACTGAAAACTACGACATAAAAGGAAAGGGTTTAGGATATTTATCTGATCTAGCTAAAGGTAAGGATTCCGGCAACAACGATTCTAGGAGGTGTCAGTTGACTTGCGTGAGGTACACCATGTTGGTACAACTAGTTCTGAAGCATGTAAACAGATAGGAGATGCATTGGACAGCCCTGCTCTGCTTTTCTTGAAGTACAACGAGTCCAGATCTACCATAAGGAATCATAGCCTCTGGATCATCTATTTAGACCTTATCCCTACCGGAAACGACTATCTTTATGGTGAAAGAGCTGCGGACTGGAGATCACACTTAAACGCAACAAAAGAGATGATTCCGATTTTCTTCGCATCTGGAAACCATAAATACGCCACTGCTGCGTTTAACCACTTAGAAGAAATGCTACGCCTGCCTGAAAAAGCGCCAGAAGTACACAGAGAGTTTGTAAGTGGCGATTTTGTTGTTAGGAAAACAACCAAGCCGTTTTGCAGCATTGCAAGCCGTTTCTGGCCTTAGAGTCGAACGTGAATTTGGACATCAAAGGTCATCGAGGAGTTTCCGGTATTGTTGGGGCGACAACAAATGAAAATACCAGGGATCGATATCTGGCTACTCTCCCGTTTCTCACAGCAGTCACCATAACGCTGAAAGCAAACCTGAACATTGATGACGAGACAATGAAGCATCATGAAGACATCACTGCGTTTACGAATCTGACAATAAAAGGCAGAAATCGGGTTATGGACTTGGTAGAGTCGCTCGGAAACCCATTCAGGAAGACGATAACAGAGCTGTACAACTTTATGACGGGGATAGAGCTCCAGAAGCCAAAGCAAATAGTCTTCTGAACTTCCGAGACATTGGCTTCAAAGCCATGAGCTCATATCTCGAAGGGACATCCATGAAAGTAAAAGTTGGCATAGTGCAAACTTTCGCCTCTGTTGCCAAAAAAGGATAAAAGAAGCAGCCACAAAAAAAAAGATTTTGTGGAAACTAAGCTGCTTAAACGACCTCTGCATCTTGTACATTCAACACACACTTCGTCGTTCTGTGAGCTGCTGAAGTACGAGCTATAGCCATATCCGGCCTCACTTTCAGTATTATCATCAAGTCGTAGGGAGCCTCAGCTACGTACTGATACAAAATCAACAGCCTTGAACTACATTCTGCAACAGTTTGGCTTGCAGTGATGGCCAAAAATGGTTCCACATGCGCTTTTTAAAGACTCTCCTCGATCTGATTATATAGTTGATGTAATGAGTGTCATAAGGTGTTATCGACCAGAACAAAATGAGACGTTAGCAGATTTTGGAATAAGAGTTTACAATGCGATTCTTAGGAACATACCCAAAGCTTGTCGGTCGATCTTTTTTGGTCGGTGACAGGTATTACGGTCTTAGTGACGATAGAACCCGTGATGACTACTCGTTCAACCTCAAAGAAGCATCTGGCTGTCGAGACAGAGGAGGAGATCCTAGAGGAAATATTTCCAGCCTACTCACTTCCTCCAGCAAAGTTGCAACACTCTGGGATTGGATTCTCAGTAGCTGCTCAGCCAAAGATTAACTCTTGAAAGTTCTTTTCGAGGTCTGGGGGTACAAAATTTTGACCCCTCTGATGGTTCATCTTGCTGGAGGCTTGTAAATTCGACAAAGAGGTGTTACAGTTTCGCCCCATGGAAGCTCCGTTGATGACGATCTCTCGTTTGGCCATGAGGAAGCAGACACTCGGGTGTTATACCACGCAGCAGTTGCCGCAAGACAAAAGAGCACACTTGTGATAATAAAAGCCAACGATACTGATATCTTCTTACCAGCTGCATACTACTTCCAGTAAATTGCTAGTCTCGGCCTCAAGCAGCTCTGGGTTGTTTCCGTCCTACTGCATACCTATTCATACGGCATCGCAAAAACTAGGAGTTATATTTTGCAAAGCCTTGCCGCTTGTCCACAGCTTGAGGGGATGTGACACCACAAGCTCTCTGTATAGAATTGGAAAGGTCCGCTTTTTTCGAGCTGCGAAGTCTTTGAAATTTTTGTTGGGGTCTTTAGGTGATGAAGTTCGAGCCCTTGCAGGAAGCCATCATCTGTGCAGAGTGATGGTTTAGTCAGCGTCTATAAGCAGCTTGTGGTTACAGTGTATGGCAGAAGTGAGACTAACTTCAATAGTCTGAACGACCTTTGACCACATTTGTACCCAAGATTGGAGGATTTGCAGCGTTTTTTTCTGCTTCATTTGAAAAGGTGCATGTTCCAGTCACTGATTTGGATCCAAAGCCACAAGCCTCGTATTTATTTTCCTCAGGATACCGATATGGTCTGGAAATTGAAGATCATCATCTCAAGCAAGACCTAGTTTCCGCGATGCCACAATGGCCAGCATCGCTTTCTTTTTGCAATTAATTTAAAAAAAATTCCACAAAATATGTTTTTCAAAGAAAAGTAAAGAACTCCATTAAACAAAAAATGAGCAAAAATAAAATCAAATAATCTACCAAGCGTGAAACTACCACAAATCAGCATCGATAAATAAATGAAACCCAAAACGAACAGAAATTACAATAAATAACTGAGTCAAACTCAAAACGAGCAGAAATTAACATAAGTTGGGCGCAAAACCCCTATGCCTTCCCAAGGCCAGAACAAAATTTGCACTTTACTGAAAAATACAAATAAATGTGCATTGTAAGTTTAATATACATATACTGATATTTAGTAATCAAAATGTTAATATTATTTGATTTATTAAAGTCATAAAAGTAAAAACATTTATATTTTTACAGTAAAGTGCAAATTTATGTTCTGACCTTGGGAAGGCATAGGGGTTTTGAGCCCAACTTACGTTAATTTCTACTCGTTTTGAGTTTGACTCGGTTATTTATTTTAATTTCTGTTCGTTTTGGGTTTCATTTATTTATCGATACTGATTTGTGGTAGTTTAACGCTTGGTAGATTATTTGATTTTATTTTTGCTCATTTTTTGTTTAATAGAGTTCTTTACTTTTCTTTGAAAAATTATTTTGTGGAAAAAGTTTTTTTTTATTAATTTCTGTTCGTTTTATATTGACAGACTTTCATATTGACATACTTTATATTAAGAACTTTCTATATAAACCTTATATGCCCCCAGGGCATAACTTACAAACCTTGCACATAGGGCTCTGATGGGGTTATCATCCTAAAAGACCTAATTTCCAGAACTTTAGACTACGTTGAACAAAATGGATATCTCAAAATTTTGATTGGATGTGTTAGTAGAGATGCCTCATGAGGTCCCATTGCTCACCCCTGCTGCCACCTACAACTTTTTTGCACCCCAAATATGGGCATAGAGTCCCTAGAGAGAACATGTGGTTAATGGGATCAATGACCTCTTTCTCCAGGGGTGTTTTTGGCCAAGTGCCCGCTAGGGAAGAATTTTATGATGTCAGAAAATAGTATTTGTTGTTGTTGTATGCTCGAGGTAAATGTTATGATCCAGAAATAGTATTTGTTGTTGTTGCTGGAGGCAAATGTTATGAGTTTCCAGGAAACCGTTAGATCACGTGTTTCCTTCTCAGCCAATCAGAGGGCTTGTTTGCATATCCTTTCTCAGCCAATCAGAGGGCTTGTTACATATGATTTCCCCGTTACATAACAATTCGCCCTTGAGATTTCGTATATAACGGACATGCAATGTGATTAAATTATCAGAAAGTATTTTGACACAATGGATAAATTTGATGAATTAGAAGCATTGGCAACTTCAATTTACCATGTAAGTTCCGTTTTTATTTTCAAAATAAAATTATTTTCCGCGGTCACCCTCCAGTATATTCAGGTAAATCCCCCCCCCCCATACAATACAAACATCACTATACAATCTTTATTTTCGATAGAAAACATAAAAGGTGTTCTTTTACCCTCAAAACCTAACCCCCCCTCCATCATTGTTTTTACAACCAAATTCTCGCTAAAAGAAATAATTATCCTTTCGAAAAATTTAGCTTTTCCATATTGTAATCCTTTCTCTAACTGAGACTTCCGTCACTGTTGTTATTAAGCGTTCTGTTTTGACATAATGCTCCAGCGCGAAGCCTATAATTAGCTGTCACCCCTTTTCCTGTTTGTATACATTAGCTGGTTTTAGGCAATCGAGGTTTTCAGTGCTTTTACGTAATTCAGTGTTTGTCTGAAAATAGCGGTCAGCTAATTTTGTCTGCAAATTAGCGATTGACCTAGGGTGGGTTAATTTTCCTAAATTTAGGGGAGGGGGCGTGAATCCGTGATTTTTGATGGGGAGGGGGTTAGCACTTTTAATAGTGACAAAATAGAAATGAAAAGATAATTGTTTCTTACTTCAGTGTCTAACCATTTCTCTTCGAAATTTAGCGATTTTAGCTATAACAATTTTCCTAAATTTAGGGGAGGGGGCGTGAATCCGTGATTTTTGTTGGGGAGGGGGTTAGCACTTTTAATAGTGACAAAATAGAAATGAAAAGATAATTGTTTCTTACTTCAGTGTCTAACCATTTCTCTTCGAAATTTAGCGATTTTAGCTATAACAATTTTCCTAAATTTAGGGGAGGGGGCGTGAATCCGTGATTTTTGTTGGGGAGGGGGTTAGCACTTTTAATAGTGACAAAATAGAAATGAAAAGATAATTGTTTCTTACTTCAGTGTCTAACCATTTCTCTTCGAAATTTAGTGATTTTAGCTATAGCATTTGAATAAAAGGTAGTAAGATATATTCTTTATTGATATGCCTTTCGCTTGAATAAATCGCAAGATTAACTCAATGAGAGGGTGGGTTAATTTTCCTAAATTTAGGGGAGGGGGACAATTTTGTATCCAGGATTTTTGTTGGGGAATGGGTTAGCGCTTTTAATGGTGACAAAATAGAAAATGAAAAGATAATTGTTTCTTACTTCGTTGTGCGAACCATTTCTCTTTGACATTTTAGCGATTTTAACTATAGCATTTGAATAAAAGGTAGTAAGATATATTCTTTATTGATATGCCTTTCGCTTGAATATATCGCAAGATTAACTCAATGAGAGGGTAGGTTAATTTTCCTAAATTTAGGGGCAGAGAGTCAATTTGAATCCAGGATTTTTGCTGGGGAGGGGCTTAGCACTTTTAATAGTGACAAAATAGAAATGAAAGATTGTTTTTACCATAATTGTTTTCAACTTCAGTGTCTAACCATTTCTCTTTGATATTTTAGTGATTTTAGCTATAGCATTTGAATAAAAGGTAGTAAGATATATTCTTTATTGATATGCCTTTCGCTTGAATATATCGCAAGATTAACTCAATGAGAGGGATGGCTTAATTTTCATAAATTTAGGGGAGAGGGGCAATTTTGTATCCAGGATTTTTGTTGGGGAGGGGGTTAGCGCTTTTATTAGTGACAAAATAGAAAATGAAAAGATAATTGTTTTTATCATAATTGTTTTCTACTTCGTTGTGCGAACCATTTCTCTTTGACATTTTAGCGATTTTAACTACAGCATTTGAATAAAAGGTAGTAAGATATATTCGTTATTGGTCTGGCATGCGCTTGAATAAAAAACTTAACGTTCGTATAATAATGCTTTGAGTTATTTCTGAGAAAAGTTGAATTTATTATAATCAAACTATGATTTTCAGAGTTTAGGTTGCTTTCGACAAAGATTTCTCTTTACATACGGCAAATTTCCACATGGTGATAGATCCATGGCCCTTCTAAATGTGATAGAAGCTACTACACCCTGCTTCAATCTCTTTTTACGTATTCAAACTGAATGTTCGTATAACAATGCTTTGAGTTATTCCTCAGAAAATTGACCCCTCCAAATATTTACTCAGAGGAGCGGGTGCTGAAATGTAAAACGTTGCTTATTTGCCAATCATTTTCACAGTTTTCAAGTTGGGATCTTTGAACACACTCCCTCCTTCTCAGTTTATTCTATGAAAGTGAGCTGTATTTGTTAGAGTTGCAGAAACATTACATATTTATTTAATTTAAGCACTTTTTTTTCAGATATAATAATGTTTGGTGTGATTGACACAGAATATATTGGTCTGAAATATTCCTCAACTGGCATTATTTTCGAAGCAGCTTTCTTACTCCTAGACAATCAACGACGTGAAACTCATTGCTATAAATGGAACATCAGATACAATATGTATAAGTACGACAAAAACAGATGGAGTCCAACACTAAATTTTAAAATCGAAATGGCTTTTACGCTAAAACCATACGACCACATAATGAAAATGGCTATGAAATAAAACATGTACAAGAGGAAATTCAGGAAATATGCAGTTTTTTCGGTGTGCAAGCTGTTTATGTTAAGGGAAACGTGCCAACTGATAAACTCTTACTAGAAAAATGTGATAAAAACATAGCACTATTCAATTTAGAAGACTTCAAATATGAGAAATACCTGCATTCGGTCCATGACCCAGAAGATGAAGTTAGATATTTCGCTCAATGGATACCGGAAAAGATACCTGACATGGAAAAATGCATCAGATATCCAAAGTCCTAAACTTGCTCCTCCTCATATCAAATGGATTAAGCTTCTTTTTTTTTAAATATGTCATTATTTTTTTTTCAAATGTTTCTAAATATGTTTAAGCAATAAATATCTTAAGCCTCAACCGTTTTTATTCTTTAGAATAGTCTATCGCCATGAAAATTATACTTTCAGATTCAACATGTCAGGGAACACACTTTCAAGTTCAGCATGTTGGAGAACCCTAAATAGTCACCCCTAAAAAGGTAAGTTAACACTAAAAGGTTAAAGAATTTCCCTGAAATTACACTTTCAGATCCAACAGGTCAGGGTACAAACTTTCAGGCTCAGCATGTAGGAGAACCCTAAATGCTCATCCCTAAAAAGGTAAGTTAACCCTAAACGCTTAAAGAATTTATCTGAAATTACACTTTCAGGTTCAGCATGTAGGAGAACCCTAAATGTTCATCCCTAAAAAAGGTAAGTTAACCCTAAACGCTTAAAGAATTTCTCTGAAATCACACTTTCAGATTCAGCATGTAGGAGAACCCTAAATGCTCATCCCTAAAAAAGGTAAGTTAACCCTAAACGCTTAAAGAATTTCTCTGAAATCACACTTTCAGGTTAGGTTAGGTAGGACCCCGACCCACACTACCCCAACCCAGAAGTAACCCCCCGGCCCCAAAGGCCCCCGGGCTCCCCAAAGACCCTCCGGACCCCGCAATACTTTTCAAAAGGCTTTATTATATCTTTACAGAACAAGTCCTTTTCTTAATATCCTTTTTAAACCAATTTTACAAACTTCTGACAGAAAAGTTGTTATCACAATCAAAAAATATTACTTCTAAGAAAAAATTTGGTATCTTTGCTAGAAAACTTGCTAGTTCGAACAGAAAAAGTGTTATCACTGACGAAAAATATTATTTCTAAGAGAAATTTGTGTGTGTTCAGTAAAAGTATGTTAGTATTAAGGTAAAATATCATTACTTTGATGAGAATGTTTGTTAGTGTTAAGCAAAACTTGCTACTTCTGACAGAAAAGTTGTTATCACAATCAAAAAATGTTACTTCTATGAAAATATTTGGTAACTTTGGTAGAAAACTTGTTAGTTCGAAGAGAAAAAGTGTTATTAGTGATGAAAAATATTATTTCTAACCTAAATTTGTGTGTGTTCAGTAAAAGTATGTTAGTATTAAGGTAAAATATCATTACTGCGTACGTAGGCTAACCTAGCCTAACCTAACTTAGCCTAACCTAACTTAATCTAACCTAACCTAACCTAATCATACACCTAACTTTTTGCATGTCTCTCACCTAACCTGAGCTAACCTAAGTGAAGCGTACGTAGGCTAACCTAACCTAACCTAATCTAACCTAACTTAATCTAGTCTAACCTAACCTAACCATACTCACCGGAAAAGGTTAGGTTAACTTATCATGAGTGCTCATGATAAGTTAACCTAACCTAACCTAACTTAAATCTGTAGAAATGTTTCTATTTATTTATTAATATTTATTTATACCTAACCTAACCTATTGTTTTGAAGGTTAGATGAACGAGTTTGAACGATTGTCTTTAATAATAGAACGAGTCAATCATTTTGTAATTTAAAAATTTGATGGGTAAATCCATATGACAAAAGGAGCTAAAATTTAATTTAAAATTAGAAAAGAACTTTAAATTTTTCATCTCTTTGAGAAAAAAAACCAGAACTGAAGTGGAGCCTTTTTATTTTCGTGGAAAAATTAGAAGAGAACTTTGAATTTTTTATGTCTTTGAGGAATTAAGAACTGAAGTGGAAGTTTTTTTCATTTTCATTGGTAAAATTCAGAATTGAGCTAACTTTTTTCACTTCTTTAAGAAAATTCAGAAGAGAACTTGAACATTTTGCACTTCTTCGAGAAAACTCAGAATTAAATTGATGCTCCTTATCTTCATGTCGAATATTCAAATCAATGTATAACTTTTTCTATCTTCTATGAAAAATTTGTAACAGAACTTTAAATTTTTCATCTCTTTGCAAAAAATCGGCAGTGAACTTAAGAAAATTAGAATTTAAGTGAAACTTTTTATCTTCACTGGAAAATAATCACAATCATAGTATAACTTTTCCTATCTTCTACAGAAAAATTTAGAACTGAACTTTAAATTTTTTGTCTTTGAGAAATTAAGAACTGAAGTGGATGGTTTTTTCATTTTCATTGGTAAAATTCAGAATTGAGTTAACTTTTTTCTCTTCTTTAAGAAAATTCAGAAGAGAACTTGAACATTTTGCACTTCTTCGAGAAAACTCAGAATTAAATTGATGCTCCTTATCTTCATGTCGAATATTCAAATCAATGTATAACTTTTTCTATCTTCTATGAAAGATTTGGAACAGAACTTTAAATTTTTCATCTCTTTGAGAAAAATCAGAACTGAATTTAAGAAAAATTATAAATAAAGTGAAACTTTTGATCTTCATGGAAAACAATCGCAGTCATAGCATTACTTTTTCTATCTTCCATCTAAAAATTTAGAATAGAACTTTAAATTTCTTTGTTTCTTTGGGTAACTTAAAACTGAAGTGGAAGATTTTTATTTTCTCTGGAGAAATTAGAATTGAAGTGTGTTCTTTGGTAAAGTTCAGAAGAGAACTTGAACTTTTCTTCACTTCGTTGAGAAAATTTTAAATTGAACTAGAACTTTTTATCTTCCGGGAAAATATTCACAAGTATGGTATTATTTTTTCTATCTTCCACCGAAAAATTTATAATTGAACTTTAAATTTCTTTATGTCTTATGTGAAATAAAGAACTGAAGTGGAAGATTTTTATTTTCTCTGTAGAAATTAGAATTGAATTGTGTTCTTTGATAAAATTCAGTAGAGAACATGAACTTTTCTTCACTTCATTGAGAAAATTTAACATTGAACTAGAACTTTTTATCTTCCGTGAAAATAATCACAAGTATGGTATTAATTTTTCTATCTCCCACCGAAAAATTTAGAATTGAACTTTAAATTTCTTTATGTCTTTGTGAAATAAAGAACTGAAGTGGAAGATTTTTGTTTTCTCTGGAGAAATTAGAATTGAAGTGTGTTCTTTGGTAAAGTTCAGAAGAGAACTTGAACTTTCCTTGACTTCGTTGAGAAAATTTTAAATTGAACTAGAACTTTTTATCTTCCGTGAAAATATTCACAAGTATGATATTACTTTTTCTATCTTCCACCGAAAAATTAGAATTGAACTTTAAATTTCTTTATGTCTTTGTGAAATAAAGAACTGAAGTGGAAGATTTTTGTTTTCTCTGGAGAAATTAGAATTGAAGTGTGTTCTTTGGTAAAGTTCAGAAGAGAACTTGAACTTTTCTTCACTTCGTTGAGAAAATTTGGAACAGTATTTTAAATTTTTCATCCCTTTGAGAAAAATCTGAACTAAAGTGGAAAATTTTTATATTATTTGGAAAAATAGAATTGAATAAAAAACTAATTTCTTTTTCATTGAGAAAATTCAGAAGAGAACTTGAACTTTTCTTCACATCATTGAGAAAATTTAAAATTGAAATAGAACTGCTTATCTTTCGAGAAAATATTCACAGCAATGATATAGCTTTTTCTATCTACTAAGGAAAAATTAGAATTTGTAAAATTGGTTTAAGAAGGATATTAAGAAAAGGACTTGTTCTGTAAAGATATAATAAACCCTTTTGAAAAGTATTGCGGGGTCCGGAGGGTCTTTGGGGGCCCGGGGCCTTTGGGGCCGGGGGGTTACTTCGGGGTTGGGGTAGTGTGGGTCGGGGTCCTACCTAACCTAACCTGAAAGTGTGATTTCAGAGAAATTCTTTAAGCGTTTAGGGTTAACTTACATTTTTTAGGGATGAGCATTTAGGGTTCTCCTACATGCTGAACCTGAAAGTGTGATTTCAGAGAAATTCTTTAAGCGTTTAGGGTTAACTTACCTTTTTAGGGATGAGCATTTAGGGTTCTCCTACATGCTGAACCTGAAAGTTTGTACCCTGACCTGTTGGATCTGAAAGTGTAATTTCAGGGAAATTCTTTAACCTTTTAGGGTTAACTTACCTTTTTAGGGGTGACTATTTAGGGTTCTCCAACATGCTGAACTTGAAAGTGTGTTCCCTGACATGTTGAATCTGAAAGTATAATTTTCATGGCGATAGACTATTCTAAAGAATAAAAACGGTTGAGGGTTAAGATATTTATTGCTTAAACATATTTAAAAACATTTGAAAAAAAATAATGACATATTTAAAAAAAAAGAAGCTTAATCCATTTGATATGAGGAGGAGCAAGTTTAGGACTTTGGATATCTGATGCATTTTTCCATGTCAGGTATCTTTTCCGGTATCCATTGAGCGAAATATCTAACTTCATCTTCTGGGTCATGGACTGAATGCAGGTATTTCTCACATTTGAAGTCTTCTAAATTGAATAATGCTATGTTTTTATCACATTTTTCTAGTAAGAGTTTATCAGTTGGCACGTTTCCCTTAACATAAACAGCTTGCACACCGAAAAAACTGCATATTTCCTGAATTTCCTCTTGTACATGTTTTATTTCATAGCCATTTTCATTATGTGGTCGTATGGTTTTAGCGTAAAAGCCATTTCGATTTATAAAATTTAGTGTTGGACTCCATCTGTTTTTCTCGTACTTATACATATTGTATCTGATGTTCCATTTATAGCAATGAATTTCACGTCGTTGATTGTCTAGGAGTAAGAAAGCTGCTTCGAAAATAATGCCAGTTGAGGAATATTTCAGACCAATATATTCTGTGTCAATCACACCAAACATTATTATATCTGAAAAAAAAGTGCTTAAATTAAATAAATATGTAATGTTTCTGAAACTCTAACAAATACAGTTCACTTTCATAGAATAAACTGAGAAGGAGGGAGTGTGTTCAAAGATCCCAACTTGAAAACTGTGAAAATGATTGGCAAATAAGTAACGTTTTACATTTCAGCACCCGCTCCTCTGAGTAAATATTTGGAGGGGTCAATTTTCTGAGGAATAACTCAAAGCATTGTTATACGAACATTCAGTTTGAATACGTAAAAAGAGATTGAAGCAGGGTGTAGTAGCTTCTATCACATTTAGAAGGGCCATGGATCGATCACCATGTGGAAATTTGCCGTATGTAAAGAGAAATCTTTGTCGAAAGCAAACTAAACTCTGAAAATCATAGTTTGATTATAATAAATTCAGCTTTTCTCAGAAATAACTCAAAGCATTATTATACGAACGTTCAGTTTTTTATTCAAGCGCATGCCAGATCAATAACGAATATATCTTACTACCTTTTATTCAAATATAGTTAAAATCGCTAAAATGTCAAAGAGAAATGGTTCGCACAACGAAGTAGAAAACAATTATGATAAAAACAATTATCTTTTCATTTTCTATTTTGTCACTAATAAAAGCGCTAACCCCCTCCCCAACAAAAATCCTGGATACAAAATTGCCCCTCTCCCCTAAATTTATGAAAATTAAGCCATCCCTCTCATTGAGTTAATCTTGCGATATATTCAAGCGAAAGGCATATCAATAAAGAATATATCTTACTACCTTTTATTCAAATGCTATAGCTAAAATCACTAAAATATCAAAGAGAAATGGTTAGACACTGAAGTTGAAAACAATTATGGTAAAAACAATCTTTTATTTCTATTTTGTCACTATTAAAAGTGCTAAGCCCCTCCCCAGCAAAAATCATGGATTCAAACTGACTCTCTACCCCTAAATTTAGGAAAATTAACCTACCCTCTCATTGAGTTAATCTTGCGATATATTCAAGTGAAAGGCATATCAATAAAGAATATATCTTACTACCTTTTATTCAAATGCTTTAGTTAAAATCGCTAAAATGTCAAAGAGAAATGGTTCGCACAACGAAGTAAGAAACAATTGTCTTTTCATTTTCTATTTTGTCACCATTAAAAGCGCTAACCCATTCCCCAACAAAAATCCTGGATACAAAATTGTCCCACTCCCCTAAATTTAGGAAAATTAACCCACCCTCTCATCGAGTTAATCTTGCGATTTATTCAAGCGAAAGGCATATCAATAAAGAATATATCTTACTACCTTTTATTCAAATGCTATAGCTAAAATCACTAAATTTCGAAGAGAAATGGTTAGACACTGAAGTAAGAAACAATTATCTTTTCATTTCTATTTTGTCACTATTAAAAGTGCTAACCCCCTCCCCAACAAAAATCACGGATTCACGCCCCCTCCCCTAAATTTAGGAAAATTGTTATAGCTAAAATCGCTAAATTTCGAAGAGAAATGGTTAGACACTGAAGTAAGAAACAATTATCTTTTCATTTCTATTTTGTCACTATTAAAAGTGCTAACCCCCTCCCCAACAAAAATCACGGATTAACGCCCCTCCCCTAAATTTAGGAAAATTGTTATAGCTAAAATCGCTAAATTTCGAAGAGAAATGGTTAGACACTGAAGTAAGAAACAATTATCTTTTCATTTCTATTTTGTCACTATTAAAAGTGCTAACCCCCTCCCCATCAAAAATAAAGGATTCACGCCCCCTCCCCTAAATTTATGAAAATTAACCCATCCTAGGTGTATCGCTAATTTGCAGACAAAATTAGCTGACCGCTATTTTCAGACAAACACTGAATTACGTAAAAGCACTGAAAACCTCGATTGCCTAAAACCAGCTAATGTATACAAACAGGAAAAGGGGTGACAGCTAATTATAGGCTTCGCGCTGGAGCATTATGTCAAAACAGAACGCTTAATAACAACAGTGACGGAAGTCTCAGTTAGAGAAAGGATTACAAGATGGAAAAGCTAAATTTTTCGAAAGGATAATTATTTCTTTTTGCGAGAATTTGGTTGTAAAAACAATGATGGAGGGGGGGTTAGGTTTTGAGGGTAAAAGAACACCTTTTATGTTTTCTATCGAGTATAAAGATTGTATAGTGATGTTTGTATTGTATGGGGGGGGATTTACCTGAATATACTGGAGGGTGACCACGGAAAATAATTTTATTTTGAAAATAAAAACGGAACTTACATGGTAAATTGAAGTTGCCAATGCTTCTAATTCATCAAATTTATCCATTGTGTCAAAATACTTTCTGATAATTTAATCACATTGCATGTCCGTTATATACGAAATCTCAAGGGCGAATTGTTATGTAACGGGGAAATCATATGTAACAAGCCCTCTGATTGGCTGAGAAAGGATATGTAAACAAGCCCTCTGATTGGCTGAGAAGGAAACACGTGATCTAACGGTTTCCTGGAAACTCATAACATTTGCCTCGAGCAACAACAACAAATCCTATTTCTGGATCATAACATTTACCTCGAGCATACAACAACAACAAATACTATTTCCTGACATCATAACATTCTTCCCTAGCGGGCACTTGGCCAAAAACAGCCCTGGAGAAAGAGGTCATTGACCCCATTAACCACATGTTCTCTCTAGGGACTCTATGCCCATATTTGGGGTGCAAAAAAGTTGTAGGTGGCAGCAGGGGTGAGCAATGGGACCTCATGAGGCATCTCTACTTGTGTTTGGGGAAATGGTAGGCGCGAGAGGGGGGTAGTTGCCCTTCAATCACTTTCAACTATTAAAAGGGCACTAGCCCTTTCAATTTTCAATTGAGTGAGCCCTTTTTGATGCTTTTACAACATCGCTTTCTTTAAAAACCTTACATGCTCCCAATGCACAACTTACAACTCTTGCCCTGAGGGTTGTGGGGAGGGGGGAGATGGGTTGTCATCCTTAAAAACACAATTTCAAAAACTGCGTTGAATAAAATGGCTATCTAAAACTTTTGATTGGATGTGTTTGGGGAAAAGGTTGGCGTGAGAGGGGGGTTAGTTACCCTCAAATCACTTTACTATTAAAAAGGGCACTAGCCATTTGAATTTCCAATCGAATGAGCCCTTTTTCAAGTTTCTAAGACAAAGATTTCAATAAAAAACCTTCTATGCCCCCATGGCATAACTAATAACCTTTGCCTTGAAGACTGTGGGGGGAGTGTCCTGCTCAAAGGTATAATTTCCTGAACTTTATACTGCGTGGAACAAAATGTCTATCTAAAAATTTTGATTGGATATGTTTGGGGAAATGGTGGGCGTGGAAGGGGTGTTAGTTGCCTTTCAATCACTTTCGACTATTAAAAAGGGCACTAGCCATTTCAACTTCCAATCGAATGAGCCCTTTTTAAAGTTTCTACGACGACGCGTTCAATAAAAAACCTTATATGCCCCCAGGGCATAACTTACAACCCTTGCCCTGAGGGCTGTGGGGGAGTGTCCTCCTCAAAAACATAATTTTTATCTGGAAATCCACAACACAGAACCAAATGGCTATATAAATATTTTGATTTGATGTGTTCGGGGAAAATGTGGGCGAGAGAGGGGGCTAGGTGCCGTCAAATCACTTTCAAAAATTAAAAAGGGCACTAGACCTTTGAATTTCAAATCGAATGAGCCGTTTTTCAAGTTTCTACGACAAAGATTTCAAAAAAAACTTATATGCCCCAGGAAATAACTTATAACCCTTGCCTTGAAGACTGTGGGGGGAGTGTCCTGCTCAAAGGTATAATTTCCTGAAATTTAACTGCGTGGAACAAAACGGCTATCTCAAAATTTTCATTAGATGTGTTTGGGGAAATAGTGGGCGTGGAAGGGGTGTTAGATGCCTTCCAATTACTTTCGACTATTAAAAAGGGCGCTAGCCATTTCAATTTCTAATCGAATGAGCCCTTTTTGAAGTTTCTACGACAACGCGTTCTATAAAAACTTTATATGCCCCCAGGGCATAACTTACAACCCTTGTCTTGAGGGCTGTGAGGGGTTTTTCATCCTCAAAAACCTAAATAACAAAACTTAAAACCGCGTTGAATAATGTGGCTATCTCAAAATTTTGATTGGATGTGGTTGGGGGAAAGGTGGGCATGAGAGGGAGGTTAGTTGCCCTCCAATCACTTTCGACTATAAAAAAGGGCACCATTCCTTTGAATTTCCAATCGTATAAGCCTTTTTTGAAGTTTCTACGATAACGCCTTTTATAAAAACCTTATATGCCCCCAGGGCATAACTTACAACCCTTCTCCCGAGGGTTGTGGGGGAGTGTCCTGCTTAAACATATATTTTCTATCTGGAAATCAACTACGCTGAACAAAATAGCTATCTCAAAATTTTCATTGGATGTGTTTAGGGGAATGATGGGCGTGGGGTGGGCTAGTTGACCTCCCTTCACTTTCGACTATTAAAAAGGGCACTAGCCCTTCGGATTTCAAATCGAATGAGCCTTTTTTGAAGTTTCTACGACAACGCCTTCTATAAAAACCTTATTTACCCCCAGGGCATAACTTAAAACCCTTGTCCCGAGGGTTGTGGGGGAGTGTCCTGCTTAAAAAGATATTTTCTATTTGGAAATCAACTACGCTGAACAAAATAGCTATCTCAAAATTTTCATTGAATGTGTTTGGGGGAATGATGGGCGTGAGGGGGGGGGCTAATTGCCCTCCAATCACTTTCGACTATTAAAAAGGGCACTAGCCCTTTGAATTTCCAGTCGAATGAGCCTTTTTTGAAGTTTCTACGACAACGCCTTCTATAAAAACCTTATATGCCCCCAGGGAATAACTTAAAACCCTTGCCCCGAGGGTTGTGGGGGATTGTCCTCCTCAAAAAGATATTTTCTATATGGAAATCAGCTACGCTGAACAAAATTGCTATCTCAAAACTTTGGTTGGATGTGTTTTGGGGAACGATGGGCTGAGGCGGCTAGTTGCCCTCCAATCACTTTCGACTATTCAAAAGGGCACTAGCCCTTCGAATTTCCAATCGAATGAGCCTTTTTTGAAGTTTCTACGACAACGCCTTCTATAAAAACCTTATTTGTCCCCAGGGCATAACTTAAAACCCTTGCCCCGAGGGTTGTGGGGGATTTTCCTCCTCAAAAAGATATTTTCTATTTGGAAATCAACTACGCTGAACAAAATAGCTATCTCAAAATTTTCATTGAATGTGTTTGGGGAAATGTTGGGCGTGGGAGGGGGGGGGGGTTGCTAGTTGCCTTCCAATCACTTTCGACTATTAAAAAGGGTCTTAGCCCCTTGAATTTCCAATCAAATGAGACTTTTTTGAAGTTTCTACGACAACGCCTTCTATAAATACCTTCTATGCCCCCAGGGCATAACTTAAAACCCTTGCCCCAAGGGTTGTGGGGGATTTTCCTCCTCAAAAAGATATTTTCTATCTGGAAATCAACTACGCTGAACAAAACAGCTATCTCAAAATTTTGATTGGATGTGTTTTGGGGAATGATGGGCTTGGGAGGGGACTAGTTACTCTCCAATCACTTCTGACTACTAGCTATCTCCAATTTCCAATCGAATGAGTCTTTTTCGAAGCTTCTAAGACAACGTCTTCTATAAAAACCTTATTTGCCCCAGGGCATAACTTAAAACCCTTGCCCCGAGGCAAGGGTTTTAAGTTATGCCCTGAATAATTCGCATTAAATAATGTGGCTATCTCAAAATTTTGATTGGATGTGTTTTTGGGGAATGTTGGGCGCGGGGGGGGAGGCTAGTTGACCTCCAATCACTTTCGACTATTAAAAAGGGCACTAGCCCTTTGAGTTTCCAATCGAATGATCCATTTTCGAAGTTTCTACGACAACGCCTTCTATAAAAACCTTATATGCCCCCAGGGCATAACTTAAAACCCCAGCCCCGAGGGTTTTGGGGAGTGTCCTCCTCAAAAAGATATTTTTTATCACGAAAACAACTACGCTGAACAAAATGGCTATCTCAAAATTTTGATTGGATATGTTTGGAGGAATTATGGGCGTGGGGGGAGGGGGTTCGTTGCCTTACAGTCACTTTCGACTATTAAAAAGGGCACTGGCTACTCCAATCTCCAATTGAATGAGCCCTTTTTGAAGTTTCTACGAAAACGCCTTCAATAAAAACCTTATATGCCCCCAGGGTATAATTTAAAACCCTTGCCCCGAGGGTTGTGGGGAATTGTCCTCCTCAAAAAGATATTTTCTATCTGGAAATCAGCTACGCTGAACAAAATTGCTATCTCAAAACTTTGATTGGATGTGTTTTGGGGAACGATGGGCTGGGGGGGTGGCTAGTTGCCCTCCAATCACTTTCGACTATTAAAAAGGGCACTAGCCCTTCGAATTTCCAATCGAATTAGCCTTTTTTGAAGTTTTTACAAGAACGCCTTCTATAAATACCTTCTATGCCCCCAGGGTATAACTTAAAGCCCTTGCCCCGAGGGTTGTGGGGGATTGTCCTCCTCAAAAAGATATTTTCTATCTGGAAATCAGCTACGCTGAACAAAATTGCTATCTCAAAACTTTGATTGGATGTGTTTTGGGGAACGATGGGCTTGGGGGGCTAGTTGCCCTCCAATCACTTTCGACTATTAAAAGGGGCACTAGCCCTTTGAATTTCCAATTGAATGAGCCTTTTTTGAAGTTTTCTACGACAACGCCTTCTATAAATACCTTTTATGCCCTGAATAATTCGCATTAAATAATGTGGCTATCTCAAAATTTTGATTGGATGTATTTTAGGGAATGTTTGGCAATGGGGGGGGGCTAGTTGCCCTCCAATCACTTTCGACTATTAAAAAGGGCACTAGCCCTTTGAGTTTCCAATCGAATGAGCCTTTTTTTAAGTTTCTACGACAACACCTTCTATAAAAACCTTATATGCCCCCAGGGCATAACTTAAAACCCCAGCCCTGAGGGTTTTGGGGGAGTGTCCTCCTCAAAAGATATTTTTTATCTGGAAATCAACTACGCTGAACAAAATGGCTATCTCAAAATTTTGATTGGATATGTTTGGGGGAATTACGGGCTTGGGGGGGGGGGCTCGTTGCCTTACAATCACTTTCAACTATTAAAAAGGGCACTGGCTACTCCAATCTCCAATTGAGTGAGCCCTTTTTGAAATTTCTACGAAAACGCCTTCTATAAAAACCTTATATGCCCCCAGGGTATAGCTTACAACCCTTGCCCCGAGGGTTGTGGGGGATTGTCCTCCTCAAAAAGATATTTTCTATCTGGAAATCAGCTACGCTGAACAAAATTGCTATCTCAAAACTTTGATTGGATGTGTTTTGGGGAACGATGGGCTGGGGGGGGGATAGTTGCACTTCAATCACTTTTGACTATTAAAAAGGGCACTAGCCCTTTGAATTTCCAATCGAATGAGCCTTTTTTGAAGTTTCTACGACAACGCCTTCTATAAAAACCTTATATGCCCCCAGGGAATAACTTAAAACCCTTGCCCCGAGGGTTGTGAGGGATTGTCCTCCTCAAAAACATATTTTCTATCTGGAAATCAACTACGCTGAACAAAATCGCTATCTCAAAATTTTCATTGAATGTGTTTGGGGGAATGATGGGCGTGGGGGGGGGGGCTCGTTGCCTTACAATCAGTTTCGACTATTAAAAAGGGCACTGGCTACTCCAATCTCCAATTGAATGAGCCCTTTTGAAGTTTCTACGACAACGCCTTCTATAAATACCTTTTATGCCCCCAGAGCATAACATAAAACCCTTGCCCGAGGGTTGTAGGGGAGTGTCCTCCTCAAAAACGTATTTTCTATCTGGAAATCAACTCCGCTGAACAAAATGGTTATCTCAAAACTTTCATTGGATGTGTTTGGGGAAAAGGTGGACGTGGGGGGGGGAGGGGCTAGTTACCCTCCAATCACTTTCGATTATTAAAAAGGGTACTAGCCCTTTCAATTTCCAATCAAATTCTTTTGAAGTTTCTATGACAACGCCTTCTATAAAAACCTTATATGCCCCCACGGCAAAACTTACAACCCTTGCCGCGGGGGTTGGGGGGGAGTGTCCTCCTCAAAAAGATATTTTATATATGAAAATCAACTACGCTGAACAAAATGGCTATCTCAAAATGTTGATTGAATGTGTTTGGGGGAATGATGGGCGTGGGGGAGGGGGGTTAGTTGCCCTCCAATCACTTTCGACCAACCTTTGTCGTTATCAGCGCCCCCGATTACCCTGGAATCCACCCTCAAACTAGCTGCAGCGAATATGAGCCACCCCTTGAAAGATATCGGTCCCTGGATCACTGACTATAAACTAACCTAGCTCTGACATTCAAAAAGTATTTTCTTTATGAATAAAAGTTGTTTTCACTTGTTTTTTTTTCGGTTGTATTAAATATGTGTGTTTAATTTGCCGTTTTTTTTTTTGTATTGACTTTGAGATTATAAGTTTTTATCTCTAATTTTCTTTAAAACTGTAATTTATTTATAATAATTGCTGGGTAAAAATCTAATTTTCTTGTGGATTCTGAATTTTTACCGTGTTTTTAGTGAAATGCCCTAACTTAACAAAGTACATATATTTTGAATTTGTGTTAAAAAGGAAATTGTCCAAACAAGCACATAATAGGTGAAAATAGTGAAATTTCATTTCACCAAATTTTTGAAACTTTTCATCCCCATCGGAAAACCTCAGAGCTTTCAAGCTTCTTATTTTCATTTCCGAGCAAAGAGAATGCCAAAAGGCGCGTAGAACATTTAACAAAATAACCGACGAAAAAGAATGGAAGACATAGAAACGAAGTGCATTAATGCGCACCTTCAAAACTATGCCTCTTCTTCAACATATCTGCTAGAGCATAGTTGTCATAACATTGAATACGGTGTTCTCCCTAACACATAGCTTTTCATGGAAAAGTTTTTGTAAGAATAGAACAAAACAGAAAATGAAAACATGGGCTGGCAAGAAAATGTAATTGCGTAATCCTACTCTTGGTTCCATCAAACCTGTACCAACAAATATTAGTTTGCCTAGCTGTACTGTATATCCAGTTTTGCTCATAGGTCAGTTTTTAGCTGAACCGATTTACTTAGAAAGTACCAAGCATTTTAGGAAAGGGAGAGACGACAAATTTCGGATGAAATCTCTGAATGATCAGTTCCAGAGTTACAAGATTCATCTCAGCTTAGTTCTCAGTTTAGTTCTCAGATGAGTAACGGGGTCTTTCACCACAGACATCTCTGGCTGACTATTTATTTTCTATTTATTTGTATCACTTTTTTGTAAGGATCACTATGAAAATCGGCACCGATTTTGTAAATCGCCGCCAAAAAGTAGAAATTTTTTCAAGCTCACGTCGACGCCAATTTCTTTTAAAATCGGCGCTGATTTGGAAATCAGTTTCCGAAATCAGCTGTGTGTACCCGGCACTTAAGCTCTCAGTCGTGCGTTTTATGATATGCGTATGATCTGATCTCTGTGGGGCTTGGGTGGAGAAGGGAGAGTGAGTACAGAGATAAAATCTTTATTCGTCAACCTAATTACTAAGCAGGCTGGCATAAAAACTGTCCAACAGATACAATTTTGGGTTATCCTTGCTAGATTATAACGTGGGCAAATCTCAAAGGACATCAAATAAACATGTGTATGGATTAGCAGCTAAGACTTTTTCTTCGTCTCTTAGGAGTTCGAGTCCAATCTGACAGAAATTGTCGCATTTGTTGCTAGGCAATGAAGACTGACGGGTCAAATTTGGTGTACCACTTCATAAAGCCACGGCACTGGAAACACTTTTATTTCCTCGTTCATGGTATTTTTCTTTCTTTTTTAAGTTTAGCTTTATGCATCAGTTGATTTCTGGTCATTTTATGTTGAATATCGCTCTTTACTTCTTGATGAAAATCTTTTTCTCATTTAATAGGCCTACATAACCAAAAATGCACAAACTGGCTGATGAAATAGGCTATTACACTTTCCCTTTGTCTGTGTTTATTATTGGGTGAATTTAAGGATATAAAATTCCTGGACTCTGACGTTTCTAAAAGCGGTATTAGAGGCCAAAATTAAGAGAAATTCTGTAACACTTTAATTTTACACTTCCTATTTTATGGCACCCAAAATTTTCCTTTCTTTTTTATTGAAAACGTTTTGTACTATTGTGTAGCACATCTTCTCCTATCTATTCGACGTTACCTTAGGATATAAGAATTATTGTCCATTATTTTTGTATTTCAAATGTTAACAATACATTAATTTGAAAAGTTTCTTATCCCGTTAGGGTTGCACGTAAAAGCATAATTAAAAGTATATTTTATTTTCTAGATGTCGACAGCCAAAGTAGAGTTGCCATCAATTGATATTCCTGGTAGAGTTACTGACTGTATTTCTCGACTTCAGCTACCTGCTCAAGCACCGTCTACCCAAAATAATTTCGTGTCAAGTCCTGTCCGTAGTATAAATTCTGGTAAGAAAATACAATTAACGTTTTTTTCATGATGGGCGTGTGAAGGTATGATGGGTATGTGAATGTTAATTCGAGGCCCTATGCACCAGCAATGGCTCTATAACCAAGATTCCCAATGTGGAACACAGGCCCCACCGGTGGGGCATGACAATATTTTGATTGGTCATGGGCAGAACGTGAAATCTTCGGCTGACTGTACATTGAGCCTTAATTTTGAAAGAAAATTCAAATGGCATCGCCAGGGGTGAATCTCCAGCATTTTTACTGGGGGGGGGGGGGGGGGTCGATATCCAGATAGTCAAGGGGCAGAGGGATATATGTATGTATTTTTTCTCCACGTTATTGGAGAATCCTCATCTCCTCATCTCCTCAATCCCCCCCTCCACCCAAACAACCCCTCAGGGCATCACATTCAAATGCATTTAAATTGTAAAAAGGATACGTGGCAATATTATAATGCCGTTACGCATTGCCTCAAAGTTGTTGCATTCATGCAATATTTTTCATTAGTAGCCTATAGAATATGCCTAGAGAATGACCCAAAAGAGACACCAAGTTAATGGCCTTTCAAGATCCCTTCAGGTGAATATACATAAAATTTTGAATAGCAAAATTGAAATACCACGAGGGGACATCTGGATTTTAGAAATGTCTAAGTGGGAGGCATCTCAATATCTGTTGGAAACCACTGCTCTAAAGGATCTTTATCCTTTTTATGCGAAGGACGCAAACCTTTCAAATTCGAAGAATGAATAAAAACTAATGCATTTAATAATGAAAGAATATAATTGTCACTTAGCTTGATTCTAGCTTTGCTTTGTTTTGGCCTACATTAAAAGTGCAATTTTAAGCGTAAATGCATGGTCAGAAGAAATAACTAAATCTTTTGTGAAAAAAGGCTAACTGAGAAACCACAGCAATGCACCATATTTAGTCCATTTGAAAGTACTCTTTTTCTTTGTTCTGCAGCATTTCCCTCATGAGCTTTAGCTACCACCAGGTGTTCCCTTGGAACATATATTTTATGCCCTCTGAATTTTTTATTTGTTTATTTTTTCTACTTTATCGTCTCAATCGTTAACTAAATAACGGTTGTTATCTCTGAATTTATATCCAATGCTCGCTTATATTTTGCTTTGTTGCGATTTGTTTGACCTCAAATAAACTGCTCAAAGAGTTTACTTTTGTAATTTAGGGCGCGTTTTGCGGCCCAGACATAAGCTTTAAGGTTATTATTATTAAAACACATAAATTCCCACTTAGAGTTATTAATAGACAGACCTGCCTTACTCAATGTTGAAGACAGCGTTTTAAGATTATTGCTCAGACCTTGGCGTGTACGACTGACTAGAAGAACATCATTTGCATAAGCAATATGACTAATACCTAAATCTTTATAAAAATTAACTTTGGCGAAAGACTACAAAGAACACCTTCTAAAACACATATAAAAATATAAGGTGAAAGCACCCCTCCCTGTCGGACTCCCCGTCAGACAGAAATCGGATTTGAAACATCATTATTCCATTTAATACGGACATTTGCAAGACCATACCAATACCCTAGTAATTTCAAAGCTGAAAAATTGACACTAGTCCCTAATAGAGAATATAATGCCTGCGAATGTACAACATTATCAAATGCACCACTAATATTAACCAATACAATAAATAGAGACTGGTGATTCACAACAGCATGTTTCATGATTGTGCTTAAAAGAAAATGTCCCTGGCTACAACCCATGGTTTTACGGAAACCAAGAATTATGCGAAAAAAAATGCACTCAATAAATTATAATATAACTGATGCAAGGATTTGGCAAATCTGGAAAAAAAACATTTGTATAATGCGACACGAAGTCACTAATATCAAGTGAAGACTGCACTTTAGGCTCACAATCACTCCCCTTAATAACTCTGCTCCATTATTTTTGATCTGTGGGAGCATCCAAGCCATTTAAGCGAGCATTTCTCAGAGCAACTTTACATTCCTTATTTGCTTTCTGCTTTAGACGAAACACTGTTCCCGCTTGGGGGCGTTCAAATGCGTACCACATGCGGAGCCAGAATCTAGCGATTTTCTTTGCAGCAATAACATCATAATTTGTAGAGCAAAAGGCTTCCTCGTACCACTGCGTACACGCTCAACTGGGACAGCCGTTTTAGCCACGGATTTTAAACAGAACACTATTTCCGTATTATAGAAATTCAGATCTAACTTCGCTTTGAGGCTAGGGACAGAACACTGGAGAAGATGGTAAGGCATTTTGATCAAGGAAAATTGCGCACAGAGTGTAGAGGTAAATAATACCGGATCACAACGGTTCCAATTTTATTTCTCGCAACACTCGTCACTGCGTCCTGCTGGACAATTAATCGTATCAGAGAGACAGGGAACAGATAAATTAAAAGTGAGGGGTAGATGATCGTTACCGATTTTGTCAGCGTCAACATGAATATCTGAACGTATAATTGAATCGCAAGATACTATCACATGGTCTAAGTTAGAAACTCCAAAACTTTTATTAAGGACACAAGTGTAAGGGAAGTCCTTGGTAGCTATATAATATCCATTTGGTAGAGTATTTAAAAGCAGCGATGGTCCGTCAGAGTTCACAAGGAGGTCGGTATTGAAATCACTTGCTAATAGCCAAAGAAGAGACTTGGCAAAGTTACTTTTGTTAAAAATGTTCTTGCATAAAAACCACATCATTTTCAAGTAATTCATTTATTTGCTGATCCTTGTCTTTGATACCATTTATATTTAATGATGCAAACTTCAATAACGGGCTACTCATTTTTGCCGTCCTGGCTAAATGGACGGGCGCTGGGTTGAGAATTCTTTGTCCAAGGGGCACGGGTTCGATCCCTGGCGTGGCCAGTTATTTGGGTTTGGGACGCGGGTCAGTGGTGTGACTCTGTAAGCTTAGCCAGAGTCGACCCAGCTCTAAATGGGTACCTGGAGAAATCTGGGGAAGGTAAGCAGGAAGGGTGTGCTAAAGCACAGGATGGCTGGCCCCCAGCGCCCCATTGAACTTCCTGGCTGAAGGGCCACGAAACGGAGATCAGCACCGCCGGTTTGGACCTTAAGGGTCTAGTGCCGTCATACTTACTTACTTACTTACTTACTCATTTTTGGTTCTTGGACAGGGCTGCTTTGAAAACAGGGCATCTCAGGCATTACGAAACATGGTCACCTTTGCAGTTTAACCATTTTGGTGGTGCAGTGCATGGTTTAACTTTCGAACTGCTGTGTAACCCAGCACAACGAGACCATTTTGTACTGGTAGCGAGAAGCTAACAATCGTCAACACAGCCAGAAGCTTACAATCGTCAACACAGTTATCAAGAGATTGACATCGGAAGCATCTTCTTGGCAGGGACTGATAGGTCTTTATGCGGTAGAGTTCATAACCAATATAGAAACCAAGACTCATGGACCTATCACGAGCAGTTTTATTAAGAAATTCAAGACGGAAAGTTCTCGAGGTCGTGATTTTCGAGGCATCAACTATTTCGGGAATAAGAGATATCAGTTCATCATTTGTAATATTTTCAGGGAGTCCACGGACGATACCGAAAATATTTCGGTCTTTCACTTTAGCGGTAACGTTAGGGATATGTTCACAGCCAGCCTTGGCAAGTTCTGCTGCCGATTTCGTGTCACCAGTCTTCACAATCCAACGTTTTCGAGCGGGATCAAACCATAGAGACACAATTCCTTCATGACCTTCAAGACTGTCCAATTTGGCTTTACATAGGTTTGGGTTTGATAAATTCACTGGGGGATTTTTCAGTACGACATCATAAGTTCGCTTTTGTGCGTCAAAATTAGGGTCAGCGCGTTTGCCTTGTGGTTGCACAGATGTGATGCCCCGTTAACAAAATTGTTCAGCAAAAGAGCGCACTTCAAACAGACATTGGTTAAAACTCTTATTTAAAAGAGAATAAGCGTCAGCAGGAATAACTGGAACGTCGCCAGGGCGACGAATAAAAAAATCTGGGACGGGAATTTTTTCGTCCTCACACCTTTTAAAGGCAGACAAAATGTCCATTATTACATTTAAGCAAGCACTAGAACCCACACGCTTTCCAATTACCTCACCCGGAAAGCAATTATGTAATATAAGCTCTTTGCCAGCTAACAAAATTGAAAAATAGAAGAATTCAACTGCATTTTATATGATCACGTCATCTGCGAGACCCCTTCCTAGGAATTTCTGAACAAAATTCAGGACAGGGCAAGAAACAAGCGTATCGGATGTCCAAAGTTCTGCCATTTTAAGGCCAGGCTGAAAACCAGAGTTTGAAGCACAAAATGTATCAACTCAGAAATCACAAAGTCCAAAGAGTGCCAAAATCACGAGTCCAAAGAGTGCCAGAGTCCGTTATTCAGGTATATTTAGTTATTTAAATCACTCTTTAAATATGTCTAATATTTGTTGAATTTTAATCTCTTGTTTAACTCGATTATTGTTAAGTTCACCGCATAACTCTTTAAATCAAACTTTACACACTTGGGGAGTTTCAGCCCGACAGCTAAGCTTGCAATGATATCCGATTTTAATGTTTGCACTTCAAAGAGATATCCTGCTCATAAAGAAAAACTTGCCATACAGGTTTGTTAATACTCCAATGTTTATTACGATAATCCAGCGTTCACTCAATGAAAGCTAGTTTGCTACTAATAAAAAAAAGTTTATTATATTACTATAATAAAAGTCTGATATTTCAGCTTCATGTCTTGAAGACTTTATCCACGGGAAAAAAAAGCAAAAGAAAAGAAAAGAAACAAACCTAAAATAAACAATACATATAAAGAAAATAAGAAAAGAAGAATACAACTCTAGAAAAGCAACACGGAAACAAAACAAAAGAAATATGATCACTATGGACCGACGACATGATGAAATTGTTGACTACTTCTTGTGGCTCCAAAGTCTGAACCCCTTCAACAGTTGCCACACTTTGATATAAAAATGACGTCTTCAATTGCCAGCTCCAGCTTCTGAAGAGCAAACATATGGAAGAATAATATTCTATCGAACTAACTAAATTTGTGTCTAATCAGCACTCTGATGACCCCCATTGTCATGTAAAGATGAAAAACATGGACCTTGAAAACACAAGACGAAATAAAACATCTGGCCTTCGAATATAGAAAAGACTGAAATGCACTGATGCTGTACTCAAAAACGTCAAGAAACTAAAGCTATACTGGCTCAAGCAAATGGAGCCGAACTGTTTCCTTAAAATAGCCCATTAAGATTTTCTGTACGGACTTCGTTCTCGCAACAGACGTAGAACTTCACCAAGGTCAGGTAATAAAATTATCTTGCACGACACTGGATAGAGTTTCATATTGAGCCTTATACAGAAGTTGGCTGAAGCAAAGCCCCCCCCCCCCCGAGGTTGACTGGAATCTAAGAACGTAATTACTATTTATGTTTTGGAGTTTTGGTTTGTGTTGATGAGGCTAAATTTTACCTACCGTTCAGTTAACTTCGCTACTTAACTTAGATTTTTTCAAGGGCCTCTCTGACTAACCTTGATTTTAGACAAATCTGCCCTTCCTCTCGACGTGTCTTTGGTATCTCACTCAAAATATTTCAAAATATCTGAACCCCCCCACCCCAGCAAACTCACTTTATTTTGAGCCTAGATTTTTTGCTTCAGATTAACTGGGAAATTAATTTTCAGTGCTCAAAATGATTTGATGGACCGATCACAAAACAGTCGAAGTTTTCCTGGATGTAAAATCCGTTTCTGATGCTTTAGGCTTATTAGGGCTATTTAAGTATTTGCTGGCTTTTCAATCCACCCCTCTTCTCCCCGTTAGACGAAATTTCTGTTGAAGCTTGAAGGTTTCGTTGTTAATAAGGAACTACATTGATGGAGTACAAAACATGTTAGGAAATTTGATTTGTAATTACTTGTACTTACTTACTTGTACTTGTGGCGAGGCACAGGCTGTTCAGCTCAACTTGGTACCGAGGATATGGTTGACCATATTCTGCCACTAACTTCGGTCTTCTGTTTGGGGGTGGATGATTTCCAACCACGATTTATTCCAATTGCGTCCGTACTTCCTAAAACCTCCCAAAGGCTCGAGGTCTTTCTTCATTGTGGTATGCCAAGATTTAGTTTGACCACCTTGCCGTTTCTTCCAGTGGGAGAGGGGTTTAAATTCAAGTGACTGATGGGTCAGGTACTCACTTGGGCGCCGCATAAGGTGCCCAAACCATCTGAGCCTTCTGCTCTTGACGATAGCGGATAATGAATGCTTCTTATTCCTTAGCTCTCTTTCGGCTCTAAACCTGTTTACGACGACGATGATAAAAATCTTTCCGGCAATTTCCATTAGCGAGATACCTCGATAGTTTTTGCCGTCGCTCCTGTCACCCTTCTTGAACACTGGAATAATAGTTGCATCCCTCCAATCTTGGGGGACGTACTCGCTCTTCCAGGTCTTCTTGAGGAGGCCCGTGATTATGCTGACCAAGGATGGGCTTGCTTTATAGAGCTCTGGTGGCAGCCCATCTTCTCCTGACGCTTTATGGCTCTTGAGCGATTTTACCGCTCTCATTACATCTTCAAACGTTGATGGGAAAATGTCGACTTGGTTCTCATTTTGTGGTTGGGAGGATTCAGGTCTACTGTCCGGTGGTATAGGAGGTGGGGGAGCTCGTTAGGTGTATTTACGAGAGCTTGGAAGTGTTCTGCCCATGGATTCATTCTTTCTTGTCTGTCGGTTATTACTGTACCGTCCGTCCTCTTTACGTTTTCATCTGTTAGATTTCGCGTTCTCTTGAGGTCCTTAAGGATCTGGTATCGCTTGTGGGCATCATTTCTTCTGGCCGCTTCTTCCAGTTCTATTGCAATATTAACCCAGTATCTGTTCCTCTCCCTCCTGGCTGGTATGTGATTTTTCTTTCGAAGCCGTTTGAACTCTTCCCGATCTTGGGAATCTTTCGACTTGTCCGAGAGTGCCTGAAGTGTCTCTACCGTGCACCACTTCTTGTGGTTTTTCGCTCGTTTTCCGAGTACCTTTAAGGCTGCTTCTTGTGTTGTTGCTTTGATTTTTTGCCACGACCGCTCTATATTTTCGTTATCCGAATTGTCATTCCGATCTTGGAGGACGGCGAGAGCTTTGAAACTGTTGCTTAGCTCGAGATCAAACTCTGCCTTAATCGCTGGGATTTCTAGCTTTTTTGTATTTTATTTATACGTGGGGCGTGTTCTTCTCCTGGCTGATAGTTTCTGGTGTAGTGTGGCTGCGACAAGGTAATGGTCGGTCGCATTTTTCGAGCCAGTATCTGCCCCTCTGTATACCCTGCAGTCAAGGAGAGGATCACCATCTTTGTCTTATCATTAGATAACAAGTTGTGCAAGTATGCGGCCATCTCGGGATCTTCACGTGAACGTATGAGCATTTTTGTGTTGGAAAAAAAGTGTTCATAAGGGATAGCTTGTTATGCATTGCACACTGAAGCAATCTTGTACCATTCACACAACGTTCTCCGCGTCCCTGTGGTTCAATACCACCATGTTCTGCATGGTCAGAACGGGGTCCTAACATTGCATTGAAATCCCCCCCGGTAACAATCTGGTCTCGGCTAGGACAGTTGTTAAGGACCGCCTGAAATTCGCATAGAAGGGGCCTTTTAGGTGGTCAGGGGAATCGTGTCTAGGTGCATATGCGGCTACTACAGTCACGTTGAAAGGATGTTCATGCAGTCGGATATTCGCTATTTGGTTGGAGACTGGATCCCAGTCTAGTACTGATGATTTGGTCTTCTCACTGAGGATGAATCCGACACCGTGACGTCCGCAGCCGTAGCTGGAGCCAGAGCTATAAAAATGACACATGTCAGCCATTTCTGGGTTATTAATCGTGGTTTTACCATGGTCATTCAATCTTGTTTCAGTGAGGCACAGGATGTCTAGGTTGTATCGGTAGAATTCTTTGGCTCTAAAAGCCTGCGTCACGTCACATTTTAGCGAACATACATTCCAGGTCGCAATTCTTAAAGTCCTCTTCATCATCTTCAACGATGATGTTGTTGTGCTGACTCGCCCACTTTTCGCCTAGGTCGTCGGAACCCTTGACGCTTCGCTTGCCGGGGACGCCATAGCACAGGTTGTTTTTCTTTGGTATAATATTATTCCATGGTGTTTCGTGGGAATTTTGTTGACCGACGGTTCCCCAGGCCATCGGTTACCCTGGTGCGTTAGCACTCTTAAACTGAGTTAGGCAGTTTAAGAGAGGTCTACCCTTCCACAACTTTGAGGGGCACCTGGGATTTCCCGAACGGACAATAGGGACGGAGGCAGAAATCCTTGAGCCCACTCGTTGCAGCCAACAGCCGCCGCAACAATCAGGAATACACCTTGCCATGTAAACCCACCTAAGTCCGAAATTCTCGGCCCGAAAACTCTTAGTTTAATAGTTTTAGTGTCTGGTGCTCAAATTCTCCGTTCAAAACTTGACCTTGATAAAGTATATAAAACTTAGGCGCTTTTTGTTGAACTGAAACCGATCTTAGGAATAAAATGGTGATAATATTATTACCATTATGTAATTTTGTCTCTTTATTTTGCTGCTCAAATGCCTTTTTAATAACTGTATCTACAAAACAAAAAAAATATTAAGATAACAATTTCACGACTAAACGAGATTACCTCTTGACGCTTCCGGGACGTAAAATAGTCATCATTGCAGATACTAAAGTTGGACTGTTACCCAAACGAGCAAATTAAACTCGTTTTAAGTTGTTTAAACAGCTGAAGTGATCGAAACTAAGAGACTTTAAACATAAACTAGTCTATTTCAAAATTTCTCTTTGTCGGCATACTTCCTGTTTTGTTATTGTTAATAGTGATCGTAATAGCATTAGCAACAGCAATAACCGCATTTTTATAGGTGTCACTAGGCTTCATCCATTGAGGATTATGTCTTTTTTCATAACTTTACAAGGGGTATAGCTAATCCCTATTTTGATAGATAGAGCGTCCGCCTCAAAATTTAGCCCAAGGGTAAAAGTGTATTAAATGAACGAACAAAAATAACTTCCAGGTTATAATTTTGCGCATGACAATAGTCCTTCCAAAAAGTGATCGCCAAAAGCGTCATGCCCAAAAATGTCACTGTTTTATCGGTCATTTAAGAACATTTATTTTTATAAAACCAGGATTTGCGAAAGACAAAAATCGTTTTTTGTGCCTTCAAAAAATTACTGTTGTTTTCATGTATTAATTTAAAAAGAAGGTGTCAATGTGTTTTGTGGCATCTAAAGGAGTATCATTGTTTTATCTGTCAACGCAACAATCACAGTTTTTCCATGAAAGATAAAACAATTTATTATAAAGTTGTGTTCATTTTGAATGTCATTCTTTTTCTTTTTGGGGGAAAAATTTTGCCACCTCTCAAAGAAGATCTTTACCTCAGTTTTTTTTTTATTCTAACGATTGACAGGATCTGGTTGTTTTTAAGAGAATTGTGTCCATGGAAGATTTTACCCTATAAATGATTGAGCGCTCAGAAGCTTGTAACGATTGAAGGTGTTGCTCGAGGAAGATCCAAAAAAAATATGGACTTAAGGAAAAGTTTTGCTCACAAAAAAACAAACTCTCTGAAAATTTTGTTGGTTGTTATTTTACATGGGGCAATATATCTTTCCCGCAATCCTTCGTTCATACAATATTCCTTAGGCCTAATAGTGGTGGGTGGAACCTTATATGGTTAAGATCTTCTAGAAAACTTGTACATACAGAAGAGTACGCTAATAGAGGACCACGGTCATGGTTGAAATCCTCTGTGCGCACAATTTTTGCTGAACAGTCTTCCAAAGTTGTAATCTTCTGTCTGAATAATTATTGTGTATTTTATTTTAGTAATTTAAAAGAAATGGTATAGGAAAAATTGTGAATGCTTGTCTTGTTCATTTCGGAAATTGTTATTGTGTTATACTTTACGGTTCTCCTATCTCAGTTTCAACAATGCGTCCCTACTCCACAGGAAGATTTTTTTGTCGCAGTATTCCGTGACAACGTAACGCAACGGTGTGATTCTTGCGATTAATAAACATTATTCTGACTATTCTGAGGAAACTGCACTCTTGAAAACTTCATGAATAGTACCTACTATGATTAAAATGTGTCATTCGTGTAATTTTGTCGTTTCTTCTGATTTCCATGGCTGCAAACGTTCCTGGGTAAAATTTCTCGTGAGCACCTTTGTTTTCTACGGGGAGGCGTCATAACATCCAACTGTCAGGACATCCAACGTCATAACATCCACAAAATCCGTCATAACATCGACAAAAAAATCAGTCAGAACCACCAACCGTCACAACATCCAACATTTTAAAACTTTAGTTTTTTGGGGTTTAGGGGGGGGAGGTACCTAGGTTAGGTTAGGTTACGTATTTAATATATGCTGTGCTTTACCTCCACCCCTGATGTGCAAATATATAGCCGAATTTTGTTTCTAAATTGTTACATACTCATTACTATTATGTAAACTTATTAATATTTTTGGATGTTGTGACGATTGGATGTCCTGACGTTGGATGTTATGACGCTTGGTACTTGTGACGTGGTAGCACCCCGTTTTCTACGGGTGAAATCTTCCATTGCTGTAATCTTCCGTGGACACAATTTCCTGTAAGGGTAATCTTCCTTGAGTGTATCAAATAAAAAAAAACTTTTCTTTAATTGAAAGTAAGGAGCGGCATTAAAACTTAAAACAGACAAAAATTATTCTGTATGTGAAAGGGCCTGTCCCCTCCTCAACATCTCACTCTTTACGCTAAAGTTTGACTCTTTGTCACACCTCTACTTTTTAAAACAATAAAAACTAATCCTTTTCAAGAACGATAATTCACAAACAATTGAATTGTTGTCTGCAACATCTTAAAGATATCTATGATAGTATGTATACCTTCGTGGCTCTTGTCAATTAGACTAAGTTCCATATAATTTGTGCAAAAATCTAAGACAGGTTAGAAGTCAAACCTGAATTTAATACCCAATCAAACAGTTCGTGGTAACGAACTGTAAGAAAGGAGCGACCCGGCTCAATCGTAACCGAAAGTCTAAGAAACGGAAATTTGATACCAGTAGATACATCAAAAGAATCATATTTTAATGCTGATTTCAAAGTTTCATCAAGTTTAGTCCAACCCATCAAAATTAAGCGCCTGGGAAAATTTGCCTGATTCTAGAAAAAGAGGGGAACACCCCCTTAAAGTTATATAACCTTAATGAACATCACACCATCTGATTAAGCGTATCAGAGAATCCTACTGTAAAGTTTTCAAGCTCCTATCTGCAAACATGTCGAATTTTGCATTTTTTGCCAGAAGAAAGATCACGGATGCGTGTTTATTTGTTTTTTTGTTGTTTTTTCCCCAGGGGTGATCATATCGACCCAGTGGTCCTAGAAAATCGTGAGAGGGCTTATTCGAATGGAAATTAAAAGTTTTAGTGCCCTTTTTAAGTGACAACTAAAATGGAGGGCAACTAGGCCCCCTCCCACGCTCATTTTTTCCTAATGTCGCCAGATCAAAATTTTGAGATAGCCATTTTGTTCAGCATGGTCAAAAATATAATAACTATGTCTTTTAGGATAACGTAATCCCCCAAAGTCACCAGAGGGAGGGCTGAAAGTTATGAACTTTACCCAATGTTATAGTTCATAAAATTAAATTTCATAACCAATACATATGGTAAGTAGTAACCTAAGTGCTGGTCCTACAAGTGATTTCGTAATATGTCTTACCACGGCCAGGCACCTAATGATCCGACGAGTGATTGCTTAACAAGCCTTACCACGGGCTACTACCACGACCGGTATATGCCTTAGCAGACAGGTTTATGTGCCTACGCCTATTTTCTGGACCAATCATAGAGAGCAGATACAGAGGGTATTCTATATATGGTAACTTGATTAGTAATAGGATTCAAATATAAGGGGTGATTTTCATTGTGGTTCATATTAGTAAGAGAATTGAATTTAGAGAGAGCAGTTTATTTGAGACAATATTAGTAAAGAAAATGAGTGGTTCATTTACACTATTGGAGCTTGATGGTGGAACAGGTAGCAGCAATGATACAGGGGCAAGAGCATCAAATGTGGCAGTGGAAATAACACGATAATGTAGACTAAGCCTTGAATCGGACGATATGTACGCTAGATATGTGATATCTTTGAGCAAATTTAAATTGGAGGAGAAATTATGCTTTGCTGCGAAACTGAACATTGTGCATATAAAAAGACTTCAAGCTGCATTAGATTCACTAGTGAAATATATTGAGGAAAATAAATTGAATCAGTGATTATTATTGTTGTAATTATACTAAATAAAATTGTTTCTAAATCGAAGACATTTTTTCTATAGTAGGTTAGCATATATTTTTTTAGAGTAGAAAAAAAGAATCATGGTTAGTCTGAAGTTGGTTGAGAGAGTGTTAGGACTCTAAAAAATGGAAAGATTTAAGAAAGAGAAAATCATGGGGAATCTTGTGTTTATGGAAAAAACGTTTGATTCTACATGATGATTTTCTGGAGTTATCTGTTCAAAGGAAGATATTTTCTCGAGGAATGCTTGTGCTTGTTGATATAATGAAAACTGATTCTCCATCATAAGACTATTGCATGAAGCTTTAAGGTCGTGGTCCAAAGGCATTTACACAATTTATTGACATATTAATCACGACAATGCAAAATGATATTGTGGATTTGCTTTTAAACACACACACACTAGCTTAGAAATTTCAGACTTTTTTCAAGAGAAGGATGTTGTTCAAGGAGGATTTACTCCTCTCTCTCTAACCCACTCAATTTGTTAATCGTAGCTCAGTTTCATTTTGGCGGTGAGAGTGTCAACACATGAAAAAATGTTCCATACATGTCCACTATGCATGTATACACTGGGCAGCTGGTCATCATGTGAGAATTGTACAATGATTGATGACTATGATGAAAAGTGCAGATTATGCAACCCGTGTAAATTGCATTGAGGATATGCTGTACAAATTAAAGGTTGTAATTCCTGTCTTGAAGGGGTGTGTGACTCTCATCCTAGAGGACACCTATGCTCTAATTGCCACTATGATAAATGTAATCAGTGGGAGAATACATATCCTGGTATAATTGGAAAGAATCCTAAACGTGATTTTAGTGTATTGCTAAGAGATTGGTATTGTCGTGGCTTTAGATTGTTTTGGGAGGAGGAGCCAGGTCCACGATTCAACTGTTGGAACAACAAAAGAATTTGGTTTCTACGTCATCGTTGTGAAGACAATGGCTACTATGATTATAAGCCGACTGATTTCTATTTGGCTGTGACGGAATGTGATTCACCACTTGAGGACACTGTATGTGACATTGCTTCAAATAAGCAAATTGAAACATGCGAATTTTACAAAATGAAGGAGAATAGTATCATTGACTATACAAAGAGATATGATAAGAGTGAAGTTACACTGTACTGTAGAAAATGTGACCCTGACATTGCTGCACATCAGGATCAGTATACTGTGAATTCAGATAATCTACCTGCATTAGTTGTTCTCGACAAATACCTATACGTAGTAGAAGATGAAATCTAAAGAGTAGAAAAGTCGTTTTTATCATGTATATGCATTATTTTTATTAATAAACAACTGTACATACATTTTTAGAACATTTTATTCAAACGGCACTAAAATCAATATTAAACATTCTTGAAAGTATATTTTCCACTAGAAAGTAGTTCAATCGTGGAAAGTCAACGTAAATGCTAAGAAACTGCTTGTAGGTATAGCCACGACATCTGGACATGAAAAAGAGTAGCGCTTGGAAGCCAAATGTCTTAGTCGTTAAATCCTTTACTCTCCTCTGATTTTGAATAATAGTTTTCCCACTGCTCTCAACAAAATTGTTGATATGTGGAGTGTAGAATTTATATGATAGGACAAGAGGATTAAAAACCTCAATATTCTTCGCTGTTTGAAAGATGCATAGCCAATGGCCTGTCTTCAAAGTCGATGGACTGCTATTAACAATGATTAGGGTATTGTTAACACTTAGAATTTTTTTAATGAAGTTCGATGGTATGCAATAGGACTTATACTGGGACATGTATAAATCCATATTAAATACGCTGATTATTTGGTTTTTGCTCATGGTGCTAGGTCTAGTAGAACACTGCCGTCGGTTGTAATTTCCCAATAGGTTTCAAACTGACTCAATGATATTAGCGTGATACTCTCAGTCAGGGCATTGTCAAATATACACTCTAAACGTACATTCCCCGTTCGTACTATGCTCAGATCCTGGGTGCCAGACAGGTCTAAAACAATTACACCATGAATTTTTGAAAACATTGAATCGCTTATTCCATTTTCAAATAGTTGTGAGTCATGACCTAGGGATTGCATGGTCAACTCATATAGAGGTCTGTGGGACTTTTTATCAAATGATAGAGTGTACAGTGGAATACCATTCACTTTGCACACAAGGCTAGATAGACCAAAAAAAATTAAAATCATGGAGGAATGCAGTCCAGGATCCAACCGCACTGCCACTCTTCACAAAGGCCAAAGCGAGTTTTGATGGGATTTCTCCATTGATCAAAATTTGATGCAGCAGGTACAAGATATTTTCTGGCAAGGGGTAGTGCAGAACGAAATAGCCTAGCAAACCAGCTACCAAGACAATAGCCAGATATTTTAGTACGCCCCTTGTAATAGTCCAATCCATGACCTATTTGACGTGGACTCAGAGCACCAACATAGCAGTCAATATCAGGACGGACAAATGGAATTCTTCTATTGATCATTTTAGGCAGTGATGACGATGGGTCGAAAATGACATGTAATCACAGCTAAAAAAATTTCTAATGCTAGAGGGTCACCCAATTCACTTCTTAGTGTTAACTGACAGAGTCCCAAATACGACGCGTTTACAGGAACGTACTGAAGATGCTTTATATTATAGTGATGAACAAGTTCATGGGTTGTTTTTCGTTCAAGAAAAAACAAAGGGGAATATTGGGAGTTAATCTACGGGGGTCACCACTTATTGGTGCAAAAATGGCGCAAAAAGGTTTCTATGCCACTTACTCGAGGGGGGAGCCCCTTGTCGGCCCAATGTAGTGGGATTCCCGTGGTTACTCCAATGGCTCCGTGTCTACTAGCGTGATCGAATGGTCCCAGGGGCCACTTTTAAGGCCAAGATTTACCGGTAATATTTCTAACTATCTCTCTAGACTCGACCTAGGCTGAAAAGTCAAAGATTATATAGTATAAAACATCTTACTTTATTCAAGACACGCTACAAAAAGGAACTGACTTAAAAAAGGAACTATTTTCCCCAGCCCACTCCGCCAGCCGCGTGTCTGCGACGAGGTAACGGGGTGGTAATGAATTTTTCCAGCCAATCCGAGGGCTTACTAAATTACTGGTCAAACCTCCCTAACTGCGCAATTTAATACCTCGTGGTCTATGTAACCAACTACGCAACTAGGAGGACATAAAATGGCACCACACAATTAAAGGAAAATTAATAATAATTACTCGGGGAAGGAAAATAATTAAGGGGCCAAAAGAAAAGAATCTGGGAGGGACATTTATCTGAACTAACTGGGACCAAGGGTTCCAACACTTCCCTCTTAAGATAAATGGCCAATACTCCGGTGGATTGGATGGAAACTCAGACATAAAATAAATAACATTAAACTCAAAATCATCAAACTTGTATCTTCTCTTCTCCCACCAGTGTCTTTACTTCCACCACTTCAGGATTCGTCGTCATCCCCACGTCTGTACTGTAGAACCACCATAGTCTAGATTGTATAACATCCGCATTTGGTTTTGAAAATTGAAGTCCCCAAGATTCGTAGAAATTCATTGTGCACAGCATAATCAAAAAAAAAAAATTTTCTTGCTCTCACGAATTTACATTTGAGAGGAGCAGAGAAACAGTTCCTGGCACTTTTGATGATGCCAGCCATCATGAAAAATTTGGCTGCACTAGCCTCTTAATTTCCATCTGTGGAAACAACCCCAAATCTCAATAGAAAAGTAAATTGCCCCTTGGCATACTTTCAAACAATCCAAGGCCGAAAATACAGAGGCCTCTGAAATCGATAAGGGTACTAAAAATGAAGTAAAATTTTGAGCGAACCATGAATCGCTTTTCTCTGGCTCCCATCCCCTAGAATAATTGGATGAATAATGGTCGGCGATGAGGGACGAAGATAAAATTGGAGACTGGAAAGACAAGGCTTCAGTAAAGGGATCACAACTTATCCGCCAGTTGTGCATTGAGGAAGAGGGCTATCTTTCACGTCTTACCGCAGGGGATCTTCCACAAGGGATTCCTCCCCCTCATAAAGGAACAAACCCTCTTTTGAGTTGATCAGACCAATATCATATTTCTTCCCAAATTTCTTCGATCCAACCCGAACTTCAGTACCTTTCAATCTTTTCGTAACCCGTTGTTGACAAGTCAATTCTATGTCAGGATTATCTGTAGTTTTCCTTAATTTGTCATGGGTCTTCTCCTCCCTCCTAAGTTTTTCCGTCTTATTGTAATTTCGTAATTTTCCCAGTGGATTTTGGACCTCTTTGTCTCTTCTATTATTTTTGTTATCAAGGCACAGCCCATCCAACATTTTTTTATTTTTCGCAACTGCAGAATGAATCTCAAAAATTTTGTCTTTTTTGTACACTTCTCTTTTCATCTCTACTTTTCTCAATTTTGTCATTCGCGCAAAATAATAAATCATCGTTAAAACTGATTTGGACTCCAGAGTCCATTATCTTTGACTGCATACTTCATTGTAGTTCCGTTTAATATCTCTTTTCTCCCTCTTAGTTTTCTTTTGTTTTGTAGTAGCATTAAATAAATCGTCATGAAATCTGAATTGGACTCCAGTGTCCATCTTTGACTGCCTTTCTTTATTGTAGTTTCGCTTAATATCTTTTTTCTCTCTTTTAGTCTTCTTTACTTTTACCGCAGAAACAATTATTTCGTTATCAAATGGGAACTGAACTCCGACATTTGGGTTTTTGTATTGTACTAAAATTTCCTGAACTTTGCGAGGAAAAGCGCGTACAATAAAATTCGTCTCTTTTTTCTCTGGTACAATCAGCGCTTCATTTTGGCCAGTACTTGTTAGCGTCTCATATTCATTAAAAGTGTTCTAAAGTTTTCCATTTTCTGGAAATTTTTCCGAAAAATCATTCTTGCGCGTCTTATTTTCAATATTTTTTGGTCTTTTTACTTCCGCATCCCATTTTTGTGGATTATCAACATTTTGAACACGCGTATCAAGTATTTCGTTTTTCTGAGAGGGTGGCACAGCCTCCCAATTTGTTTTATGGGCCGGTCCACCTCCCCCCGTAGTTAACGGAGTATTATATTTTTACCGTCGTAGTGTAATGTTCCCACTGTTAAAGAAGTCGCTTTTAACGATAGGAGATTTCCGATGTCTCCGAAGTCTCCTCCTACTAAAACATCCACTGCTAGCGTAGGTGCTAAGCATACTTTTATCGTTTTTCTCTGGACCGTACCGTCCTTCTTTGCAATTTTTATTCTTACCCAAACAGACGGGCATGGGTGATTGTCTCCATAATAACATAATGTTGTAATTTTATTTTTATGGTATATCTCTGTTCTATTAATTAGGTCAGTTCGCACATAAGTTTGATCACTGCAAGAATCAATTGCCATTTCAACTAATTCCCTGTTCAATTTTCCGTATATCTTATGCGACTCTGCAAATGCGTAATTTTTTTCCCTATTGTGAGTCGTGGCCCAGGCTGTCGTTTTATGTGGTTTTTGGTCATATGTATTAGGGCAGTTTCTTGCAAAATGCCCCGTGGTACCACAGTTATAGCAAGTTAATTCTCCTTGCGCTGTGTTATAGTACCTATTTTTGTTATACTCTTTATTTTGAAATATGTCTGTTTCCTCAATTTCTTCTCTTATTTCGGTCCACCTATTTGCCATTTCCGCCATTTCTTCGCTTGTTTTTGGGTTCTTTTCTTTCAAATATATTTTCAATTCTCTGTGGGTATTTTCTAAAAATTGTTCCATTCCTGTTTTATCTATTATTTCCTTTATCTTTTCTTTTATTTCTTCTGGGTCTTCTAACATTCTATAGTTTTCTAACTCTAGCCATGTTAAACACATATCTTTCAATTTGTACCCGAATTCTTTATATGTTTCGTTTTCTCGTTTTTTTTCGCTTCTAAATCTTCTTTGAAAGTGCTCGGGGGAGAGTTGAAACTTTTCAAAAATGGCTTGTTTTAGTCTTTCAAAATCTTTTGAGTATTCTATTGGTAATGCTTTATATGCAATTTGTGCTTTGTAGTTAAGGAGGGGCTGTATTCTTGTCACCCAATTTTCTCTCGGCAATCCGCTTAATTCCGCCGTTTTTTCAAAATTGTATATGTATAAATGTACATCTTCATTTTCTTTCATTGGTTGAAGGATTATTGTTTGCATTACCTCTATTGTAGACGATTTTCGAGGCTCTTGGGAATTTCTCCCTGCAATCATTTCCATTATATATTTTCTTTCCTCTCTGTCTGCCTTCTCCTTTTTCTCTCTTTCTTGTCTATCTTTCTCTCTTTCTTTCTCCATGAAATTTAATATTTGTTGTGTCATATCTATTTTGGTACTTTTTCGCGAGCTCCTACTGGAAATTGAGCTTCTACTACTCCTGCTACTTGGCCTACTATGATTCTCACTGTCTTTATATTCTCTTAATTCGTTTTTTGAGTCTGTTCGTTGTATAATATTATCTTTTCCCCGCAACTCCCCTACTTTTTGTACCTCCTCTGAAGGGTGAGTTTGTATTGTTTTACCCGTACTTTCATCTCATGATTTTTCCTCGTGTATTATTGCCACTGTTTCTTTTGTTCGGGTTTCTCTATCTGCGAATAATTCTTTCTGAATTTGTTTTAGACTTTTTCTTCTTCCCTCGTTCGTACCGGGGATCGCTCTATTGCTGATTTTGTTTTGAAGATTTCCTCTTCAGACGTCCCAGAAGTGTCTATTTCACCTGTTGAGTGATATATGGTTCTATTTGGTGGTGTTTTTCTTAGGGCATTTTAAGCGGGAATCGCATACAATTGTGTGTCTGAAACCCATTTTTGTTTTACCGCGGTAGATCTTGTCTGAATTTTCCGTTTGTCCGCCATTATTTCAAGGTTTATTTAATGTCTTTCGTCCAAATGAAAATCCTTTTATCAATGCAACTTCCGGTTTCTCGCGAAAAATTGCTGCGTCTCAATTAGCCTTATTTTTGCACACTAATTAGTTAAGTTATATATTGATTCGTAAATTTTACTACCTATCTATCCAAGTAGGCACAGCCCAGATAAAAAAAATTTCTTTGCCATTTTTTTTCATATATGTAACCACAATAGGCTACTCTTGTAGGCTAAACTACTTGTCTCTTCGAAAACACGGAATTCTTTTACTATCAGATTTACTGATAGGACCTTAAATTGCTGCCACCACTTATTGGGGGGGGGGGGAATCTACGGGGTCACCACTTATTGATGCAAAAATGGCACAAAAAGGTTGCTATGCCACTTACTCGAGGGGAGAACCCCTTGTCGGCCCAAAGTAGTGGGATTCCCGCGGTTTCTCCAACGGTTCCGTGTCTACTAGCGTGATCGAATGGTCCCAGGGGCCACTGTTAAGGCCAAGAGTTACCGGTAATATTTCTAACTATCTCTCTCGACTCGACCTAGGCTGAAAAGTCAAAGATTATATAGTATAAAAAATCTTACTGTATTCAAGACACGCTACAAAAAGGAACTGACTTAAAAAAGAAACTATTTTCCCCAGCCCGCTCCGCCAGCCGCGTGTCTGCGACGGGGTAATGGGGTGGTAATGAATTTTTACAGCCAATCCGAGGGCTTATAAAATTACTTGTCAAACCTCCCTAACTGCGCAATTTAATACCTCGTGGTCTATGTAACCGACTACGCAATTAGGAGGACATAAAATGGCACCACAAAATTAAAGGAAAATTAATAATTATTACTCGGGGAAGGAAAATAATTAAGGGGCCAAAAGAAAAGAATCTGGGAAGGACATTTATCTGAACAAACTGGGACCAAGGGTTCCAACAGGGGACATTTGAATTACCAACTCTCGATGTTTCCACAAAGGATGCATAAAGAAATATTCAAGAGTCTGATGCGAAACCAGGTGGATAATCAGCAAAAATAATATGATCCTTTCCGCTAACAGTGCCAGTGTTTTTAACACTGATCATATTCTTTTTAAGGCCAAGAACATCTCTCAGATTATCATTGAGATGAATCATTTCAGTGTCAACAGGTGAGGTAATGTAAATCCAATCATGTTCCATTGAATAATTAAAATGGAATATACCATTCCTACGATATGAGACTTTTCTATTGATTAATTAAAAAAACTTTCCGAAAAATAAGTTTTTCAAAGAAAAGTAAAGGCCATTTTAAACTTAACCTCAGGAGGTACAAATACCTGTTAAAATTCAAACTCAAAACGACCAGAAATTACTATTAAAGAATAAATGAAATCCAAAACGAACAGAAATTAAATAAACAATCATAGCAAAAAACATACAACAATTAATAATATAAATGAATAAATAGATCTTAAAGCGAGTAATGCTTAGATTGAATAAGAAAATCTAGCTTAAAACAAAAACAAATATTTTGCTATTAAAGTATAAATGAAACTTAAAACGAAAAGAAATTAAATAAACAGTCAATGCGAACAAAACATACAATATATATTAATGTAAATGAATAAATAAATCTTAAAACGAGTGAAACTTAAATTGAATATGCAAATCAAGTTTGAATCGAATAAAAATAACTACAAACAAGAGTTTGGGTATCGTCTCACTGCAGAAGCCTAAAACCTACTGCGTCATTGGCGCTTTACTGAAAACAATTCTTTGAAATATTTTCACTTTTGTAACTTTGAGAAATCAAAAATTAATTAAGATTATAGTGAATAAATATCAGCATATGTATATTAAATTGGCAATGCACTTTTTTTTTCAGTAAACTGATTTGAATTTTTTTCAGTAAAGTACAAATTATATTCTGGCTTTTAGAAAGCATAGGGGTTTTGAACCCTACTCACATTAATTTATGCTCGTTTTGAGTTTGACTCTAATATTTATTTTAATTTTTGTTCGTTTTGAGTTTCATTTATTTATTGATACTGATTTGGGGTAGTTGTATGCTTGGTAGATTATATGATAGTCTGGACGCCAGGTGTTGAAAATGTGAACCATACCACGACGGAATGGGGCTGCTACGAGAATTAGCCTACCCTCCACCCCTAAATTGACCATGCGGATTGAAAAATACCAATGGCACTTGCTTGCGAGTGGTGGAACACTCCGAAACTTGACATTTTATTATATTTTGGTGTTTCATGCAAGAAAATACATGTTCCACAAAGTTTGAGGTGCAGTTTTCCGCTCAAATAGAAATGCCTAGAAGCCATTGAATGTTTTCATAACAAACTAACACAATTAGTTAAAAAATGGCACAGTTAAAAAAAATGGCAAAACTTTATGAGTCTTGAACAGTCTTGGAAAGTATAAACAAAATCAAATTGAATATTAGATATATAATGATATTAATTGTTGAAAGATCAATCAGTTCAAGTTTTTTTTTCGCTGTAATTTTTATTTTCATTTTCAATGCTGTAAGAGCTGGAAAATAATAAATTTGTAATATACGAGTAATTCGTTTTCAGTGAAGCACCAATGACGCAGAAGGCTTTAGGTTTTTACAGTTAAAGAAGGGGGCAGTATCCAAATTTAGCTTGTAGTGAAACTATACTTGTCTTGACCAATCTTGAAAAGAACTAATAAATTAAACTGAATATTTGATGCATAATGATATTAATTGCTAAAAGCTCATCAGTTCAAAATCTTACTGTTATTTTAATATTTATTTTCAATATTAAGTACAAAAGAAAACATTTGTAATATAATTTGTTTTCAGTAAAGCGCCAATGACGCAGTAGGTTTTAGGCTTCTGCAGTGAGACGATACCCAAACTCTTGTTTGTAGTTATTTTTATTCGATTCAAACTTGATTTGCATATTCAATTTAAGTTTCACTCGTTTTAAGATTTATTTATTTATTTACATTAATATATATTGTATGTTTTGTTCGCATTGATTGTTTATATAATTTCTGTTCGTTTTAAGTTTCATTTATACTTTAATAGCAAAATATTTGTTTTCGTTTTAAGCTAGACTTTCATATTCAATCTAAGCATTACTCGCTTTAAGATCTATTTATTCATTTATATTATTAATTGTTGTATGTTTTTGCTATGATTGTTTATTTAATTTCTGTTCGTTTTGGGTTTCATTTATTCTTTAATAGTAATTTCTGGTCGTTTTGAGTTTGAATTTTAACAGCTATTTGTATCTCCTGAGGTTAAGTTTAAAATGGCCTTTACTTTTCTTTGAAAAACTTATTTTTCGGAAAACTTTTTTAATTAATTTTTGTTCGTTTTTGATTGCAAAAAGTTTCAAGTTTTTTTTGGCATGGGGGGGGGGTGCCTACTTTCCGATTATTCTTGACTTTAAAAACGGATCTAGAACTTTCAATTTAAATCGAATGAGGCTTTTATCAAAGTCTATACGATTACCTCTTTGATAAAAACCTTATATATGAACAATAGACAGCTTGCATAACTTGTGGAAAGCGATTGACAACAATGAATGTATTGAAAAAATAGCTCCAATAAGGGAGTTTAGACCATTTCACTTGCTGACACAAAGGGATCACGGCTGTTTGGAATTGACCTTAATAGGAATTTGTGTGCCAAAGCAATTTTGCATCTATCACAGAGTATGTATTTTAACCTTATAATTGGATAATTATAATAGATTTCCTATGTGTTCTTCCCATACAAAACCCCTTCCCATAAGTTATAAACCCCCCTTAATAAGTTATGCCCCAGGGCATAACTTACAACGCCTACCCCTGGGCCTCAATTTCAGTAGCCCTCAAATCATTTTCGACTATTAAAAAGGCCACTAGCCCTTTGAATTTCCAATTGAAAGTGCCTGTTTTGAAGTTTCTATGACAACGCCTTCTATAAAAACCTTATATGCCCCCAGGGCATAACTTAAAACCCTTGCCCTGAGGGTTGTGGGGGATTGTCCTCCTCAAAAACATATTTTCTATCTGGAAATCAGCTACACTGAACAAAATGGCTATCTCAAAAGTTTGATTGGATGTGTTTGGGGAAATGATGGGCGTAGGGGGGGGGCTAGTTGCCCTCCAATCACTATTGACTATTAAAAATGGCACTATCCCTTTGAATTTCCAATCGAATGAACCGTTTTTGAAGGTTCTACGACAACGCCTTCTATAAAAACCTTATATGCCCCCAGGGCATATCTTAAAACCCTTGCCCTGAAGGTTCTGGGGGAGTGTCCTCCTCAAAAACATATTTTCTATCTGGAAATCAGCTACACTGAACAAAATGGCTATCTCATCAGTTTGATTGGATGTGTTTGGGGAAATGATGGGCATAGGGGGGGGGGGGGGGGCTAGCTGCCCTCCAATCACTTTCGACTATTAAAAATGGCACTAGCCCTTTAATTTCCAATCGAATGAGCCTATTTTGAAGTTTCTACGACAACGCCTTTTATAAAAACGCTAAATGCCCCCAGGCCATAACTTAAAACCTTTGCCCTGAGGGTTTTGGGGGAGTGTCCTCCTAAAAAATATATTTTCAATCTGGAAATCAACTACGCTGAACAAAAATGGCTATCTCAAAATTTTGATTGGATGTGTTTAGGGGAATGATGGGCGTAGGGGGCTAGTTGCCCTCCAATCACTTTTGACTATTAAAAGGGCACTATCCCTTTGAATTTCCAATCGAATGAACCTTTTTTGAAGTTTCTACGACAACGCCGTCTATAAAACCTTATATGTCCCCAGGGCATATCTTAAAAGCCTTGCCCTGAAGGTTCTGGGGGAGTGTCCTCCTCAAAAGCATATTTTCTGTCTGGAAATCAACTACGCTGAACAAAATGGCTATCTCAGAATTTTGATTGGATGTGTTTGGGGAAATGATGGGCGTGGGGGGGGGAGCTAGTTACACTCCAATCACTTTCGACTATTAAAAAGGGCACTAGCCCTTTAATTTCCAATCGAATGAGCCTGTTTTGAAGTTTCTACGACAGCACCTTCTATAAAAACCTTATATGCCCCAGGGCATAACTTAAAACCCTTGCCCTGAGGGTTGTGGGGGAGTGTCCTCCTCAAAAATATATTTTCTATCTGGAAATCAACTACGCTGAACAAAATGGCTATCTGAAAATTTTGATTGGATGTGTTTTGGGGAAATGATGGGCGTGGGGGGGGGAAGGGGGCTAGTTACACTCCAATCACTTTTGACTATTAAAAAGGTCACTAGCCCTTTAATTTCCAGTTGAATGAGCATGTTTTGAAGTTTCTACGACAACGCCTTCTATAAAAACCTTATATGTCCCCAGGGCATAACTTACAACCCTTGCCCTGAGGGTTGTGGGGGAGTATCCTCCTCAAAAATATATTTTCTATCTAAGAATCAACTACGCTGAACAAAATGGCTATCTTAAAATTTTGATTGGATGCGTTTGGGGGAATGATGGGCGTGGGGGGGGGGGCTAGTTGCCCCCGAATCATTTTGGACTATTAAAAAGGGCAATAGCCCTTTAATTTCCAATCGAATGAGCCTGTTTTGAAGTTTCTACGACAACGCCTTCTATAAAAACCTTATATGCCCCCAGGGCATAACTTAAAACCCTTGCCCTGAGGGTTGTGGGGGAGTGTCCACCTCAAAAATGTATTTTCTGTCTGGAAATCAACTACGCTGGACAAAATGGCTACCTGAAAATTTTGATTGGATGTGTTTGGGGAAATGATGGGCATGGGGGGGGGGGACTAGTTACACTCCAATCACTTTCGACTATTAAAAAGGGCACTAGCTCTTCAATTTCCAATTGAATGAGCCTGTTTTGAAGTTTCTACGACAACGCCTTCTATAAAAACCATATATGCCCCCAGGACATAACTTAAAACCCTTGCCCTGAGGGTTGTGGGGGGGGGGGGTATCCTCCTCAAAAATATATTTTCTATCTGTAAATCAACTACGCTGAACAAAATGGCTATCTCAAAATTTTGATTGGATGTGTTTTTGGAAATGATGGGTGTGGGGGGGGGGGCTAGTTACACTCCAATCACTTTTGACTGTTAAAAAGGTCACTAGCCCTTTAATTTCCAGTTGAATGAGCATGTTTTGAAGTTTCTACGACAACGCCTTCTATAAAAACCTTATATGTCCCCAGGGCATAACTTACAACCCTTGCCCTGAGGGTTGTGGGGGAGTATCCTCCTCAAAAATATATTTTCTATCTAAGAATCAACTACGCTGAACAAAATGGCTATCTCAAAATTTTGATTGGATGCGTTTGGGGGAATGATGGGCGTGGGGGGGGCTAGTTGCCCCCGAATCATTTTGGACTATTAAAAAGGGCAATAGCCCTTTAATTTCCAATCGAATGAGCCTGTTTTGAAGTTTCTACGACAACGCCTTCTATAAAAACCTTATATGCCCCCAGGGCATATCTTAAAACCCTTGCCCTGAGGGTTGTGGGGGAGTGTCCACCTCAAAAATGTATTTTCTATCTGGAAATCAACTACGCTGAACAAAATGGCTATCTGAAAATTTTGATTGGATGTGTTTGGGGGAATGATGGGCGTGGGGGGGGCTAGTTGCCCTCCAATCATTTTGGACTATTAAAAAGGGCACTAGCTCTTCAATTTCCAATTGAATGAGCCTGTTTTGAAGTTTCTACGACAACGCCTTCTATAAAAACCATATATGCCCCCAGGACATAACTTAAAACCCTTGCCCTGAGGGTTGTGGGGGGGGGGGTATCCTCCTCAAAAATATATTTTCTATCTGTAAATCAACTACGCTGAACAAAATGGCTATCTCAAAATTTTGATTGGATGTGTTTTTGGAAATGATGGGTGTGGGGGGGGGGGGGGGCTAGTTACACTCCAATCACTTTCGACTATTAAAAAGGGCACTAGCTCTTTAATTTCCAATTGAATGAGCCTGTTTTGAAGTTTCTACAACAACGCCTTCTATAAAAACCTTATATGCCCCCAGGGCATGACTTAAAACCCTTGCCCTGAGGGTTGTGGGGGGGTATCCTCCTCAAAAATATATTTTCTATCTGAAAATCAACTGCGCTGAACAAGATGGCTCTCTCAAAATTTTGATTGGATGTGTTTGCGGGAAGGATGGGCGTGGGGGGGGGCTAGTTGCCCTCCAATCATTTTCGACTATTAAAGAGGGCACTAGAACTCTTGATTTCCAATCGAATGATCCCCCTTTGAAGTTTCTACGACAACCCCTTCCATATTAAGTGCCTCTGGGAAAAAAAATAATAAATAATAATAATAAAACATTGGAGCCGTATGGCCTTTACTATAGGCAAAGCTACAGCGTTGCCTCTGATTGTACGACACAAATCCGTCATAGTACCATATTCTTTATATTTCAATGTGAAATGTGGATATTCACTAGATTTAAGTGCTTCAACCCATTCATACTCGACAAAGAGTGACCAATCGAATGGTATAATTTTTATATCATACACACGATCCTTTCGCAGGACATCATAGGTATTTTTGAGAATACAGTCAACAAGAGCCACTTCATACTTTCCGGCATCGAATGTGATGGTGGGGGAGAGTTTCGTCCAAAAATCACTTGTCTCATTCAAGTCATTGTATAGAGGATCGAAGACGCTGGACACAAATGTTACATAATAATCATTGGGCATTATCAATACCTTCAACACTGATCCAAGAATCAAAATCCGAGTTGTATCCTAGCCACTGAACAAGTAACTGTTTCTTACCCTTACGAGTACGAGTCTTTAATATCTTTTCAATTTGATAGATTTCACTATTATTTTTAAATTTTTGTAGTTCATAGTCATAAAAGCCGCCAAAAATCTCTTCATCTTTGGTACCTCGCAGACGATAAGTTATGGGTTTGGTGTCTAGGATTTTTTCACTTTAAAAAGTTCAGTGGACCACAGGTAATTGCCCTTTTAAAAACATTAGTTCTCCTATTAATTCGAACATTATCACCAACATTGAATTTTTTCATCACAATCGGTTCATTGGACTATTGTTTAAGAAAAGTATCAAATGTATCATGATCAGAATGATGAACTTCCATTGGGGTTGAGCTGGACAATGATCGATGAGGTCGTTTTATCTAAATCATGAATAAAAGCAGGTGTATTTTTCAATGTGCAATATCTTGAAATTAAAATTCGAATAGTTCTTATCAATCGTTCAGCCAATGCAGCCTTTACAGGACTATGACTATGATAGAGCATTGTATTATATTCCATTAGTACTTTTTAACATGGGGATTAACAAATTCACTTCTCCGATCCGTTTGAATTTTTTTATAAGAATCTTGTTCGAGAATACTTGCTATAGCCTGAGCGACTTCAACACCTCTCTTTGACCGCAATGGAATGGCATATGCATAGCGACTAAAAAAACTGGTATAACTATACAAGTAGAATGTACTTGTACGGTGTATTGTGACGCCTTTGAATCTCATCTAGAGTTAAGAGATCTGCTTGCATTATATGTGTGGGGGAAAAGGCTTTAGTTTTTCGATAATGATTAGAAATAAGTCTATGGTTTCTATGTAGAGTGTAATTTGATTCGTGTTTTAGATAGTCTTGTACACTTTTAGTGTGAACACCAGTGACTTTGGAAAGAGTATTGTGGGAACTTAAACTTCCCACTTCACCAATATTTTCATAAAAACGTTTCAGAGCTTCAACCATTTTGAACGTAAACACGTAGTGTAACGTCCACTACCCTTTTGTATACTAGTGGGTGATGATGGTGGTGGTGACGTTGACTTGATACGTCTTCGCTTTTGTCAAGCTATCAGCGGTGTGCTATCCTCCTTCTCATTGTCAAATCAATGTTTACACTAGGTGTGCTAATATTTTCCAAGATTGATTTAAAATCTTCATCTTCTTCTTCTTCTTGTTTTAATTTTGAGGAAGGAGTATGTTCATTTTATTTTTTAGAATTTGCCTATTGCTAATAAGGCTTTTGGGGAGGTTTAATGTATTTAGAAAGTTGTTTAGATGACTGTCAAATGATAAAAGTCCTTTACGATTTGTAACCATATCATAGATTAAATCAAGGAGATTATAGCTCTTGCCTTGAATTATAATCCCATTCCCATTGCTATCAACCTGAATATGATCTTGACCGCTTTCCATGAGATATATTATGAGTCTTTTACTTTGTTCACGATATGAGTGCGATTTTAGCTTTCCAATACTCAACACTATTGAATCCAATACCTTCTTCTTTAATTGTGTTCCAGCGGTAGCAGAAGAATCCTGGGGACATGGTTCTTTTTTTGATCAATGACACTCATATTGCCACTGGCTCTCGCACGATAGGGCTTGTGTTTGTCCACTCGGCGAAATGTATCTTGAAGTAAAAGCAGTTTTTTTATCACCCCCAGTATTCTCGTTCTCACTGAATTTACTCAGATTGTCCTCAAAGTGGTCCACAGGTGAGAGAGCGAGTTCTATTGGAGTCGATTTATAGGGTTTAGCCATCTAGAGAAAACTGTTTACAAAAGTCCTGCCATTATTGGCAGTAAAAGTGTAAAAAAGCTACCGCCCGCTTGAACAAGACGTTTACTTTTAAAATTCTTTCGTTTCTTTTTACAGGCCAATGCACGTACAATGGAACGATGTTGCTTTGACTGTTGCTTAACTACTTCTGGCAGTTGAATGTTGCCCCCGGTTAAATTTAAACAAAGTTCAGATATTAGACTAATGAACCATTGTCAATACCATGTTTGAGTATGGCTTTCCTAAGTGGGGATTTTGAAGTGCTTAGAACGGAAAATAAATGTCTAGTTTCATGTAGTTTCTTCAGTGTCGGGATAACAACTAATAGCCTTTTTTACTTTTCATGGGGAGATATAATGTACTTTCATTGTTAAAAATATCTGTGACTACATGTAAATCCTGGGATGTATTTTGATCAAGATCCAATAGGATGTAGCCCTAGGGTTTATTAGTTGCCTGATTGTACACTGAAAGTAGAAATTGGGGAGCGCCGGGGTATATTTTTTTATCGAGAGTTATTAGGGAGTTAGAATCACGAACAACTCTGTAGATGATATAGTAGGTGCAGTTCAAAGCAAGTGGTCGCATACATTTGCTCGGATGAAAGATATTGTGTAGAACTAGAGTAACGGAAATCCGTTCATGATGAGAGCGAACGGTAAGCAGTTGTAGCATTTCCTGGGACCATTGTTCAATGGATTCAGCTAAATCGTCAATAATCAGCCAAGAGTTTGGTTCAACAATGTTGAAAGCATCAAGTTCCTGTATGAATTGTATCTGCACGCCCGATATAGCGATTACTTTTATTTTATCTTATGACTCCTGCCAAATACTGTAAAAATAGTAGTTTTTTCAGCTTTTCCATAAGCATTTTATCACAATTTTTTATTATTTTAGTTAAGCGTGTCGTTTTGCCTGACATTGATGGACCACACAGAAACGATCTGAATGGTGTTTTAAATTGATACATATTGCAGTTCCCTTCAACAGCTCATCTACAACTAACTGTAGACTATAGATGTCTAATGACTAAATAATTTCATTATTACTACTCCGTTCAAGAATAATGAGAAGAACAAAATCAATAAAGAATCATACTTTCTTTTACTATTAACATAAAAGTAGTAGTAGCAGCACTTTACAAATAATACATTGCAGAAAAAAGGCACTTTAAACAAGAAAAATACACTTAAGGTTTTTTTAAATTTATTTATTTATAAGAAAAACATAAACATATATTAGAGTTCAACATATTTTGTAGTTCCCTTCAACAGCTCATCTACAACTAACTGTAGACTATAGATGTCTAATGACTAAATAATTTCATTATTACTACTCCGTTCAAGAATAATGAGAAGAGCAAAATCAATAAAGAATCATACTTTCTTTTACTATTAACATAAAAGTAGTAGTAGCAGCTCTTTACAAATAATACATTGCAGAAAAAAGGCACTTTAAACAAGAAAAATACACTTAAGTTTTTTTTAAATTTATTTATTTATAAGAAAAAGCTAAACATATATTATAAATAGGCACTAGGAAAATACACTTAAAATAATATCACTTACACTTTATATTTAATAAATACACTTTGTTTTTTTCATTTATTTATAATAAAAATTACAACATTTAATAAACAATCCACTGAAAATAATATCACTTTTTTTAATTTTAAATGGGCTCCCCTCCTGGGGGAGGCCGCTGCGGAGGACGAAGGCCGAGGCGATCACTGTGGCGGCCGGGAAGCGCGGCCGGGACAGGGCCCAGGCCGGAGGGGGCATTAAATAACTATGTATAGGGAAATTATGAAGAAGAAGTAACTGCTCTGCCTTGCACACACACATATTGAAAAATTATTGATAAAAAAAATTTAAACACCCACCACCACCCGCTATGTAGAATTAAAGTATTTAAGTTAATTTTTTCAGACTCTAACTCTAACTTTTTTACAAAGTTTGTAGGTGCCCCCTTGCAAATCCTTGTTGTGCATTTCCACATAGTATACCTTCGGTCCAGGAAAACACACCACTGGATATCAGATCGCTTCCCGTTTCAGGTTTTAACATTAACAATTGATTTGGGGCCTGGCGTTTCACTAGCTCTGGGTAGAGGGTTTCATTCCAGTTGGTGTAGTCCATTCGTGAGCTAATGTACTCCCCATTTTCCAAATCATACGACAAATTTTCAGTTTTAGCTTTTATTAGGAGTGAATCAGTGTCCCCGTAATACACTTGAACTTGTCCCTCAATCGGCCATTGTACCTTGCATGCATTATAATAAAATGACAACATGAGTTTTTATATATTTCCGTTATTGCACTCCCGCCTGCAACATTTTTATTTAAAACGATGTTTCCTTTCTTACGATGTAGGAGCACCATATCAGAGTCTATGACAGTGGACTATGTGCAGTTTGGATCCGCAATGATTCGAGCACAATCTTTGGGATTGGTTACAATGTCACAACGACTTCTGTTTCGTACGTTTTCGCACATTTTACCGAAGGCTGAGTTCAAAATGAGTTTATGGATTGCCTTCTCAACCTTCCTTTTCGCTTGTGAACGTTTACTGACCAAGGTGTCAATAAACGTTTTCATGTAAGGCTTTTGGTCAAATTGGTGGGCTCTATGAATCTTTGTGACTTTGAAACCATTGGACACCATCCATTTCAATAGCACGTGATTTACAACGATATTCTGTTTCGGTTTGAGGTCGGCAATAAGTTTTTGCTTTGAAGGCACCCAGTGCATACTCCTATCCTCTACTAAAGATAAATTATAGGGACTCAGAGAGTCCCTACCCACCGGCCTATTTATGCACGGGAAAACAAAGTCTTTTACCAAGGCATGGATTTCCATGGGTATTTCACCGCCAATTTCAAAAAACCATCCCTATGCCCCATTCTCCTCAACGGTAGCAATGCTGGGGAAATTCGAAGCACATGAATTGTTAAGCCTTTTGTAATTCCCACACGGCAAACAGTAGTGAGACATTGCCGAAGGATAAAGTGAATTCATATCCAAAAAAACTACATCTTACTTTTCATCGGTGTGATGTCCGGTCGGATCAGTTTTCATGATACAGTCCCCATGAAAAACATACCCACCCCTCATTGATCTCTCTACAAACAGATGCTGATCTACGTCAGCGATCAGACCTATTTCTTCTTTGCTGATTTTAAGTATCAAGTCTATCACTAGATGAGGAGTGGAAAAATAATATCCTAAAACCAACCCAAATTCCCCGTAGATTTTATCTGTGTTTTTGCAAACAATGTCAGGAAAAGTCAGTACATCACTGGCCAAGTATAGTTTACAGTGATCACACCCATTTTTACACCCACCCTTTGCCCAAACCCTCTTAGCAAACTCATAGTCGCTAGTTTTGCACTGCCTCTCAATAAGAGAATTTTAAAAAGCTTCAATGGGGGGGGTAATGACACCGCATCTAGCCTCGAGGCAGAGCTGTAGTAATCATGTGCATATATACCCTTACACGCTAATAAATCATATATTTCATCATCGGGGAAGCGCTGTTTAAGGAGGGGGAAATTATCAAAATTGTCGCTCTTCTGTACCTGAATCAATTGACTTATTGACTTGGGGATGAAACTGAAAGAGTCTAAAAAACATATTTTATTCAGGCACGTGTTACCCTTGTCAACTATTTTCTACATGAATTCTAGCAGCAGTAGCTTCTCCGATGATTTGGGTATGATATTATAGGAAAAAGAACCGTCTATCCATGCGTTATCTACAACTCCTCCCTTGGCAATGTGGGCCAACGCCGGTAAAATAAACTTTAAGTCGTAATTGGAATTGTGCATAAAAACCGGTACAAATATTGCTGTCTAACGTTTAAATTGCACGATTGCTGTGCAACCCCTCTAAAGTTACTCTCTCCCGATGTAATTTCCTGCCACAAATGATCGTGGTCGATCGCCTTCCTCTTCCCCCATTCCAAACACCATCATCTAATTCCCCCTTGCAAACCCAACATATCTTACGATTTTTAATGGCCAATCTGTCATCTGGTGATAGGAGCATAGGGTAGTTTGTGTAAAGAAGGCAAGAAATTGCACCATTCGCTTTTTTAATTAGACTGGTCAATGCCGAGCGCATGCGGTCTTCACCCCCCGACGATTCAACTACATCCAACGCTTGCATGGTATTACTGGAATCTCTTTGCACGTGAGCGTAAGAGATCCCTATGGCTTCGTGTATTTTAGCACGATTTGGAATTGACGAATCGCACACGTCTGTGAGTTTCGCTTCGCAATCCAAAGCGGTCTTATTGCTCTGTAGGAGCGTGTTCTGGAAGTTCTTAAAACGTAAGATCGCTCTTTCTCCACTGCCATACCGTTTCCAAAGCCTGGTATCCATGACGTTTACAGTGTCTCATGTGATGCTTTAATTTTAAATTAGTCCGAAATCTTGAGAGACATGTTGGACAATAATAGCGTACCTCATATTTTTTACCTTCACTTAAAACCCTACTAATAGCTGTAATTGGATTAAAATGTCCAATTGAATCAGGCTCTGTGGGTAGCGTGTATAGAAGCCAGACCCAATGCTTCACTGACTCAATGGACGGAGCCCTCACTGGAAATAATACAGCCTTTTTATCAGAGCGCTGACCCTCCTCAAATTCTGTTTCATACTGCAACACCGTAACACAAATCTTTAAATGTGCATTATCCCGCTCAAAAATATATATTCCTTTTAATGTTACGGGAAATTGATCAATTAAACAATTAAAATCTACTTTAGGCAACTGTGACCCCTACCTCCCATTAACTGCTAATTCGTCCAAATTTTTCTTAGATGAATTTTCACGCAGAGGTTTATAGGTAGCAATTAAAAATGCACACTTGAAACACTGTAGCCTCGCATCGAAACATATTCATTGTATTCCTTTACAACCCTCTAAATCAAAATGATATTTTATAACTATACCCCACTGCCTATGCCCACATAATAATTTGTTTTTAAATCTACAGATGGTAACGTTTAAACTCGCAATAGATAGAACAACCGACCCGCTACCCCCTCGTTATAATTATCTACTTTAGTCACAATGCTGCTTACCCAATCTAAAAAAAAACTCCTCATAATTTGATAAATGCGAGTGAATTGCTAACATCTCTGTATGCAAGTATTTTGAATAGAGTTTGCTTGTATTTTCATTTAAAAAATATATTTTTAGGGCTATTGATACTTTTAAACTGTCCCTCCCTCCCCATACCCACATCTGTTGTTCAATAAGGGCTCAAATCTTGTTAACATAGGAATGAGTAATAGTCAGGGGTATGTTATTATATCCTCTGACGCTAAAGAGTTAAAGGGGTCACCGAATTTTCCGCTGTAGACATTTGTATGGTGCAAGGCAGAGTTAGAAAGGAAAAAATAAGGAAGTGTAAATGTTGGTGGGGGTATCGTCTCACTTCTACTACTATCGTTGTCCTCAATGGGGGGGGGGTTGGCATAGAATCGTCAATAGCACCACCCCCAGTCTGTTCAATTGCATTAGTTGCCCGTGGTGTAAAATTTCCCAAATCACTTAGTATGCCTTCCAGGGTATATGGGGATAGTTGATCTAGCCAGCAAGTATTGTCCTGTGACGGCATTTCTTTGTGAGACCCCGTTTTAGATGCAATTGTGGGGCTACCCCTCAAATACTCATTCATAAACCTATTTGTTCATTCCGGGTCCTCCGCCATATCTATATCACAAATTAATTCGTCTAGGCTGGCCATATCCCCAAAACCATCATTTAGAAAGCCCCTCTGCCACTCCATATTATCAACAACAACTACAGTGTCATCGCCCTTAAAGTCCATTGGCGTTGTAATGACTGCCACAGGTTCACTGCAAATGAACGCTTCTTGAGCTGATGGTGGTGGCGGTAATTCACCGATGTTAATCTATAAGAATAGAACTTATTTTCCATGTGCAATATCCACTATTTTTCAAAGTCAAAAGCTATGCCAATTTTTCACCCTGTCAAAACTTAATTTCCCTCCTAGCATTATATTGGCTCAATACTTGCTCACTTCAATCATATAGAGTAACCAAAAAGAGCTCAGTCAGTTTTATATTTCGCCATTTTTATGATATTAATTTCACTGAAAATAATTGAGCAGAAAAAAGCCCGATACATATTTACTAGTTGGTAGGCATACACAACGTGAAGTTTGGCTAATTCCAATAAAATAAATAGAAGTAGGATAAAAAAATTATTTGTCACGGAGTTGCCAATACCTCAGTAAGAAACAATAACCTATTTTTCGTAAAGCATTTCAATACAGTTTTAGTCCCGTGTTTACCAGCTACTAAATAAGTACCTAAAGTCGTGTATCAAAGTTAACACACTATCTGATGAAGGTTGATTTTACCCCACCCCTCAACACTGTTTTTTCTTCAACAGATAGCCCCCTTGACTAAATACACACGCGCGCATACAAGTAGCTGATTAGAAATTATTAGCCGAGCAAACGATGGTCGTCTCGTTAGGTTTGCTTAATTAAGACTGCAAATGAAATATGGACAAAATTTCACGATAAACGGCTTAGATGAAGCTTAGAAGCGATAACCCATTTTTTCGTAAAACATTTCAATACAGTTCTAGTCACGTGTTTACCAGCTACTAAATAAGTACCTAAAGCCATGTATCAAAGTTGAAGCTTTATCTGATTAAGTTTCTTTTTACCCCACCCCTTCACACTCTTTTTTCTTCAATAATTACCCCCTTGAGTAAATACGCACGCGCGCATACAAGTAGCTGATTAGAAATTATTAGCCGGGCAAACGATGGTCTTCTCGTTAAGTTTGCTTAATTAAGACTGCAAATGAAATATGGACAAAATTTCACGAGAAGTGCATTATTCCTTTGACAAATATACGAACCAAAGGCGGGTTTTTCATATGCTAAGTTTGTTACACCTTGAAGGGATCTGCATTTGATTAGGCTAAGAGGCGCGCGTGGGCTAACCTGGTTTCTAGTATTATTTTTTAACTATGCCACATGGAGGCCATCTATGGTTAATCAAGGCTTGAAAGTTAAATAGTATGCAACTTGTTTAAAAAAGGAATTTGCATTATTGTGAGTGTGTTATAGACCTAAATAAAAATATGGGGTTATTTGATAAATGGACTTGCGTTAGAAATTGCAGGTAGCTCATTAGAAGCCCCTTGTCCATCTGAAAGGGATGCGTAACAGATTACAGTTGGCCTTATCAAGTTCAAGGATTGTATTAGGTGCTTGTCAGTGTCGTCAGGGCCGACATGTAACTTCGCTCGTTTATGGTCGGGGCTTTGATTATCAGTGTCCTAGAATAAAAACTAATTTCAGTTTTTTCGGTAGGTAAATTATAACCTTATAGGCCTAAACTTCAATCTCTTTAAATTCATTGAAAAAAGAACGACAGTCCTAGGTGGAGCCTAAACCAGAAATATTTTAAATACGATATCTTTAATTTAATTTCTATAAAATTAAATTAAAAAAATCAAGTTTTTCTTAACTGAAAGTTATGAGCGATATTAAAACTTAAAACGAACAGAAATTATTCCGTATATGAAAGGGGCTGTCCCCTCCTCAACGTTTCGCTCTTTACGCTAAAGTTTGACTCTTTCTCACAACTCTATTTTTTAAGCAATAAAAAAATTTAGTGTAAAGAGCGAGGCGTTGAGGAGGGAACAGCACCTTTCATATACTGAATACTTTCTGTTCGTTTTAAGTTTTGATGTCGCTCCTTGCTTTAAGTTAAAAAAAACTTGTTTTTTTAATTTAATATTAGCAAAAACTCATGTTTGATTTCTTAGGTTCGTCGCCTAAATTAAACGAAAACCTTTTTGTAAGGTTTATTTGGTATATTTAGAAAATTATTTATGTTTATAAAAGTAATATGATCAATTAGGAGTATTCTAGTTTTCCTAAGGGAAAAAAGAAGCCCCTATGGCTGGGGTTTCTAAAGCCAGTCAAGATTTCTAGCTGTGTAATATTTGTTAAGTTTAAACCTATGTTTCAAAAGCTACTACCATAAAGAAATTCTAAGTTACCCTTTAGATTTGTTGCTTCCTCACTCTTAGATTTAAAAGATATCTTTGTTTTGTATTTTCATTGGAAACCCCTTTTTGGTATTTCCACTGAAAAAATTGCCCCCTCTATTTTGAAACATATATCCTCCCTCCCACATCTTTATAAATTGGCATCACTGGACAAAAGAGACCACACTGCAACAGAGCTTCCTGTATTTTTTGGCTGCAAAACAAAAATTCTGTCCCGTATGAAAAAAAATTATTTATATAAAAAGCTCAGAAAATCAACATAAATTAAACAAAACAGAAACTAGTTTGTTTTTATTTTGCAACACCAGTAAAAATGGAAAAAGATAATTCTGACTGTTTCTCATTTTAATGAAAATTCAAATGAACATTTTCCTTTAAAAATTGATATTCTGACTCAGTTGGGTAAGAGTGGTAAGATGGGACCAAGAGTTCCAACCTAGCTGTAGCAACATACTGCAGGATCAACAAAAGGAACCAAGTACTCAAGAAACTTTGTCAATCCAACGCATTCATTGAGAGTTGAGGAAGATTTCTTATCCCTTCAAATAAAAAGAAAATTATTCTTAACCCAATCTTAGACCAAAATTTGAAAGCAGACGAAAATTGAATAAAAACAGACCAAGATAGAAAATAACTAAATTTTATACCAAACAAGTGAAATTGTTTAAATATAAGGAAAGGGGGTTTCTCACCTTAACCCTTTTCTCTTTAAAATAAAGTCATAACCGAGATTTACAAAAAATAATCCATGTTTTTGACGGTTTGTTGGACAGGCTTTCAGTAACACTATAATGAAACTTTGGTTAAAAGAGCATGGATTTAGTGGAATGGTAGCCCTCATACTATTCAGTGCGGTTTCTGCTAATTTAAATTCTGAAATAGTCTTTTAGGTTCATTACCTTTTACATTTAAAAGTGGGCTTGGTACTTATGTATTATAGTGGCAACACTCAAGTTCTTCATCTAAGTAGAACCTGTTTCTCTGACACTCAATCCTAGTGAAATATCACAAAACGTAATGAGAATATAATACTTTAAAACAAATTTGGACTATATATTTGCACATTAGGGGGGGGGGGGTGAAGTATATCGGGTCTGCATGCAAAATGTGTTAGGTACAATTATTCTGCATATTATGAAGTAATAATTGTTTTCTAACTTCACACTGTCCAAATACTTTACCCAAATACTGTCCCAATATATTTCCCATCTGTTCTGTCACTTTTCTTTGTTTTGTCTCACGCTAAACTGAAAGAAAATAACGAGTGAAATAAGTTATACAATGTGTCAATGGATGAAGAACTTGAATGTTGCCGCTATGATACATACGTACCGTGCGCTTAATTGTGTGTAGCCTCAATTTTAATTTTAGTAACTGTCTCTTTTTTGGTTTCTTCGTGGTTATTTAATGGGGTTTTAGTTTTTTGTTTTTAGGTTGTCGTGTATTTTAATCTTTATTCTTTTAGTTTTTATTTCCGTTCCCACTTTCCATCACTCAGAAAGATTGATGTTCCTCCCCTATTGTTGGCCTTATCATGTTTATAATGTTAAATCCTAGATTCTTTGATGTTTCCTTATTTGCTATGTAAAGCGTGAGACTCATTCGTCTTACGAATTATGTTTTTTTTATGTGGAAAAGTTTGTATTTTTGTGCAATCAACTGTGAGCAGTCCGATGAAATGTCCTGGAGTATGCCGTTGAATTATTTACGTATAATAGAAGTCCCGTTACCTATACTAAGTAAAAGCCCCGTAAGAATGTATCGCTAAGGAGAAAAATGTGTGTTCAGTATTCATTTTGTATTATTTTGTTTATATGGCAGTCATGCCTATGGTAAGCAAAAATTTTTGATAAAAGTCTATTGACAATGAGATTTTACTAGTACGAAGCGCTTATTTTGGCCAATTAGGTTTTTCATTTAGTTTTTTGGGTTCTTTCCCATTATATGGGCCTTTACAAGGAAACCAGTCAAGAAAAACCCATTTTTGACGGGTTAATTCAAGACACCGCTATAGAGTAATGGAATGCATAGCATGGTTTTCATTGCGTATACGATATTTAAACTGTTGTTTTTTGGGGTTTATGGGGGAGGTAGCTAGGTTAGGTTAGGTTACGTATTTAATATATGCAATGCTTTAACCCCCACCCCTCTAATGTGCAAATATATAGCCCAAATTTGTTTACAAACTATTATATATATTCATCCTATTTTATTTTATTTCATTAGCATTAACCAAACTTAACTTTTTAAAAAGGCCCATATAATGGGAAAGTACCGTTTTCTGATTAGTGGAAAAATTCCATAAAAAGTTCGAAGTGCTCAAATTACCGCTAGCTAAGTGTTGGTATTGATGAGTTCTATAGGGGTATATAAGATTGATACCTTGTACTTTTGTTCATAAAGCCAGCAGCTTTAATTGTACTACTAAAATCTTCCCAAGTTAAACAGGACTTAAAACCTTCCTCATTCATCATGAATCTATTCCTTACTTGCGCACCGATTCTTCTTTCCTGAATGAATGAAGTCCATATCAACTTATGTCTCGTTTCCTAACCCTTGAAGATGAGTTTCTGAAAATCTTAAAAAAACCAGTTCAAAATGCCTGAATTTTTCGTTTATAACGTCAACATGATAGCTCTTTTTCCATTGTCCTCCTTGTCCTACTTTCGTTTTGTTCAAACCGTTGAAATTGTTATGAATTAAAGGAAACCAACAGGTTCCTCCAAAGCAGGTCAAGTACTAATTACTTCTGCTCAATTCTGCATAAAGCACTTAAGCCGGCGTTTAACGGACAGCGCGAAGTATTTGGTTACTCCACTTGAATGGAGGCTTTGTGCAAGCTTGCGTCTATCTTGGTGATTACATGGCTTTCCACACTTGGCAATGCTTTCCCATCAACAGCAGGTGACGTCTTGCACAAGCCATCTCAAACCTATTACGTTCAATTCATTATATATTCATGCCTGCAAGTATTACAGAACAATACGGAGTTTACTCATCATAAACAAAAGAGCTATAAAGAGGCTATTCTGCAAAACAAGGCCCACCAAAACAAATAAAAGACAAAATAATTATCCATTAATCAAAAAGCAATGTGATGGTTACTAGGCTTTGATTTTTGCGAGGGCCTTCAAAGACGCCGTTGATTGCTGTTTGTAGCCGTTGTTCTAATTAGGCAAACTTGTGAAAAGTTTAACCTTGCATTACTATGAGGTCATGCAATTAGGGTTTTCCTTCGGAATATAGCGACGAAGGAAGAAGCTTATCAGCCAGTGAAGATCCTAAACCGTCCCTAAGGACTGCAACTGCTTTGCCTTTATTGTTCAACCTACTATCGCCAAGGCCTTTGCCAGTGACACAGCATTGAAAATTGTGTGTAAGATTGCATTTTCTTTTTCTTTTTCTTGTTGAAACAAGAACCTTGAAACAAAAGGTAACGTTATATACCAAATACTCATTATAAACACTAATTAACGATCTGGTAAGTGTGTTTAAACTTAACGTATAATTTAAGTATGAATTTAAAACACAATTCGAACTGACTGGATATTTTGCAGTGTTCATAATTTGACTGAAAACTGATGACATACTACAGTCTTTGCCTCAATGACGAAAAACTTGTATGGGAAAAAAATCAATCCCCCACCATTTTATTTGTTGAATAAATTTTTTTCGTTGTTTTTAAACTAAAATTAATACTAATTAAAAACTCACACTACCAAAGCTAATTTCGTCTCGTTTGAAATATAGGTAGCGAGGAGTTGAATATACATACTATTTTTTGCCCCTTAAAGAGTTTGGACATAAGGGTTGAAAACCTCAAGACTTTCTTAACTAGTAGGATGAAATGATAATAAAAAATACACAGCAGCAATAATGGGAGCAATTTATTAGGTTTTCAACAGGGACTAAAGTGGTAACAACGATGTGTTGGTAATAATAACAATCAAGAAAATTCTAGTATTTTAGCTCTTCTTTCTTTCTTTTCCTTTCTCTCTTTGTAAATAAATATTTTATTTCATTCCATCAGGAAGGTAATGCCGATAACATAAAAATATTAGAATTTTAACTTTCAGGAAGTGGTAATGGTGGATACATGAGCAACAAACAGACATCGGCTGTTCACAGAAAGTCTGTTTCGAGGCGGAATAGTGGAAAAAACTCTAAGGAAAACTTGAGTGATACAATACAATCGCCTAATAATTCTCAGGTGCTAAGGCCTAAGTGTTGTTTATTCTGGTGTTGCTGTTGTCGATGTAATTGGTAAGTGTATCACCTTCAATGCATTTGTTGAAATCATACTACCAAAAAACGTACAAGATATATCCCAAGAATTTATAACTTTGGGCAAAAATGGTTTAGGCATTCAAGCTATTTTAACCCCTTATGTGTCTGATATTCTGTATAATTTATTCTAAGTTCTTTTCAATTATTAATATGAATCAGAAAAGAACTTTTAAGTTATAGCTAGTAACGACAAAGCTACTAATAACGACTCAGCACATTACAAAGTCACCTGGGTCTGAGGTTAAGCCAGTCACAAGAAGTGGTGTTGAATTCTTGCCTGAATTTACATATAAAATTGTTACTCCTTGTAGGTCTCCCGTCCCCTATTTCAAATTTGACAGTCGTGCCAACCTAGCAGTTAACGCTTGCACTAATTCGAGCTTAATTTTGTGAAAGTCACCACTGGAAATTTTAATCGTGAGGCGTAAGTGCTTTGCATAGACTAGTCAATTCTTTTTATTTATTAATTTTTTTTTTTTTTTTAGTATCAGGAGTATACCTTTATTAATGGCCCTGAAATTTACATTATCAGATATTTTACATTATCAGATATCAGATAAATGTAACAGAAAGTTTCATTTGGTTTATGTACTGCTTTGATGCTGACGACGGTAGATTTGTTGGGTTACATTAAGCTATGTAAAATGATTAGTATTTCCAGTAGCGTGTTTTAGCTGTCATTAATCAAAAAGAATAAAAATTTTCTTATCCTCCTGACTACCGGCATAGATATAGGTATTGAAGACGCGTGATTTTTACACCACATGTGTTAAAAAAATCGCTGATTTCAAAAATGACCTTAAAAATTTTTTCACTCCCCTCCCCTCTCCAAAATCTGTTGTCCACCCCCGTGGACATCGGTTCCCAACGGAGTAAATCAGAGAGATAAGTCGACTATATAACACTTTTATTTTCATCGAGAAAAAGAAACAGGAAATTTATTTTCCATGGTTGTTTACTGGTGAAAACAAGAAAAGCAGTTTCTGTCACCAACAAGACATAGAAACACTTTGCATTCAACACACCACCACCTCGTCTTCATTGAGCAACCAGGAAGGCGGCACCTTTTCGCGTTCTTTAGGTCGTGGTATTCGGGTAAGTGAATGGCCCCTCTAACTCTCTCAGGCGGCAATGGTCGGCGCTTTTTGAAATCACCAGCCGACGCTACTTCACAATCGTCATTTTCCTCGACATACTGCTCCGGTTTCGGCCGACAGAGAAGGTGCTCTGCAACGTGAAAACGATATAAGATGAGCTTGTTCAAGCTTGGCCTGCTATTTTCTTCATGAGCCTGCATCTCGATGAAAGCGTTTGAGCATGCAGCATCAATGAAATGATGAAGGAACCTTACGGTCCATTTTCTAGTTCTGTAAGCGAATCGGTAATAACTGATCATACGGTCAGCCATGTCCACTCCACCCATGTACTTGTTGTAGTCAGCTACAGACCTTGGGCAAGAGATTGTGATCTGCTTCCTCTGCTTTTTGTCCCATCTTTCCACTATTGTCTCTTCTTCTACTGCCCTGCAATTCGAGCCTAGTGTCACAATTCTTGTATCAAACCATTCCGTGATGGCTAGCTTGCGATCTTCTCGCACAAATGCAACGCTCGACCCTCTCCCTTTCTTCTTCATTTCTTTCTCTGGCTTCAGAGGTACGGTCTCCCTTCCAAATCTATTTCGCATGACTGTGCCAGTTGCATTTATCTGCATTTCGCACAGAAGGTCGAGTAATTTTGTCGAGTTGAAAAATCGATCAAAGTAGAGGCAAGATCCGGGTGGGAGGGTTTGAGATAGCCTGAGTACGATTCCAGCTGCAAGGCCATGGCATCGCATATTTTCAGGAAGCGTAGTAGCACCCTGATAAATCTCGAAGTCAAGTATGAGGCCTTTCGGATTAGCCAAGACAAAGTTTTTGAGGCCGACTGGATTTGGCTTATTGGGTACATACTGCCTCAACGACGTTTTGCCATAAAATGGGATCATCTGCTCATCAATTGAACAATTTTTGTCCCTCGGGAAAGAAAGGCAAACGGTACGGAAAAGGTCGATAATTGACTGAACTCTCCACAACCGATTGTTCTTCTTAATGTCGTCGGAAATTTCTTCATCTACAACAAATTTCAGATTGCTTCTTAGAGTGAAGAAACGGTTTTTCCCAATATTTTCTGCTATCTGGTTTACACGGTACTGCGCCTTCCAGTACATTTCGATTTGAGGATATTTGAGATTGCCCATCAATATTACAACTCCGAAAAATGTCTTTAGTTCGTCAGCAGTGACATTCAGGCTCTTGTTGAATTTTTTTTGATAGGTGTAGTTTGTGGCATATGCTGTCTCATCGAAAAAAGACTGGGGGAAGTACTGTGCGAAAAACTCTTCCGGTTTCCAATCAGAATGATCAGTAAAGATAACTTCATCTCTTACTGGACCCAAGTGAATCTCAAACCTCGTGCTTTCCCTCCATTTCATCAATTTTGGTCGTTTCATAGGTCGCTGCGATATCCGAGCCCGCTCGGCTAGAGGTATGTCATCTTCAAAATCAGACTCCAGTTCAGATACTTCCTCGTCGATGATACTTTCGTCGCCTGGAAGGAAGGCGCTGTTCGGATCTTCATCTTCACTTGTATCTTCAAGTTCTATATCGTGGGGCTCAAAGAGGTCATCATCACTTTCATCTGCAGAAAGGTCCTCAACATCACTAGCGTCGATGATTGCCAGGGCATCAGACACGGTAACTACAAGAGAAAACATGGTTTTCAACTTTTGAAGGTGACCATAAGTGAAAGTTAAGAAAAGACATTAAAATAGGAAGTTCTTCTGTTCTGAGAGATAAGAGATAAGAGATATTTATTTCAAAAAAATCGCTATCACAAGCCCACAAAGGGCCGAATTCGGAGTTTGGAGTCAACAACAAATAAATGGTTACCCTGCAAATGCAAAGAACAACAACGAAATAGAGAAAACCATAATGAACATCATTTAAAAGTCAATAATTAAAACTTTAAAAAGTCAATTAAAAAATTAAAAAAAACAAAAATTTGTCAAACTAAACTTAGAGCGAGACATAAATGCATTAAAAACTGGTCAAACTAAACTTAGCACAAAACATAAATGCATTTAAATTAAAAGGGATACTAAGAAAGTGTCAGCAATTAAACTACAGTAAATCAATAAAAGAGTTAAAGACAATAAAAGCTGGTCAAGAAAGGGGGGGGGCGAGCAAAAGAGCGCAAGAACCTGGGCAGTACCATCAGCTAATAAACAACAAAAGAGGGCAAAAAAGAAACTATTGAGGCATTTTATTCATTTTCTCTGTAATGAAGGGGATAAAAGTTCTTTCGTATCTGGAATTAACGCAGCGAATGGGGGACAAAGCAGGGATGGGCTCAGAAACAGCTCGAGGCGGCCGTATTCTGGATGGGGAGTGACGTTTGGGGAAAATACTTGCCGTCCGAGGGTTTGTTATGGCATTTTTTGCAAAACGGAGGCACAACGAAACCCTCCTTTGCTCCAGGGTTTTCAGACTAGCTTTTTTTAGGAGCAGAGAGTAAGGCACCTTGCCTTCTTTGAAAATTATTCGCAAGGCCCTTTTTTGAATTGATTCGATTTTTTCCGATTCTTCGCGACTCTTATCTTTCTTCCGATTCTTTGCGACTTCCGATTCTTCCGATTCTGTCGACTCTTATCTTTCTAACTTCAAAATGCTTGATTGAGAACCGATGTCCACGGGGGTGGACATTGAACTTTAGTCGCACACCAATAGATGGTGTAATGGATATAGGTGAAAAAATCCCTCCCAAAATGAAGTTTTAATCCTTCTAAGGAAGCTTATTTTTTTCCAGGCTCCACCTTTCATTCCAAGACCAATTAGGAATTTTCTTACCTCTTGTCCTCCTGCTCTTCTTCGATTTTGAACTTTCCTCCATTTCTTTAGTGCAAAAACCACTCTTCCACTACCAATAACAAGCTGAAAAAAATCACAGATGGCAAGCCAGGTACGCTGGTTCCAACTGTAGTGCGTAGATGACGTTCCAACCAATAACTATCGCGCTAAAAAAAATTAACTGTATGTCCACCCAGAGGGACAAGGGTAGTCAGGAGGTTTGGAACTACAAAGGGAACTTGAAAGTTAAAACAAACAAAAATCCGTGCATAATACGTAAGAAATATCTTCAACTTCACCTTAAATAAACTGACTCTTAAATTTATTAACTGACTTCCGATGCCTGTAGACTTTTAAAACTAGCAATTAACTGAAAACACAAAACTGACCTATAAAAAATACAGGAAGTTCTCTTATGATCAGAAAATTCTTTGAGCAGTCTGAAGAAAATAAAATATTTATTTATAAGTCCCTCAATAGTCTTCCACCGACCATGATATCGATAAGTTCTAGTATTCAACAGTAATTCTCTAGAAAAAAACTCTTGAAAGCTCAGATCCCCGTCCGGTGCAAGTTTTTAGAATTGTTTAGATGTTCGGAAATATCAAGAGTCAGTTTATTTAAGCTATTTTCGTAGATATACCTTGCGTTATCTCCAAAACAATAATTATCGTTCAAAAGTGGTTTCAACTTCGATCTTTACTTTCGTAAGAAATACTTTGTTCTTTTAGTTGATTTTGGACCTTTTTATTTTTTAAACATGCACAAAAAATCCAATGAACATATCTTTGTTTAATTTAGGCAATGAAATTACACGCGTCAATTAGATTTTGTGTCAAATACGACATTAGATATAAGTTTAACTTCCTACTACTTCTACTACCACTACACTAACAACTCGTTGTGGTACCAAGCCGCCTTAGGCCAACACAGCTGCGTACGCTCCTCTGCCCCACAATTTATTCAAAGCTTCACTCTTCACCCCCTTCCAATGAGTTCCAATTTTCTTTGAATCCTTTCTTACGACCCTGTTTCAGCCCATTCGGGGACGACCTACTTTTCGTTTGGCCCTTGATGAATGGCCAAAAAGAACAATCTTTTGCAATCTGTCATCCTTAATCTGTAAAGTGTCCTAACCATCTCAGCCTTTCCGCCATTGTAGCATTAGAAAGTGGGATAGAACCACATTTTTACGTACAGCTTTTGTTTGATATACGGTCAGTCAAAGGTGTATCCAAAACGATCCATTGATAATTCCTTTGAAAAACATCTAACAAATCCTCTTCCGTCTTCCAAAGCACCCACTTTTCAGAATCAAACTCGACCACTGTCATTACTTCTTGATTTAGACTTATCTTCGCATTCTTCCATTTTTTTTTTCAGCTGTGAAAAATTACCCTTGGCCTTGGCTACTTTACTTTTTAGAGTGTCACTGCATCCACCATTTGTACTAACAATTAATTTAAAAAAACTTTTTCCACAAAAAAAGTTTTCTAAGAAAAGTAGAAGCTCCGTTAGTTAAAAAATCGACAGAAATAAAGTCAAATAATCTTTCAAGCGTAAAACTACCACAAACCACCGAAATAAATAAATGAAACTTTCGAAGTAACTGCGATAACTCCTTCTATGCGACGTTCCCTGGTCTAAAAAAGACAAAAGAATAAACAAATAGATAATACATTGTTCCCATATCACTCTTCACTTAGGCTGCGCTATTGCGATGCCTATGGTGTTTCCCAGGTAAGTCCCATAAAATAAATGTAATTTCGTCAACATAACAGAAGAGTCCGAGGGTTATGGTGTCACCGGTACCTTTGAGAATTTGCACATTAGACATTCAATTATTGTCATGAAAAATGTAAATGGAAAAATGACATTTTTTTTATTAGGCAGTTTTTTTTTCAAAACTTACTTTTAGTTTTCGCTTATTAAGGGGCTGGTGGGGGGTCTAAAAGAGGAGAGATTTTTAACTATGGATATCATCCTAGTACCTTTATTATGATTCCAAGCCTTTCCACGACAGATGGTGCCATATGGCAATTTACGATGGAGCTATAAGACGAACTTATAAGAGGCAGGCAGAGAGAGGAAGCAAGTGGGCCGTTAGACATCTCTCCACAATCTTACGGACACCTGGAAGCAAAGATGGAAAAAAGAATTAGAAGCAACTAATAATAAAGTTTTCTCATTTTCCAAGATGGAGGGCTGTAAATTTGTAATTGAAGGTTTTAGATCATAAGAAATTGTTTGGTTATCTTAGAATTAATCTTCCCCGGTATTTTTTACCATGATTTAACAAAAATTTATGTTTTCTAGCACAAAATGGCAGAAAATGCCACTTTGTTTGGGCACGACCTGTCTTGTTGCTTAGAAAGGTTTTTAGTAATTTAAAAAAACAGGCAAATGTCAAATATCTTCGCGTCTTAATGGCATACTGACTTTGTTTAATCTGAGTGCAATAGACTGTTATTATTCAAGAGTGTATAGTATAATCTTAGAATGTAAAACCAGTCAATTGCCAATATTCCCCCACCCCCCTAGTCTCTGAATAGAAGTGGTAACCTCGTATTCATTAGACCGTGAAAGAGAATGACTTTTAAAACTGTTTTCCGCATTGTAACAAATATCAGAGCTAATTAATTAAACGCTTTACATATATGTAAATATATAAATGTGGGGGGATGGAGGCAGGGGACATCTAGCTTATTAAGGAATAAATTATCTGTAAAACCAAAATACAATTTTTCTTTTCCGATCCATAGATTATTTGATTTTATTTTATTGCTCATTTTTCGTTTAATGGAGTTCTTTAAATTTCTTCGAAAAACTGGGATTTCGTCTTAGGGCAAAAAACTTCTAAAGTCTTAGAGTTTGACTATATTTTCACATTATTTTAATATTCAGTAAACCGCAAATCTATGCCCTGGCCTTCGGAAGCCACAGAATTGTTGAGCTGTATTCTTTTTAATTTCTGCTCCTTTTGAGTTTGAGTCGGTTATTTATTGTATTTTCTGTTCGTTTTGTGTTTTATGTGTTTATCGATGCTGATTTGTGATAGTTTTACGCTTTGTAAATTGTTTGATTTTATTTTTTGTTCACATTTTGCTGTAATGGAGTTCTATACTTTTTCTTTGAAAAAAAACTGGGATTTTGTCTTAGGACGCAAACCTTCTAGAGTCTTAGAGGCGAACCGTATTTTCACTTTGTTTTAATATTCTGTAAACTGCAAATTTATGCTTTACCTTGGAAAGACATAGAGCTTTTGAGCCCTACACTTGTTAATTTCTGCTTGTTTCTAGTTTAACTCGGTTAATTATTGTAATTTCTGTTCGTTTTGGGTTTAATTTATTTATCAATGCTGATTTGTGGAAGTATTACTATCTATAGTTTATTTGATGTGCTTTTAGTTCTCATTTTTGATTTAATTTCTCATTTCTCATTTCTGATTTTCTTTGCTTTTCTTTGAACAAATATGATTATGGGTTTAAAGACACAAAACTTATAGAGTTTTAGAGTTTGACTTTATTTTCGCACTATATTTTTGACTATTGTTTTAATGTTCAGTTAACGTCAAATTTTATCTCTGGCATTGGGATGATATAGAGCTTTTTCCAGCATTCTGGACTATTAGCAGATATCAGGGCTAATTACTGCATCATACAATCGCATCCTAAACCATGCCTTATTTATCATTAACCCTTCTTACCTATGACGCTGTAAAGTGATATGATCAATTTTTAATTTTTGGTCAACCTGCCTGAGACTCTAGGCAGGTGTGCCTTACCAATAACGCCAAATACTTCATAAATGCATACGATTATGATTATAGTTAAAACTAAATTCTCAATTTGTTCTGATTCCTAAGACAAATACGATTGCGTAAATTTCAACTAAATTAATTCAAAGGGTTAGCAGTCTATGAAGAATCACTCAGTAGCACTATTTCTATCTGCTATGACTATTACTATAGCTGTGTTTTTTTCTAGTTATTATAATGTTTGGTGTGATTGACACACAATATATTGGACTGAAATATTCCTCGACTGGTGTTATTTTTGAAGTGACTTTCTTATTGCTAGATGAACAACGCTTTGAAGCTTATAGCTATAAATGGAACGTCAAATACAATATGTTTAAGTATGGTAAAAAAGATAGCGTCTAAAATTAAATTTTATAAATCGAAAGGGCTTTTACGGTAAAATCATAAGACTACGTAATGAAAATGGTTATGAAATAAAATAAGTACAAGAGGAAATTCAGGAAATATGCAACTTTTCCAGTGTGCATTATGTTTATGTTAAGGGAAACGTTCCGACTGCTCTTACTAGACTGCTCTTACTAGGAAAATGTGATAAGGAATACCATTATTCAACTTAGAAGACTTCAAATGTGAGAAATACCTGCATTCAGTTCATGATCCTGAAGATGAAGTAAGGTGTTCCGATCAATGGGTACCCGAAAAGATACCTGACACGGAAAAATGCATCAGATATCCAAAGACCTAAACTTATGCTGCTTCTATCAAAAGGACTAAGCAATAAACATCTTTAAGCTTAGTATTTCCTTTATTTTAGGGACTGTTACCAAAAGCAATCACTCAGCTAGTTTCAAATAAGCTATTATAGATGAAAATATTAAATTAGATATATCTTTTTACCGTGATTAAAATTATTTTCTGATACTACAACAGTACAATATATGTCAAAACTGTTACCTATGTAAAAATAATGTGGTAATAGACAATGAAATTGAAAGCAAAATGAAAAAGGCATTATTAGATATCATCACCGAAGAATATGAAGACGAAATGATGGTAAACAAAGCGCATTTTAACATTATTACTAGCATTGATCATATACCAACAGATATAGTCAATGAACTTAATAATACCAATATCAAAACGCATATTGAGCCTGTAAGTGACACTACAGTTAAAATTGTGAATGACTCAAAATGGATTAATGAATATTCTACTGGTTACGAACTAAGAGACGAGAATACCTACACTATCAAGAGAGAACAGGATGAATTATTTTAATGGAAAAGATTCAAAACGTCCAAAGTTGTTCAATGATATTAATAATGTATAATAATGTATGCAACATATTTTTATGTTACTATTCTACATGTTGCTATTTCAATAAAAATATGTTATGCATTACTTTGTTGGAGTTTGGAAAATATACCTTTGAAAAGGATTACATAGTATTGGAGTAAGCATAAAGTTGAAACTAATAAAGTAGTGTACATTTTTAACAATTTTTTTCTTTTTTTGCAGGAAGATCTTGATAAAAATTATTTAAATTTCCAAAGAGAGTACAATCTTAGGGGATGCAGAATCCTACATTTTAAACAGTCTTTTGTTTTGAAGGGATGCCATGACAATTAAAATTTAAATTTCAGACTCCTGGTCAATACCTTTTTGAAAAGGATTACTTAGTATTGAAGAGTGCGTAAAATTGAAACTAATAAAGTTGTATACATATCGAAGATGCAACTACTACTACCAACAACTCACTGCACTAACAAGCCGCTTGAGTTCAACAATAATACTACTACTACTACTATTACAACAACTACTACTAATTCAGAATCGAAGGATAACATACAAAATGAAAAATACTTATTACGAAACAAAAATAATTCTTACAAAACAGAAATATATCCTAAGAAATCAGAGATTGTGCTTACGAAGTAAAAAACGCTTCTTAAGAAAATAAACATCTTAAAACGCAAAAATAATTCTTACAGAACAAAAAATACATCCCAAGAAATCAAAAATTCTCATTATAAAATACAAAATACTTCTTACGAAACAAAAATAATTCTTACAAAACAAAAAACACATCCTAAACAATTACAAACTGTTCTTACAAAATGCAAAATACTTGTTAAAAAACTAAAAATACTTCTCAAAAATCAGAACAAAATAATTGTTACAAAAAAATGCATCCTAAGAGATCACAAATTCTTCTTACAAAATAAATAAAATCTAAAAAAACCTTACAAAACGAAAATACATTCTAAACAATCACAAACTGTTCTTATAAAATACAAAATACTTGTTACATAACAGAAAAAAATACTTCTTACAAAACTAATATAATTCTAGCGAAAAACAAAATACTTCCTACAAAAAAATACATCCTAAGAAATCAGAGATTGTTTTTTTCTACAAAATACAAAAATACTTCCTTCAAAACAATAAATACTTCTTACAAAACAAAAAAACTTTCTAACAGAAAATATACATCCTAAGGAATCACAAATTCTCATTACAAAATACAAAATTCTATTAACAAACAAAAAATAATTCTTACAAAACGAAAATACATCCTAAACAACCACAAATTATTCTTACAAAATAAAAACTATGTTTCACAAAAAAAATAATTGTTACAAAACAAAAAATATCCTAAGAAATCCATGATTGTTCTTACAAAATACAAAATACTTCTTACAAAGCAAAAAAAACTCTTACAAAACAAAAATACATGCTAAGAAATCCAAGATTTCTTAGTATGAAGTATTTCAAGAAACAGAAATAATTCAGAAGGTTCTAAATACATCAAGAAAGAAGTATTTGGCATGGGCGACCATGTTAACCTAACTTAAATGAACCTAAATTAAAAGTAGTTAACTTAATGTAACCTTACCTATCCACTTGTGCTGGCATCTATAATTATAGTGGTATGGATGGCAACAGATGGGATGTAATTCTTAGTCATGTGTCTCCGAGTTTGAAAAAAAAGAATCCAAGGAGGAGATGAATGTTGGCTGCAGGTATCTGGGGATAAACGAGCCTAACTCAATATTAGTCAACATAATGTAGTCTAACTGAAAAATCGGTTGTGGACGTATTTTTGTTTTGTAAGAATTCTTTGTTTCTTTATAAGTATATTGTATTTTGTAAGAAGAATTTTTGATTGTCAAGGATTTAATTTTGTTTTGTAAGAATTACAAAAAAAGTCTCTGATTTCTTAGCATATATTTTTGTTATTTTTTTTGTTTTGTAAGAATTAGTTTTTACTTTGTAAGAAGTGTTTTTTTTTTTTGTTTTGTAAGAAGTATTTTGTATTTTTGTAAGAACAATCTCTGATTTCTTCGGACGTATTTTTGTTATTTTTTTTTGCTTTGTAATAAGAATTTGTGAGTTCTTAGGATGTATTTTTGTTTTGAAATATTTTTTTTTTGGCTTTGTAAGAAGTATTTTTTCTTTTATAAGAGGTATTTTGTATTTTGTAAGAGCGATTTCGGGTTTCTTAGTATATTTCTTATTATAAGAAATATTTTTTTTGTTTTATAACACGTATTTTGTATTTTGTAAGAATAGTTTGTGATGGTTTAGGATGTATTCTCGACTTGTAAGAATTATTGTTTGTTTTTTAATAAGCATTTTGTATTTTTTAATAAGAATTTGTGATTTCTTAGGATGTATTTTTGTTTTGTAAGAAATTTTTATAAGAAGTATTTTTGTATTTTGTTAAAACAATCTCTGATTTTTCTTAGGACGTATTTTTGTTTTGTACAAATTATTTTCTGTTTTGCAGAAAGTATTTTGTATATTTTAAGAATTATTTTATGTTTTGTCAGAAGTATTTTTGTTTTTTGTTTTGTAACAAGTATTTTGTATTTTCTAAGAACAGTTTGTTATTGCTCAGGATCTATTTTCGTTTTGTAAGAATTTGTTTTTGTTTTGTAAGAAGTATTTTATATTTTTTAAGAAGAATTTTTGATCTCTTAGGATGCATTTTTGTTTTGTAAGAATTAATTTGTTTTGTTTTGTAAGGAGTATTTTTTTTGTAACAAGTATTTTGTATTTTGTGAGAACAGTTTGTAATTGCTTTGGATGCATTTTCGTTTTGTAAGAATAATATTTTGTTTCGTAAGAAGTGTTTTGTATTTTGTAATACGAATTTGGGATTTCTTAGGATTTATTTTCGTTTTGTAGTTTTTATTTTTTGCTTAATAAGAATTATTTTTTTCTGTAAGAAGTATTGTGTACTTTGTAAAAACAATCTCCGATTTTTTAGGATATATTTTTGTTTTGTAAGAATTATTCTGTTTTATAGGAAGTATTTTGTGTTTAGGAAGAATTATTTTATGTTTTATAAGAAGTATTTTTTTTTGTTTTTAACAAGTATTTTGTATTTTCTAAGAACAGTTTGTGATTGCTTAGGATCTATTTTCGTTTTGTAAGAATTATTTTTTTCGTTTCGTAAGAGGTATTTTATATTTTGTAAGAAGAATTTTTGATCTCTTAGGATGCATTTTTGTTTTGTAAGAATTAATTTGTTTTGTTTTGTAAGGAGTATTTTTTTTGTAATAAGTACTTTGTATTTTGTAATAACAGTTTGTAAATGTTTAGGATGTATTTTCGTTTGGTAAGAATTATTTTGTTCCGTAAGAAGTATTTTGTTTTTTGTAATATAATTTTTGATTTCTTAGGATGTATTTTTGTTTTGTAAAAATTATTTTTCGCTTTGTAAAAAGTATTTTTAGTGTAATAAGTGTTTTGTACTTTTTAAGAACAATCTTGGATTTTTAAGATGTACTTTTGTTTTGTAAGAATTTTTTGCTCTGTAAGAAGTATTTTTTGATTTGTAAGAAGTATTTTGTATTTTGTAAGAACAATCTTGGATTTCTTAGGATATTTTTTGTTTCGTAAGAATTACTTTTTTGTAACACATATTTTGTGTTTTGAAAGAATAGTTTATGATTGTTTAGGATGTATTTTCGTTTTGTAAGAATAATTTTTTGTTTCTTAATAGGTATTTTGTATTTTGTAATGCGAATTTGTGATTTCTTAGGATTTTTTTTTATTTTGTAAAAAAAAATTTTTGTACGAAGTTTTTATTGTTTTGTAGGAAGTATTTTTGTATTTTGTAAGAAAAAAATATTGGATTTCTTAGGATGTATTTTTTTTAGAAAGTATTTTGTATTTTTCAAGAATTAGTTTATGTTTTGTAAGAAGTTTTTTTATTGTTTTGTAAGAACTATTTTGTATTTTGTAAGAACAATTTCTGATTGTTTTGGATGTATTTTCGTTTTGTAAGATTTATTTTTTTTGTTATAATTTTTTGTATTTTGTAAGAAGAATTTGTGATCTCTAAGGATGCGTTTTTCTTTTGCAAGAACTATTTTGTTTTGATTTATAAGAAGTATTTTGTGTTTTGTAAGAACAGTTTGTAATTGTTTAGGATGTGTTTTCGTTTTGTAAGAATTATTTTTGTTTCGTAAGAAGTATTTAGTATTTTATAATGAGAATTTGTGGTTTCTTAGGGTGTTTTTTGTGTTCTGTAAGAATTATTTTTGCACTCTCCAATAATATGTAATCCTTTTAAGAAAGGTATTAACTAGGAGTCTGAAATTTAAATGTTAATTGACGTGACATCCTTCCAAAACCAAAGATTTTTTTAAATGTTGGAGTCTACATCCCCTAAGATTGAACTCTCCTCGGAAATTTAAATAATTATTGTCAAGACAATCCTCCAAAAAAAAGATTGTCTTAAATGTTTACGATTTTATTAGTTTCAACTCTATGTATACTCCAATACTATGTAATCCTTTTCAAAAGGTATACTTTTCAAACTCCAACAAAGTAATCCATAAAATATGTTTATTGATATAATAACATGTAGAATATTAACAAAACAATATGTTACATACATTATTATTAATATCATTGAACAACTTTGGACGTTTTGAATCTGTTCTATAAAATAATTCATCCTGTTTTCTCTTGATAGTTTAGGTATTCTCGTCTCTTAGTTCGTAACCAGTAGAATCCATTAATCCATTTTGAGTCATTCACTATTTTTACTGTGGTGTCACTTACAGGCTCAATATGCGTTTTGACATTTGTATTATTGAGTTCATTGACTGTATCTATTGGTATATAATGAATACTAGTAATAATGTTAACATGCGCTTTGTTTTCCATCAGTTCGTCTTTATATTCTTTAGTGATAATATTTTCCAATACCTTTTTTTATTTTGCTTTCAATTTCATTGTCTATTACCACATTATTTTTACATAGATAACAGTTTTGACATTACAATACACACATACATTCCCAATAGTGTTACCACTAGTGCTTGTTTCATAGTCCAAATATATGCCCTTGTCAGCATTCATTGCTACGACAACTCCATTATGGGCACCTACTTTCTTATCTCTCCCAGGTATTTTTGATGTTGTTGTTGAAGAATCTGTATTAATCTAAAATAATAATAAATTCCATAAAAATATGATTCAAGAATATTTTGTAGTGCTGTAGTATCATAAAATTATTTTAATCGCAGTAAAAAGATATATCTATTTCAGTACTCTCATCTATCATACCTTAATTTAAAAGTAGCTGAGTGATTGCCAGGGGGTGAATCTCCAGCATTTTTATTGGGGGAGGGGGGGGGAGCAGGAGGGGTCCATATCTGGATAGTCAAAGGGCAAAGGATATATTATATTTTTTCTCCACATTATTGGGGTGGCAACTGTCCCCCTCTCCCTTGCCACCCCCAAACGACGCCACTGGTGATTGCTTCTGGTAATACACATAGTAATAAAGGAAATGTTAAGCTTAAAGATATTTATTGCTTAGTCCTTTTGATAGAAGGAGCACATTTTTAGATCTTTGGATATCTGACGCATTTTTCTGTGTCAGGTATCTTTTCAGGTACCCATTGAGCGAAATACCTAACTTCCCTTCAGGATCATGAACTGAATGCATGTATTTCTCACATTTGAAGTGTTCTAAGTTGAATAATGGTACGTCTTTATCACATTTTCCTAGTAAGAGCTTATCAGTCGGCACGTTTCCCTTAACATAAACAGCTTGCATGCTGAAAAAACTGCATATTTCCTGAATTTTGTCTTTTACTTGTTTTATTTCATAAGCAATTTCATTACGTGGTCTTATGATTTTATCGTGAAAGCCGTTTCGATTTATGAAATTTAATGTTGGACACCATCTTTTTTGTTATCGTACTTAAACATATTGTACTTGACGTTCCATTTATAGCTATAAGCTTCATGGCTTTGTTCACATAGCAATAAGAAAGCCGCTTCAAAAATAACACCTGTCGAGGAATATTTTAGTCCAATATATTCTGTGTCAATCACACCAAACATTATAATAGCCGAAAAATGAATTAAAAAAATACACAGATATAGTAATAGTCATAGCAGATAGAAAGAGTACTACTGAGCGATTTTTCATCGACTGCTAACTCTTTGAATTAGTTTCGTTGGAATTCAAACAATCGTATCTGTCTTAGAAATCAGAACAAATTGAGAATTTAGTTTCAACTATAACGATAATTGTATGCATTTATACAGTATTTGGAGATTTTGGTAAGGCACATCTGCCTAGAGCTTCGGGCAGGTTGACCAAAAATAAAAAATTGATCATATCACTTTACAGCCTCATAGGTAAAACGGGTTAATAATAAAGATGGCATGGTTCAAGATGCGATTGTATGATGCAGTAATTAGCCCTGATATCTCCTAATAGTCCAAAATGCTGGAAAAAGCTCTATGCCTTCCCAATGCCAGAGTATAAATTTACAGTTTACTGAATAGTAAAACAATGCGAAAATATAGTCAAACTCTAAAACCCTAGAAGTTTTGTGTCCTTAGACATAACCCCAGTTTCTGAAAGAAATGTAAAGAATTCCATTAAACAAAAAAAGAGCAATAAAATAAAGTCAAATAGTCTTTGGATCGTAAAACATCCACAAATCAGCATCGACATATAAACTGAACCCACAACAAACAGAAATTACGATAAATAAACGAGTCAAACTCAAAACAAGCAGAAATGAGCAAGAGTAGGGTTCAAAAGCTCTATACCTTTACAAAGTAAAGCATAAATTTGCAGTTTACTTAATATTAAAACAAAGTGAAAATACGGTTGGCCTCTAAAACTTTAGAAAGTTTGCGTCCTTAGACAAAATCCCAGTTTTTGTTCAAAGAAAAAGTAAAGAACTCCATTACAGCAAAATGAGCCAAAAAATAAATTCTGATAATTTACCAAGCGTAAAACTATCACAAATCAGCATCGATAAATAAATGAACACCAAAACGAACAAAAAATACAATAAATAACCGAGTCAAACTCAAAAGCAGCAGAAATTAAAAAGAGTATGGCTCATAAACCCTATGCCTTCCCAAGGCCAGGGCATAAATTTGCAGTTTACTGAATATTAAAACAATGTGAAAATATGGTCAAACTCTAAAACTTTAGAGGTTTTGTGTCCTAAGACAAAATCCCAATTTTTCCAAGAAATGTAAAGAACTCCATTAAACCAAAAATGAGCAATAAAATAAAATCAAATAATCTATAGATCGTAAAAGAAAAATTGTATTTTAGTTTTACTGATGATTTATTCCTTAATAATATGAATGTCCCCCACCTTCACCCCCTCCCCCCTGACATTTATATATTTACATCCATCTAAAGAGTGTAATTAATTAGCCCTGATATCTGTTAGAATGCGGAAAACAGTGTTAGAAGTCATTCTCTTTCACCGTTTAATAAATAGGAGGTCACCACTTCTATTCAGAGACTAGGGGGGGGGAGATATTTGCAATTTTTAGGTTTTACATTCTAATATTAAACTATACACTCTTGAATAATAACAGTCTATTGTACTCAGTTCAAACAAAGTCAGTATCAAACAGTTCGTGGTAACGAACTGTAAGTAAGGAGCGACCCGGCTCAATGGTAACCGAAACTCTAAAAAACGGAATTTTGATACCAATAGATACATTAAAAGAATCAGATTTTAATTCTGATTTCAAATATATAAGTTTTATCAAGTCTAATCTTACCTAACAAAAGTTACGCGCCTGAGAAAATTTGGCTGATTTTCGAAAAAAGGGGGCAAGACCCTTTAAAGTTATAGAACCTTAATGAAAATCACACCATCATATTCAGCGTATCAGAGAACCGTACTGTAGAGGTGTCAAGCTCCTATCTACAAAAATGTGGAATTTTGCATTTTTTGCCAGAAGAAAGATTACGGGTGCGTGTTTATTTGTTTTTTTTCCCAGGGGTAGTCGTATTGACCCAGTGGTCCTAGAATATCGTAGGAGGGCTCATTGGAATGGAAATTAAAAGTTCTAGTGCCCTTTTTAAGTGACCAAAAAATGTAGGGTAACTAGGCCCCCTCCCACGCTCATTTTTTTCTCACGGTCACCCAATTAAAATTTTGAGATAGCCATTTTGCTCACCATAGTTGAAAATCTGATAAATATGTCTTTTAGTATGACTGACTCCCCCAGAGTTCCCAGGGGAAGGGCTGCAAGTTATGAACTTTGTCCATTGCTTACATATTATATTGGTTATTGGGAAGTATACATGGGCGTAGGCAGCATTAGGCAGCATATTGTCTAAGGGGGGACAGTCGATACTGTGATGGAGTTTTATCAACTGCTTTTTCCAAACCATCTGCTTTTTCAGCCATATCTAATGTAAATTTTAAGGTCTAGGGGGGGGGCAGCTGCCCCCCCTCCCTACGCCCATGGAATTATACAGAAATTTTCAGGAAGATTTTTTTTCTGGTGGGGGGGGGCTGGAGGAGGAGGTTAATCGGGAGTATCTTTCCGTGGAGGATGTTTCTTTGGGGTAAGGGACATTTCTATGAAGGGGGCACCGGATCTCCAAGCATTATTTTAAAAACGATCAGAAATTAAATTTAAAAAAACAAATTTTTTCAACTGAAAGTAAGAAGCAACATTAGAACTTAAAACGAACAGAAATTATTACGTATATGAGGGGGTTCTCCCCCAAGTCAATACCACGCTCTTTACGCTACAGTTTTTTTTAGTGCTTTCAAAAGAGCTATCTATCCTAATTAAACGGCCTTTGTGATTCAGGGGTTTGTGAAGTAATTTTTTTTACTTTTAACGTAAAGAGCGTGGTACTGACTAAGGGGAGAACCCCTTCTTAAACTAATAACATATACGTAATAAAAAAAACAATAAAAAAAACAAGCGATGCGGCTCAATAGTAATCGAAACTTTTAAAAACGGAATTTTGATGTCAATAAATGTATCAAAAGAATGGGCTTATAATGCTGATTCTAAATATATAAATTTTGTTAAGTTTAGTATTACTCATCAAAGGCTACAACCCTGAGAAAATTTACCTGATTTTTTAAAGAGGGGGGAAACATCCCTACAAGTGAAAAAATTTTAATGAAAATCACACCGTCAGATTCAGCGTATCAGAAAACCCTATTACATAGGTTTCAAGCTCATATCTACAAATATCTGCAACTTTTGTATTTTTTGCCAGAAGAAAAATATACGAATATAGAAGTTCGTTACGTAAGTTAATTTGTTTATAATTTAAATAATTTAGGTCGTATGATAAATTTAATTTATTTTTTTAATGCAGTAGTTTTTTAGTAAGGACACTCGATATCCTAAAAGTGTCTGTTTCAAACTTTTACCTTGAGAATCGATGTTGTTAGCAGAATTTCAAAAGGATCGTTTATGAGTGCTGGCGTATCTGATGAAATAATTTAGATTGTATGATTAATTTAATTTTTAATTATTTTTTTTTGCAGTAGTTATTTAATAAGCACACTCGATATCCTAAAAATGTTTGATTCAATTTTTACCTTGAGCATCGAAGTTTTTAGTAGAATTTCAAAAGGATCGTTTATAAGTGCTGACCTGTCTTTGATGAACTAATTCATGTCGCATGATAATTTTTTTTTAATACAGTAGTTATTCAATAAGGACACTTGATATCCTAAAAGTGTTTGATTCCAACTTTTACCTTGAGAATCGATGTTGTTAGCAGAATTTCAAAAGGATCGTTTATGAGTGCTGGCGTATCTGATGAAATAATTTAGGTCGTATGATAAATTTATTTTTTTTTTTTTTAATGCAGTAGTTTTTTAGTAAGGACACTCGATATCCTAAAAGTGTCTGATTCAAACTTTTACCTTGAGCATCGACGTTGTTAGCAGAATTTCAAAAGGATCGTTTATGAGTGCTGGCGTATCTGATGAAATAATTTAGGTCGTATGATAAATTTAATTTATTTTTTTTTAATGCAGTAGTTTTTTAGTAAGGACACTCGATATCCTAAAAGTATTTGATTCAAAATTTTACCTTGAGAATCGATGTTGTTAGCAGAATTTCAAAAGGATCGTTTATGAGTGCTGGCGTATCTGATGAAATAATTTAGGTCGTATGATAAATTTAATTTATTTTTTTTTTAATGCAGTAGTTTTTCAGCAAGGACACTCAATATCCTAAAAGTGTCTGATTCAAACTTTTACCTTGAGCATCGATGTTGTTAGCAGAATTTCAAAAGGATCGTTTATGAGTGCTGGCGTATCTGATGAAATAATTTAGGTCGTATGATAAATTTAATTTATTTTTTTTTAATGCAGTAGTTTTTCAGTAAGGACACTCGATATCCTAAAAGTATTTGATTCAAACTTTTACCTTGAGAATCGATGTTGTTAGCAGAATTTTAAAAGGATCGTTTATGAGTGCTGGCGTATCTGATGAAATAATTTAGGTCGTATGATAAATTTAATTTTTTTTTTTTAATGCAGTAGGTTTTCAGTACGGACACTCGATAGGCTAAAAGTGTTTGATTCAAACTTTTACCTTGAGCATCAATGTTTTTAGCAGAATTTCAAAAGGATCGTTCATAAGTGCTGGTGTATCTGATTAAATAATTTAGATTGCATGATTAATTTAATTTTTATTTTTTTTTTGCAGTAGTTATTTAATAAGCACATTCGATATCCTAAAAATGTTTGATTCAATTTTTACCTTGAGCATTGAAGTTTTTAGTAGAATTTCAAAAGGATCGTTTATAAGTGCTGACCTGTCTTTGATGAACTAATTCATGTCGCATGATATTTTTTTTTAATACAGTATTTATTCAATAAGGACACTCGATATCCTAAAAGTGTTTGATTCAAACTTTTACCTTGAGAATCGATGTTGTTAGCAGAATTTCAAAAGGATCGTTTATGAGTGCTGGCGTATCTGATGAAATAATTTAGGTCGTATGATAAATTTAATTTATTTTTTTTAATGCAGTAGTTTTTTAGTAAGGACACTCGATATCCTAAAAGTGTCTGATTCAAACTTTTACCTTGAGCATCGACGTTTTTAGCAGAATTTCAAAAGAATCGCTTATGAGTGCTGGCGCATCTGATGAAATAATTTAGGTCGTATGATAAATTTAATCTATTTTTTTAATGCAGTAGTTTCTTAGTAAGGACACTCGATATCCTAAAAGTGTCTGTTTCAAACTTTTACCTTGAGCATCGATGTTGTTAGCAGAATTTCAAAAGGATCGTTTATGAGTGCTGGCGTATCTGATGAAATAATTTAGGTCGTATGATAAATTTAATTTTTTTTTTTTTAATGCAGTAGTTTTTCAGTAAGGACACTCGATATCCTAAAAGTGTTTGATTCAAACTTTTACCTTGAGAATCGATGTTGTTAGCAGAATTTCAAAAGGATTGTTTATGAGTGCTGGCGTATCTGATGAAATAAGTTAGGTCGTATGATAAATTTAATTTATTTTTTAATGCAGTAGTTTTTTTAGTAAGGACACTCGATATCCTAAAAGTGTCTGTTTCAAACTTTTACCTTGAGCATCGATGTTGTTAGCAGAATTTCAAAAGGATCGTTTATGAGTGCTGGCGTATCTGATGAAATAATTTAGGTCGTATGATAAATTTAATTTTTTTTTAATGCAGTAGTTTTTCAGTAAGGACAGTCGATATCCTAAAAGTGTTTGATTCAAACTTTTACCTTGAGAATCGATGTTGTTAGCAGAATTTCAAAAGGATCGTTTATGTGTGCTGGCGTATCTGATGAAATAATTTAGGTCGTATGATAAATTTAATTTATTTTTTTAATGCAATAGTTTTTCAGTAAGGACACTCGATATGCTAAAAGTGTTTTATTCAAACTTTTACCTTGAGAATCGATGTTGTTAGAAGAATTTCAAAAGGATCGTTTATGAGTGCTGGCATATCTGATGAAATAATTTAGGTCGTATGATCAATTTAATTTTTTTTAATGCAGTAGTTTTTTAGTAAGGACACTCGATATCCTAAAAGTGTTTGATTCAAACTTTTACCTTGAGCTTCGATGTTTTTAGCAGAATTTCAAAAGGATCGTACATAAGTGCTGGCGTATCTGATGAAATAATTTAGATTGTATGATTAATTTAATTTTTAATTGTTTTTTTTTAAGTAGTTATTTAATAAGCACACTCGATATCCTAAAAATGTTTGATTCAATTTTTACCTTGAGCATCG
>CM051267.1:19551753-19786753 GCA_027921565.1 Artemia sinica | reverse complement strand
TGTGTGTGTGTGTGTGTGTGTGTGTGTGTGTGTGTGTGTGTGTGTGTGGTGTGTGTGTGTGTGTGTGTGTGTGTGGTGTGTGTGTGTGTGTGTGTGTGTGTGTGTGTGTGTGTGTGTGTGTGTGTGGTGTGTGTGTGTGTGTGTGTGTGTGTGTGTGTGTGTGTGTGTGTGTGTGTGTGTGTGTGTGTGTGTGTGTGTGTGTGTGTGTGTGTGTGTGTGTGTGTGTGTGTGTGGTGTGTGTGTGTGTGTGTGTGTGTGTGTGTGTGTGTGTGTGTGTGTGTGTGTGTGTGTGTGTGTGTGTGTGTGTGTGTGTGTGTGTGTGTGTGTGTGTGTGTGTGTGTGTGGTGTGTGTGTGTGTGTGTGTGTGTGTGGTGTGTGTGTGTGTGTGTGTGTGTGTGTGTGTGTGTGTGTGTGTGTGTGTGTGTGGTGTGTGTGTGTGTGTGTGTGTGTGTGTGTGTGTGTGTGTGTGTGTGTGTGTGTGTGTGTGTGTGTGTGTGTGGTGTGTGTGTGTGTGTGTGTGGTGTGTGTGTGTGTGTGTGTGTGTGTGTGTGTGTGTGTGTGTGTGTGTGTGTGTGTGTGTGTGTGTGGTGTGTGTGTGTGTGTGTGTGTGTGTGTGTGTGTGTGTGTGTGTGTGTGTGTGTGTGTGTGTGTGTGTGTGTGTGTGTGTGTGTGTGTGTGTGTGTGTGTGTGTGTGTGTGTGTGTGTGTGTGTGTGTGTGTGTGTGTGTGTGGTGTGTGTGTGTGTGTGTGTGTGTGGTGTGTGTGTGTGTGTGTGTGTGTGTGTGTGTGTGTGTGTGTGTGTGTGTGTGTGTGTGTGTGTGTGTGTGTGTGTGTGGTGTGTGTGTGTGTGTGTGTGTGTGTGTGTGTGTGTGTGTGTGTGTGTGTGTGTGTGGTGTGTGTGTGTGTGTGTGTGTGTGTGTGTGTGTGTGTGTGTGTGTGTGTGTGTGTGTGTGTGTGTGTGTGTGTGTGTGTGTGTGTGTGTGTGTGTGTGTGTGTGTGTGTGTGTGTGTGGTGTGTGTGTGTGTGTGTGTGTGTGTGTGTGTGTGTGTGTGTGTGTGTGTGTGTGTGTGTGTGTGGTGTGTGTGTGTGTGTGTGTGTGTGTGTGTGTGTGTGTGTGTGTGTGTGTGTGTGTGTGTGTGTGTGTGTGTGTGTGGTGTGTGTGTGTGTGTGTGTGTGTGTGTGTGTGTGTGTGTGTGTGTGTGTGTGTGTGTGTGTGTGTGTGTGTGGTGTGTGTGTGTGTGTGTGTGTGTGTGTGTGTGTGTGTGTGTGTGTGTGTGTGTGTGTGTGTGTGTGTGTGTGTGTGTGTGTGTGTGTGTGTGTGTGTGTGTGTGTCAACATCGATGCTCAAGGTAAAAGTTTGAATCAAACACTTTTAGCATATCGAGTGTCCTTACTGAAAAACTACTGCATTAAAAAAAATAAATTAAATTTATCATACAACCTAAATTATTTCATCAGATACGCCAGCACTCATAAACGATCCTTTTAAAATTCTGCTAACAACATCGATTCTCAAGGTAAAATTTTGAATCAAATACTTTTAGGATATCGAGTGTCCTTACTGAAAAACTACTGCATTAAAAAAAATAAATTAAATTTATCATACGACCTAAATTATTTCATCAGATACGCCAACACTCATAAAGATTCTTTTGAAATTCTGCTAACAACGTCGATGCTCAAGGTAAAGTTTTGAATCAAATACTTTTAGGATATCGAGTGTCCCTACTGAAAAACTACTGCATTAAAAAAAATAAATTAAATTTATCATACGACCTAAACTATTTCATCAGATATGCCAGCACTCATAAACGATCCTTTTGAAATTCTGCTAACAACATCGATTCTCAAGGTAAAAGTTGGAACCAAACACTTTTAGGATATCGAGTGTCCTTATTGAATAACCACTGTATTAAAAAAGAAATTATCATGCGACATGAATTAGTTCATTAAAGACAGGTCAGCACTTATAAACGATCCTTTTGAAATTCTACTAAAAACTTCGATGCTCAAGGTAAAAATTGAATCAAAAATTTTTAGGATATCGAGTGTTCTTATTAAATAACTACTGCAAAAAAAATAATTAAAAATTAAATTAATCATACAATCTAAATTATTTCATCAGATACGCCAGCACTTATGAACGATTCTTTTGAAATTCTTCTAAAAACATCGATGCTCAAGGTAAAAGTTTGAATCAAACACTTTTAGCATATCAAGTGTCCTTACTGAAAAACTACTGCATTAAAAAAAATAAATTAAATTTATCATACGACCTAAATTATTTCATCAGATACGCCAGCACTCATAAACGATCCTTTTGAAATTCTGCTAACAACATCGATTCTCAAGGTAAAAGTTTGAATCAAATACTTTTAGGATATCGAGTGTCCTTGCTGAAAAACTACTGCATTAAAAAAAAATTAAATTTATCATGCGATCTAAACTATTTCATCAGATACGCCAGCACTCATAAACGATCCTTTTGAAATTCTGCAAACAACATCGATGCTCAAGGTAAAAGTTTGAATCAGACACTTTTAGGATATCGAGTGTCCTTACTGAAAAACTACTGCATTAAAAAAAATAAATTAAATTTATCATACAACCTAAATTATTTCATTAGATACGCCAGCACTCATAAATGATCCTTTTGAAATTCTGCTAACAACATCGATTCTCAAAGTAAAAGGTTGAATCAAATACTTTTAGGATATCGAGTGTCTTTACTGAAAAACTACTGCATTAAAAAAAATAAATTAAATTTATCATACGACCTAAATTATTTCATCAGATACGCCAGCACTCATAAACGATCCTTTTGAAATTCTGCTAACAACATCGATTCTCAAGGTAAAAGTTTGAATCAAACACTTTTAGGATATCGAGTGCCCTTACTGAAAAACTACTGCATTAAAAAAAAATTAAATTTATCATACGACCTAAATTATTTCATCAGATACGCCAGCACTCATAAACGATCCTTTTGAAATTCTGCTAACAACATCGATGCTCAAGGTAAAAGTTTGAAACAGACACTTTTAGGATATCGAGTGTCCTTACTAAAAAACTACTGCATTAAAAAAATAAATTAAATTTATCATACGACCTAAATTATTTCATCAGATACGCCAGCACTCATAAACTATCCTTTTGAAATTCTGCTAACAACATCGATTCTCAAGGTAAAAGTTGGAATCAAACACTTTTAGGATATCGAGTGTCCTTATTGAATAACTACTGTATTAAAAAAAAAATTATCATGCGACATGAATTAGTTCATCAAAGACAGGTCAGCACTTATAAACGATCCTTTTGAAATTCTACTAAAAACTTCGATGCTCAAGGTAAAAATTGAATCAAACATTTTTAGGATATCGAGTGTGCTTATTAAATAACTACTGCAAAAAAAATAATTAAAAATTAAATTAATCATACAATCTAAATTATTTCATCAGATACGCCAGCACTTACGTACGATCCTTTTGAAATTCTGCTAAAAACATCGATGCTCAAGGTAAAAGTTTGAATCAAACACTTTAGGATATCGAGTGTCCTTACTAAAAAACTACTGCATTAAAAAAAAATTAAATTGATCATACGACCTAAATTATTTCATCAGATATGCCAGCACTCATAAACGATCCTTTTGAAATTCTTCTAACAACATCGATTCTCAAGGTAAATGTTTTAATAAAACACTTTTAGCAGTATCGAGTGTCCTTACTGAAAAACTATTGCATTAAAAAAATAAATTAAATTTATCATATGACCTAAATTATTTCATCAGATACGCCAGCACTCATAAACGATCCTTTTGAAATTCTGCTAACAACATCGATTCTCAAGGTAAAAGTTTGAATCAAACACTTTTAGGATATCGAGTATCCTTACTGAAAAACTATTGCATTAAAAAAAATAAATTAAGTTTATCATACGACCTAAATTATTTCATCAGATACGCCAGCACTCATAAACGATCCTTTTGAAATTCTGCTAACAACATCGATGCTCAAGGTAAAAGTTTGAAACAGACACTTTTAGGATATCGAGTGTCCTTACTAAAAAACTACTGCGTTAAAAAAATAAATTAAATTTATCATACGACCTAAATTATTTCATCAGATACGCCAGCACTCATAAACGATCCTTTTGAAATTCTGCTAACAACATCGATTCTCAAGGTAAAAGTTGGAATCAAACACTTTTAGGATATCGAGTGTCCTTATTGAATAACTACTGTATTAAAAAAAATTATCATGCGACATGAATTAGTTCATCAAAGACAGGTCAGCACTTATAAACGATCCTTTTGAAATTCTACTAAAAACTTCGATGCTCAAGGTAAAAATTGAATCAAACATTTTTAGGATATCGAGTGTGCTTATTAAATAACTACTGCAAAAAAAATAATTAAAAATCAAATTAATCATACAATCTAAATTATTTCATCAGATACGCCAGCACTTATGTACGATCCTTTTGAAATTCTGCTAAAAACATCGAGGCTCAAGGTAAAAATTTGAATCAAACACTTTTAGGATATCGAGTGTCCTTACTAAAAAACTACTGCATTAAAAAAAAATTAAATTTATCACACGACCTAAATTATTTCATTAGATACGCCAGCACTCATAAGCGATCCTTTTGAAATTCTGCTAACAACATCGATTCTCAAGGTAAAAGTTTGAATCAAATACTTTTAGGATATCGAGTGTCCTTACTGAAAACTACTGCATTAAAAAAAAATTAAATTTATCATACGACCTAAATTATTTCATCAGATACGCCAGCACTCATAAACGATCCTTTTGAAATTCTGCTAACAACGTCGATGCTCAAGGTAAAAGTTTGAATAAGACACTTCTAGGATATCGAGTGTCCTTACTGGAAAACTACTGCATTAAAAAAAATAAATTAAATTTATCATACGACCTAAATTATTTCATTAGATACGCCAGCACTCATAAACGATCCTTTTGAAGTTCTGCTAACAACATCGATTCTCAAGCTAAAAGTTTGAATCAAACACTTTTAGGATATCGAGTGTCCTTACTGAAAAACTTCTGCATTAAAAAAATAAATTAAATTTATCATACGACCTAAATTATTTCATCAGATACGCCAGCACTCATAAACGATCCTTTTGAAATTCTGCTAACAACGTCGATGCTCAAGGTAAAAGTTTGAATCAGACACTTTTAGGATATCGAGTGTCCTTACTGAAAAACTACTGCATTAAAAAAAATAAATTAAATTTATCATACGACCTAAATTATTTCATCAGATACGCCAGCACTCATAAACGATCCTTTTGAAATTCTGCTAACAACATCGATTCTCAAGGTAACACACTTTTAGGATATCGAGTGCCCTTACTGAAAAACTACTGCATTAAAAAAAAATAAATTAAATTTATCATACGACCTAAATTATTTCATCAGATACGCCAGCACTCATAAATGATCCTTTTGAAATTCTCCTAACAACATCGATGCTCAAGGTAAAAGTTTGAAACAGACACTTTTAGGATATCGAGTGTCCTTACTAAAAAACTACTGCATTAAAAAAATAAATTAAATTTATCATACGACCTAAATTATTTCATCAGATACGCCAGCACTCATAAACGATCCTTTTGAAATTCTGCTAACAATATCGATTCTCAAGGTAAAAGTTGAAATCAAACACTTTTAGGATATCGAGTGTCCTTATTGAATAACTACTGTATTAAAAAAAAATTATCATGCAACATGAATTAGTTCATCAAAGACAGGTCAGCACTTATAAACGATCCTTTTGAAATTCTACTAAAAACTTCGATGCTCAAGGTAAAAATTGAATCAAACATTTTTAGGATATCGAGTGTGCTTATTAAATAACTACTGCAAAAAAAAATAATTAAAAATTAAATTAATCGTACAATCTAAATTATTTCATCAGATACGCCAGCACTTATGTACGATCCTTTTGAAATTCTGCTAAAAACATCGATGCTCAAGGTAAAAGTTTGAATCAAACACTTTTAGGATATCGAGTGTCCTTACTAAAAAAACTACTGCATTAAAAAAAATTAAATTGATCATACGACCTAAATTATTTCATCAGATATGCCAGCACTCATAAACGATCCTTTTGAAATTCTTCTAACAACATCGATTCTCAAGGTAAAAGTTTGAATCAAACACTTTTAGGATATCGAGTGTCCTTACTAAAAAACTACTGCACTAAAAAAATAAATTAGATTTATCATACGACCTAAATTATTTCATCAGATACGCCAGCACTTATGAACGATCCTTTTGAAATTCTGCTAAAAACATCGATGCTCAAGGTAAAAGTTTGAATCAAACACTTTAGGATATCAAGTGTCCTTACTAAAAAACTACTGCATTAAAAAAAAAATTAAATTGATCATACGACCCAAATTATTTCATTTTCTTGTAGGCGTGAATGTATGGTTGAATGTAAAAATGCTTGCCAGCTTTTTTCGCAATGGCCACGTGTAACTCTAATCTCACAGGCGTGAATTTATGGTTGAATGTAAAAATGCTTGCCAGCTTTTTTCGCAATGTCCACGTGTAACTCTAATCTCACAGGCGTTAATGTATGGTTGAATGTAAAAATGCTTGCCAGCTTTTTTCGCAATGTCCACGTGTAACTCTAATCTCACAGGCGTGAATGTATGGTTGAATGTAAAAATGCTTGCCAGCTTTTTTCGCAATGTCCACGTGTAACTCTAATCTCACAGGCGTGAATGTATGGTTGAATGTAAAAATGCTTGCCAGCTTTTGTCGCAATGTCCAAACATGCTTGGCCACTTTGTAGGTAAAGGATTAGTCGCTTTTTTGCAATGTCCATGTGATACTGTAGTGCCTCAGACGTGGGTTTTCTTGTACGGTTCCATAGAAATGTTTTCCTATAGCCTCCATAGAAATGTAAGGTCATGTGAGAGGATACTCACTCTCTTTGAAAAGGTGTAGAGCTTCCATAGAAATTTTTTCCTATGGCGGTCGTAGAATAGCATGGTCCTATGGCAGTAAGCAAATAGCATGGTAATTGCTATAGCAGTAAGCAAATTCCATAGATACATTCTACTATTAATGCCCTCAAATCCCTTTTGACTATTAAAAAAGCACTATTAAATCAATTTGACTATAAAAAAAGCATAAGACCTTTTAATTTCTAATCGAATGAGTCCCTTTCGAATTTTTACGGCAACTCCTTCTATACGAAGTGCCCTGGTCTAAAACCAGAAAAAAAAATAATAATAAGAATACTTTGTCCCTACATCGCTCTTTATTAAGGCAGCGCTATTGCACTGCCTATGATTAAATAATAAAAAAACAAGTTTTTCCAAATGAAAGCCTTCTCCACACCCCGCTCTTTACGCTAAAGTTTGAATTCTGTCCCAATTCTTTAATAACGACTCCTGAAACACTAAGTTCGTTTAATTAGAACAATAAGAAGCTTTTTTTAAATGCACTAAAAAACTTCAGTGTAAAGAGCGAGGTGTCGAGGAGGAGCAATACCCCTCATATACGTAATAGTTTCTGTTCGTTTTAGGTTCGAATTTTGCTCCTTACTTTCAGCTGAAAAAACTAGTTTTTTATTTAATTTCTGATCATTTTAAATAATACAAGAAAATCTGGCTCTACCTCCAGGGAAAACTCTCCCCTCCTCACAGAAACATCCTCTATACTATTCAATCCCAATGAAAATATACCTCGGAGAACCACCCTTAACATCTCCACGCGTAACATTGAGTTGGCAATGAGAAAGCAAGACACATAAAAAGGATTAGGAAGTTTTGCAAATTCCCCCTGTTTAAAATTTCCCCTGAAAAGTTCACCCCGTGGATATTTCTCTCCCCACGGAAATTCTGCCAGTGGAAATTCCACAACAAAAGTTCCCCTACCAAAAATGTATGCATACTTCCCCATAACAAATACTATACTTAAACAATGGGCAAATTTTATAACTTAAAGACCTTTTCCAATGGGCTTTGGGGTTCATGTTGACTCCAAAGGAATAGTTATTGGGCTTTTCAACTATGCCAGGGGCGGATCCAGGAATATGTTTAGGGAGGGGATGCAAAATAGGTTGATCCAAAAAATAAATTTAGGGGGGGTGCAAAATAGGTAGATCCGATAAACCTACGTTATGAGCAAGTTTAACTAACGCAAACTTGAGTTAATTAAGTGAATTACACTGCTTTAAACTACGCTAGGGGGCGCGCGCCCCCTTCGCCCCCTGGATCCGCCACTAAACTATGCTGAACAAAATGGCTAGCTCAAAATTTTGATCGATACGATTTTTGGAAAAAGGGGCGTGGAAGGGGGGGGGGCTAGCTGCCCTCCAATATGATTGGTCACTTAAAAAGGACAATAGAACTTTTAATTTCTCTTCAAATAATTCCTCTCCCAATATTCTAGGACCATTGGGTCGATACAATCACCTCTGAGAAAAACAAAAAAACAACAAACAAATAAACACGAATCCGTGATCTTTCTTCCGGCAAAAAATTCAAAATTCCACATTTTTGCAGATTGGAGCTTGATACCTTTGCATTAAGGTTCTCTGGCATGTTGAATCTTCTGGTCTGATTTTTACTCAGATTCTTTGACTTTTAGGGGATGTTTCTCTCCTTTTCAAAAATCAAGCCAATATTGTAGGCTCGTAGCCTTTGATAGGTAACACTAAACTTAACAAAGCTTGTATATTTTGAACCAGCATAATAAGCCAATTCTTTTGATATATCTATTGGTATCAAAATTCCTTTTTAGTTTCGGTTACTATTAAGCCACTTCACTCTTCGCTTACAGTTCGTTACCACGAGCTGCTTGATAAAACCTATTGCGAACAATTGGCAATTTGCATTATTTACGACTTTTGCCATTCAATTCAATCCTCAAAGACACATCTATTTTGCCTTGCGACTTTCTCGAACAAGATAGTTGTTTTAAATTTTGGTTGAATGGCTTTGGTAGTTCTGAAGGGGAGGTAGCATAAGAGGCAAGGAAGGGGCTGGTTGCCCTTTCAATTACTTTTGACTCGTGAAAAGTGGTCTAGAACTTTCAACTCCCAATCGAAGGAGCCCCTTTCAATGGTTTCTACCATTACCCCTTCCATAGGAAGTGGCTGGAGGACAAAAAGGCTTATGTCTCTTTACTTAAGCAGGGAGGAAAGGGTTGACACTTTTAATTTGTCATTGTGTAATCAAGGTATTCTTATTTGTTTTAAACCTTTTCAAAATAAACTCAGCTCAAAGCCCACTGCTAAATCTGAGGCAATGCCATGACGTAATAGAAAGGCAGAATGTCGTCTTCAGCGCACTTCATTCAGTCAACTTTTCCCTTTCTTTTAAATGATGTTCCTTTCGTTACTCCTTTTTTTTAAGCTCCAAAATCCAATCTTAAGAAAGGACACCTTAAAGCTTTTATCGTCAATCAACTGAGAGAAATATGTTGCGCACTCTCTATTGAATATTCTATGTTTTTGGGGAAAATCCCTTGAAGCTAGAAAGCATCTTTAGGTTCAAGGTGATAGTAGTTCAGAGAGTTTGAGTTGAGAGCTTAGTTATGACAGAGCTATTACAGAACAGAGGGAGACGTTGGTCGGATATTATAGCGAAAAGGCTAAGCCTCAGAGGGTAAGATTGTAAGACTTACTTAATAAATAGAGGGTAGAGTGTTAAAGTGGATGAAGTCCAATTTTTAACGCTTTCAAAGTGGCATTAAACCAAAAATAACTAAAGCTATATGTTTGTTAGTACATTCATAAACCAAGTTCAAACTCACATCTTTGCCTAAATCTATCTGTAGTACTCTACAACTATAATGCTTCTTTTTATTACAACAGAAAAATGGTTTCTGTTTATGTATATGTATCTACCTGGTTTTGTTTATGTATATTGCACCCATTTTTGGGCATTATAGTCATACTCATAAAAGCAAATTGTCTCAAAATGGGTTCCTGGTTTTAAAATGTGCATCCATAAGTAAGATTTTCAATTTTAATCAGGTAATCTCCGAAGCATATCTATCGACATAATTTTTTAGGACTTAGTCCGCTTTAGTACTGAATCTTCCAATTATGGTGATTAGAGTAACGAAGGAGGGGGGGTTCACTAGTTTGTCTAAGGGCTAATGTTGTAAGGACTAGCATGAATCGAGAATTGGTGTAGTCCAGTTAAGACATAAATTGATTGGAAAATTTGATTTTGGTATCCGCTGTCAAAGCATTTGAAAGGACTGCTTTTATGGAAAGCGTCTATGGAGCGGAAAGTTTTAGCTACCTGTGGCAGAACAAAAAGGGGTAATGTAGCTAAGATGGTCAAGGGCTAAGACTAGAAGGGCTAGTATAGCCCGAGAATTTGCATAGCTTAGTTAAGACATAAATACAATTGGATAGTTCGATATTCGCTGCCAAAACATCTAAAAGGATGGCTTCTATGGAAAGCATCTTTTGAGCGGAAAGTTGAGTTACTAGCTTCATCAATTGGGGGGACCTGTGCCATGTGAAATTTGAAAATATCTTTTTAGGGCATTTTCATTGAAAGTTGAAAAGGGTATGTTGAATGTTGAAAAGGGTATGCTTTAGGGGATGTTGTACATTCGCCCATTCCTAAATTGTCGTGAATTACCACCATTATTAGGTAAAGCGCACCTCGTGCAGAATAGTGAAGAAGATGGTTGGTATTATTTGCCGCCTAAAATCAGCTATCTTACAGCAAAGGATTTGACTCCAGAAGTTTGTATTTTGGTAACACGTATTTTAAACTTAGAAATTGTGTACTACTTCGGTCAATAAGATAAATTATTTCATTGGATTTTTTAAGAATTCATGTGTTGCCTTTAACTGTTATGTACAAAAAGATAGAATTAATTCAAATCAATTCTGCAAAACCAAAGTAGAAATTAGAGTTCATGCAGTTTAATTTTGAAAGTCCGTGCCCAAGCGACCAAAGCTTTTTTGTATAGAACTATTTTTGAAGTCTTGTGTAAAATCCTCCTGCACTAGAAATCTTTTTATTGTACCCCTAAGGGTGTGCAAGGTGCAAACCCCAGGAGGGTAGTAACACCGTAATATAGACTAATGCTTCGACAGTGCATCATTAAACATTAGATTTGAATGATAAATAATTTTGGTTTAGCTTTCTAAATTCTATTCCTAAAATTAGGAAACAAACCAACTTATGAAAATAATTTTTTCTTGTTCGTCTGTTTAAAAACTCATATTCTCTGTACAAAATATAAAGTCTGGGCCTTTGTTTTTCCTTTTTTTTTTGGTAATCAATTTAGGTGACTCAGGGTTTCCCAACTTGTGGTGAAATATAGTAATAATTCTTTTTTCTTTTGAAATCAGCTTTATAATAATTATTAACTTTTAGATTTAATTATTCCCTTAAAGTTTTTATATTTTGCTTGATTTAAAGTTATTTTTAGTCTTAAATAGTCTTAACTGCCGTAAGTTTCAGGTTCTTTCTTTATCTTCTTGTTTGTTTGTTTTTTTCTGGCACTTTTTCACTCTTATTCAGACACTTTCCCTTTGTTTTTAAAGTTTCCGTTTTGTTTTCTTTCTTAAAAAGTATCTTCAGTGCTCTTTCTGTCTTGGCAATCTCCTTTTCTTGTTTTCTTTTATAGCATTCTCGAACTCATTTTTGTATGGTGAATCAGTTATAACTGCAGTCTTCCCCCTCCTTCGATTCGTCCTTTTTGCACTTCCTCTGACTTTTGCAATAGGAATTAAATTTTCAGGTGAAACAATAAATGCAGTTGGAGAGTCATCTATGTCAGTTGTCATCCAAGAGCATCCAGAAGTAGCCTTGTCATCCATATTAAATTGAACCTTTTTAGCTGGGGTGCCATTAACCCCAACGGTAGGGCTAGAAACTGTAACATCTTTACCCCTTTCACAACAAGTATGGGGATTTTCTTTATCAACAGATGAGCCAGACGAAGATTTTCCCACTTGTTCTTTCTTTGTCGTTGGAGGCTCCTCAATCACTTTTTGGGTTGAAGGTTCAGCTTGTTTGATGTCAGTATTGTCAGCTGGTAGGAAATCTGAATCAGAGAATATGGCTGGGTTAGGTGGCCACATTTCTGTTGCTTTAAACCCCTTAATTGCAGTATTCATAGAGGCGCTTTCGATAAACGTAGATCCGAAGAGCGTTGAAATTTGAAACAGCGTCACGAATTTCCCTGGGTTGCAACGGAGCCACTTTCGAAGCTCGTCAGCGTAGTGAAGGCTCAGAGGCTTCATGAGAGACACATCAAGCGGTTGTAACTTGTGAGAACAATGCGGGGGTAAACAAAGCAACGAAACGTCACTATCTCTTGCGTAATCTATGACCTCTAGGTTCTTGGTGTGGGTGGAATATCCGTCTAATATGAGGAGAACCGGAAAGTCCTTTGATGCCTTAGAAAATACTACAATTTTTTTTAAACCATACTAAGAATAGCTCAGCGGTCATCCATCCAGTGCTGTGAACCTCAGCCCAATTCCCTGGAGGTAGTCCCAGCTCAAACTCCTTCTGCATTTTCTTCCTCGGAAAAACTAACATCGGGGGCATGTATGATTCACTTGGAGACATGCAAAAAAGGCAAGTTACGGTCTCCCCCCTTTCTGCAGAAGTTATTGCACCAACTTGTCGTTTACCCTTACAAGCAATGATTTTTAATGGTTCTTAGGGTTCACTGAAACACCAGTTTCATCACAATTAAATATCTGCGACGCTGTAAGTTTGTGCTTATCTACCAATTGAGTGAGTAGCGAAAAAAAACTATCCACAGCCACTCTGTTAATTCCCATTGCTGTTGCACCAGATGTTGACTCTGGCTTACGAATAGACAGAGTAAGATTTCTCTTAAAAAATCCTCTGACCCAGTCTTGACCAGCTATTTCATTTTGAAATCTATGAGCTATGCCATTTCTTTGAGCTAATTGGTAAGCTAAGGTACGTAAGTCCTTCATCGTCAGACCAAATAACAGCGATTCCATAGTTTTCAAGTACGCCACAACCTCAAGTTCCTGTTCTTGGGTAAAAACGGTTTGAAATTTCCCTGCAGTCTTATCAATCAGATACTCAGAATTTTCCTTTTTTTCTTAACATATCTTTCAAGAGTAGTTTGGGGAACGTCAAACTCATTAGAAGCATTCAGGAAGCCACATTGACCAGAAATAACCACTACAACAGCATTGTTCATCGCCTCAGCAGACCAGGATTGTCTGTTTGTCTTTCTCTTATACACACGGACCATCTGAAAATAAATTAAGAAAAGTTACTGACCCAGTTTTAACGACTGGTCAGACTAAAATAGTGCGGGGCGGAATTGGGTACTTCCCCATTCTGCCCCACCCGTTCCACCCCAGGAACACGCCTTATTATTTAGAGGTTATGGTGGCGCAAAAACTTCAAGTAAAGAAACAATAAGATGACTAAAACAAAGCCCATTGAGCGTATTACAAGTATAACTAGCTACAGATGTAATGCAAAGAAGCGTGTTAACCTTACCTTGATTGAATCAATAAAAGTTGCAATCCGACAGCAAATAACTTGACGACAACTGGTTCTCTCATCAAACGAAAGGAAATTAAACAATCATGGATGCCGCAGTTCAGCTGTACCGAGCTGGAGTAGTTGTAGCTATTGCCGCTTGGCGCACCACCTTTCTTGTCATCTAAAAATCGCTTACCCCGTTCCACCCCTTACCCCGTTCCACCTCGGGTTCCCCCTACGCATATAACGATATCTTTCATAAGGGTAGGCTATATTCATAAAGGTATATAAATATATACATGATAATCCTAGCCCATGTTTATTGAGCTATGGTATGTCAAATACCATCTTGCCCAAAAAATTACAAATCACTTCAACTAAGGCGAAATATCAAAGAAAGGCATTAACAAGAAGAGAATGGAAAACAGTTCTTGAAAAATATAAGAAAAACTAGCCGTTTTTAAAATGATTACTTACGTGTGAATTGAACAGCCCCATAAGCATGTTTTCCTTTTAAGTTATGGTAGGAGCTTCATATAAGTGTCCACATATACAAAATATATGATTAACTGTCCCCCCTAACATGCTCTTATCGTCTGATTTTATTATTATTATAATTATTCATTTATTGCCTGTCAAAAAAAGGTACATAGACGGAGTATTCACTAAAGTAACAAAAAGATAGAGAAAAAACAACAAAAAAACAACAAAAAAAAAACAAAAAAAAACACAAACACACATCAAAATCCCAATATATCAGAAAAAAAGAAAATAAAATTCATTACATACATTAATGAATGTATATAATGAATAATAATATTCATTATTATATTCATAACATACATTATATGTATGTAATGCATGTACGTATTATATTATTATTGTTATTAATATATTAATTATAATAAGAATAATAGTTTATTGTGTATGTATGTATTAGGTATGTATGTACTATGTATGTATTATTATTATTATAATAAGAATAATGGTTTTTCTTCTCTTTTGAAGCGTTTCTTTTCTTGTTCCATTACTCCCCTACTATTTTGCTACGGGTTAAAAATGAAATGTTGTCAAAAATGTGCAAACGGCGCTGCAGGGTGACCATGGGGTATGGCACCTCTCGAGAAAAATATAGCCTAGTAAACTACTGGAGCACAACTAAAAGCCGGTCATTCCCGGATGGGGTGACAAGGGGTCATAAGAAAGACTTTAAAGGAAAGACTTTCAAAATTATGTGAGAGGAGATAAAAAAAATGAAGCTTTGAATAGATTGGGGTGGAGCGTACACTGATGTAGTTGCTTCAGGTAGTTTGGTGCTACAGTGAGTTGTTAGTAGTTGAAGTAGTAGTAAAAGTATGCTCACATATTGTGTAGGGGCCAAGATTTTGAAGAATTTCTTAGTATTCAGCAAGATATTGTGGTAAATCATAATATCACAAGATTGCAGGTTGAGTGTAGGTTAAGCTCCTGTAGATAAGTAGTAGTGTCATATATAAAGGTTTCAACTGCACATGGAAACTTACACCTGAGGCATGAATATACAGTGCAGTTTGACGTGCACATTGCAAAAAGCGACCAATCCTTTTACATTATATACCTATAAAATGATCAAACACGTTTTGAAAATATAATGGAGATTGTATAACACAACCAGGCTGGTTTTTGAGGCAACACCCATTTTTTAGGGCCAATCAGAGAGAGCGGAGGTTACTCCATATACGATAACTTGATTGGTAATTGGATTCGAATAAAAGGAGTGATTTTCATTGCAATTCGTATTAGTAAGAGAATTGAATTCAGGAAGAATAGTTTATTTGAGACGATATTAGTAGAGAAAATGAGTTGAGCATTTACACTATTGGAAGTTGATGGTGGAGCCGGTAGCAAAGATATGCGAGTAGCAAATGTGGCTGTGGAAATAACAGGAGGCTGTAGACTATGTCCTTGAATGGGATGATATGTATGGTAGATACGTGATATCATTGAGCAAATTTAAAATGGAGGAGCAATTATGTTTTGCTGCGAAACTGAATATTGTGCATATAAATAGACTTCAGGCAGCATTAGATGCACTAGTGAAATATATTGATGAAAACAAATTGAATCAGTGATTATTATTGTTGTACTTATGTTCAATAAAACTGTTTCTAAATCAAAGATATTTTTCTTTCTATAGTAGGCTAGCGTGTATTTTTTTAGAGTAGAAACAAAAAATTCTGGTTAGTCTGAAGTTGGTTGTGAGAGTGCTAGGACTCTAAAAAATGGATAGATTTGAGAAAGAGCGAATCATGGGGAATCTTGTGTTTATGGAAAAACGTTTGACTCTAGATGATGATTTTCTAGAGCTGTCTATTCAAAGGAAGATATTTTCTCAGGGAATGCTTGTCGATATAATGAAAACTGATTCTCCATCACTAGACTATTGCATGAAGCTTTTACGTTGTGGTCCAAATGCATTTACACAACTTATTGACATATTAATCACGACACAGCAAAATGATATTGTGGATATCCTTTTAAACACTAGTTTAGATATTTAGGACTTTTTTTTCATGAGAAAGATGGTGTTCAAGGATGATTTACTCCTCTCTCTCTCTCTCTCTATCCCACTCAATTTGTTGTTGCTGCTAGCTCATTTTCATTGTGGCAGTGAGAGTGTCAACACATGAAAAAATGTTCCATACCTGTCCACTATGCATGTACACACTGGGCAGCTGGTCATCATGTGAGAATTGTACAATGATTGATGAGTATGATGAAAAGTGCAGATTATGCAACCCGTTTAAATTGCATAGAGGATATGCTGTACAAATTAAAGGTTGTAATTCCTGTCTTGAAGAGGTGTGTGACTCTCATCCTAGGGGGCACTTATGCTCCAATTGCCACTATGATAAATGTAATCAGTGGGAGAATACATATCCTGGTATGATTGGAAAGAATCCTAAGCGTGATTTTAGTTTACTGCTACGAGCTTGGTATCGTCGTGGTTTTAGATTGTTTTGGGAGGAGGAGCCGGGTCAGCGATTCAACTGTTGGAAAAACAAAAGAATTTGGTTTCTACGACATCGTTGTGAAGACAATGGCTACTATGATTATAAGCCCACTGATTTATATTTGGCTGTGAGGGACTCTGATAAGCCACTTGAGGATACTGTTTGTGACATTGCTTCAAATAGGCAAATTGAAACATGTGAATTCTATAAAATGAATGAGAATAGTATCATTGACTATACAAAGAGATATGACAAGAGTGAAGTTACACTCTACTCTAGAAAATGTGACCCTGACATTGCAGCACATCAGGATCAGTATACTATGAATTCACATAATCTACCCGCATTAGTTGTTCTCTACAAATACCTATACCTAGTAGAAGATGAAATCTAAAGAGTAGAAAAGTCGTTTTTATCATGTACATACATTAATTCTATTAATAAACAATTTCACATACATTTCTAGAACATTTTATTCGTAGGGCACTAAAATCAATATTAAACACGCTTTTAAGTATATTTTCCACTAGAAATTCGTTCAATCGAGGTAAACATAGATGTCGAGAAACTGGTTGTAGGTATAGCCACGACATCTGAACATGAAAAAGAGTAGAGCATGAAAGCCAAATGTCTTAGTCGTTGAATCCTGTACTCTCCTTTGATTTTGAAGAATAGTTTTCCCACTGTTCTCAATAAAGTTGCTGATGTTTGGAGTGTAAAATTTATATGATAGGCCAAGAGGATCAAAAAATTCAATATTCTTCGCTGTTTGACAGATGCATAGCCAATGGCCTGTCTTAAAAATTGATGGACTGCTATTAACAATGATTAGGGTATTGTTAACACTTGGAATTTTTTTCAATGAAGTCCGATGGTATGCAATAGGACTTGTACTGGGACATGTATGGATCCATACTAAATACGTTGATTATTTGGTTTGTGTTCATGGTGCTAGGTCTAGTAGAACACTGCCGTCGGGTGTGATTTCCCAATAGGTTTCAAATTGACTCAATGATATTAGCGTGATACTCTCAGTCAAAGCATCGGCAAATGTACACTCTAAACGTACATTCCCTGTTCGTACTATGCTCATATCCTGGGTCCCCGACAAGTCCAAAACAATTACGCCATGATTTTTTGAAAACATTGAATCGGTTATTCCATTTTCAAATAGTTGGGAGTCATGATCTAGGGATTGCATGGTCAACTCCTAGAGACTTCTATAGGATTTTTTTCAAATGATAGAGTGTACAGTGGAATACCATTCGCTTTGCACACAAGGCTAGATGGACCGAAAAAACTAAAATCATAGGGGGATTCAGTCCAGGATCCAACGGCACTGCCACTCTTCACAAAGGCCAAAGCCAATTTTGATGGGATTTCTCCATTGATAAATGATGAATCGCTATAGCTACGAGAGCTGGTGGCAATGTGACGTTGATTGGTGATCGTATGGGGGACAAGAAGTTTAATTTTGTTGCCATTGGCTCTTATCTTTTCCACTGCCAATGCAACAGAGCTCATAACCTGTTGTTTTCGGACGTTGAGAATTGCCGAAGTGATAATGACATTTGGATCGGGTGCTGCAGGAAGTGTTTTTCTCAAAATGAAATTCGATGGGACCAGTTACAACTTTATGTCAATCTTGAAATTGGGGGGTAGCCATTGGGATATATTGAATATGTCATGATTTAATTTTCCAACTAATGATACTCCTGGGTCACTGCAGTAGTCAACTCACCGTCAGTATCAACACCTGATCGATATTCATAGCCCAATGACTGTCCTCTCAACTCCTTATATGCCTTTGGTGTCATCATCATAAATTGTATGTAGCTTGCATAGTTGGATAAATTATTGCTAGTGCTCACCAATGTTCCATTAATAAATACATTAATTTGTTTGAACAGGTTGTGTAGAATATAGTTTTCGTAGGAGAGACCATCGGCAGCAGTTGAGAGTTGTATTTTCGGACTTTTTCTTCACCGCAACATTTAAATCAATAAATGTTGATGACAAATCAATGAAATAGTCTTCATTGGAAAATATTTGAAAGTGTATATTTTGCGAAAGGGGTTGCTGGGGTGAAATTGTTCATAGTAGCCATACTTGACACTGACATCAACATTTTCAGCATTGAACAGATTCAATGAGGAACTGATTGATGGATGTGATTCCTTGTGGGGGAGATAAGTCATCTTAAGAGAAGAAATCCTTCTTTGATCTAGCAATCTTTTTATTTTTCTTCTTATTGCTCTTCCTCGTTTTATTCCTCAAAGTCCTTGTTGATGTCCTTCGCTTCCCGCCTGGGTAGAGACTGATGAGTGAATGACGCGCACGCATCCTTTTCAATCCCTTCCCACTTTGCTGAGATTTCCTCACCATCGGCTCTTGCTGAAGATCTAATATTTCCCTTAACAATCTCCTTGAAATTCTTACCCGACCCCCAGTCCTGTAGTGTTGAGGCAGCAAAATTTGATGCAGCAGGTACAAGATATTTTCTGGCAAGGGGTAGTGCAGAACGAAATAGCCTAGCAAACCATCTACCAAGACCATAGCCAGACATTGTAGTAAGCCTCTTGTAGTAGTCCAATCCATGACCTATTTGACGTGGACTCAAAGCACCAATATAGCAATTGATATCGGGACAGACAAATGGAATTCTTCTATTGTTCATTTTAAGTGGTGTCGTTGACAATGGGTCGAAAATGACATATAATCACTGCTAAGCCTTTTGTTATTGCTAGAGGATCACCCAATTCACTTCTTAGTGTTAACTGATAGAGTTCCAAATACGAAGTATTTACAGGAACATACTGAAGATGCTTTATATTATAGTGATGAACAAGTTCATGAGTTGTTTTTCGCTCAAGAACCCGTAGGAGGGGACATTTGAATTACCAACTCTCGATGTTTCCACAAAGGATGCATAGAGAAATATGCAAGAGTCCGAGGCGAAACCAGGTGGATAATCAGCAAAAATAACTTGATCCGTCCCGTAAACGGTGCCAGCGTTTTTCCCATTAATCATATTCTGTTTAAAACCAAGAACGTCTCTCAGATTATCATTGAGATGAATTATTTCAGTGTCAACAGGTGAGGTAATGTAAATCCTATCGTGTTCCATTGAATAATTAAAATGGAATGTACCATTCTTACGATATGAGATTTTTCTATTGATTTTACGACACAAATCTGTCATACTATTATATTCAATATATTTCAATTTGACATGTGGATATTCGCTAGATTTAAGTGTTTCAACCCATTCATACTCGACATAGAGTAACCAATCGAATGGTATAACTTTTATATCATACACACGATCCTTTCTCAGGATGTCATAGGTATTTTTGAGAATAGAATCGACAAGAGCCACTCATACGCACCGTCACAATTTGATGGCGGGGGAGAGTTTCGTCCAAAAATCACTTGTTTTATTCAAATCATTGTAGAAAGGATCGGAAACGTTGGACATAAATGTTACATAAAAATCATTGGGCATTGTCAATATCTTCAACACCGATCCAAGAATGAAAATCAGAGTTGTATCCTAGCCACCGAACAAGTAATTGTTTCTTACCCTTGCCAGTACGAGTCTTTAATATCTTTTCAATTTGATAGATTTCACTATTATTTTTAAACTTTTTGTAGTTCATAGTCATAAAAGCTGCCGAGAATCTCTTCATCTTTGGTATCGCGCAAACGATAAGCTATGGGTTTAGTGTCTAGGATTTTTGCCACTTTAAAAAGTTCTGTGGACCACAAGTAATTCCCCTTTTCAAAAACATTAGTTGTTCTATTAATTCGAACAGTATCACCAACATTGAATTTTTTTTATTGACAATCGTTCCATTGGAATATTGTTTAAGAAAGGTGTCAATTGTATCATGATCAGAATGATGAGCTTCCGTTGGGGTTGAGTTGGACAATGATCGATGAGGTCGTTGATTATAAATCAAAATGATTTTATCTAAATCATGAATAAAAGCAGATGTATTTTTCAATGTGCAACATCTTTAAATTAAAAGTCGAATAGTTCTTATCAATCGTTCGGCCAATGCAGCCTTTATAGGACTATGGCCATGATAGAGCAGTGTATTATATTTCACTAGTACTTTTGCAACATGGGGATTAACAAATTCACTACCGTGATCCTTTTGAATTTTTTATACGAATCCTGTTCGAGAATACTTCCTATAGCCTGAGCAACTTCAACGTCTCTCTTTGACCGCAATGGAATTGCATATGCATAACGACTATAAACACTGATTGCAAGTAGAATGTACTTGTACGGTGTATTGTGACGTCTTTGAATCTCATCTAGAGTTAAGAGATCTGCTTGCATTATATGCAATAGGAAAAAGGCTTTAGTTTTTCGATAATGATTAGCACGAAGCCCTACGATTTCTATGCAGAGTGTAACTTGATTCATTTTGTAGATAATCTTGTACACTTTTAGTGTGAAGACCTGTGACTTTGGAAAGAGTGGTGGGGGAACTTAAACTTCCCGCTTCACCAATATTTTCATAAACACCTTTCAGAACTTCAACCATTTTGAATGTAAGCACGTAGTGTAACGTCCGCTACCCTTTTGTATACTAGTGTTTGGCGATGGTGTGTGGCAACATTGACTTGATACGTTTTCGCTTTTGTCTAGCTATCAATGGTGTGCTCCTCCTCCTCATTGTCAAATCAATGTTTTCACTAGGTGTGCTAGTAATTTCCAAGATTGATTTAAAATCTTCTTCTTCTTCTTCTTCATGTTCATATTTTAATGGTGTTGATGATGATGGTGCATGTTCATTTATTTGTTTTAGAATTTGTCTATTGCTAATAAGGCTTTTGGGAAGTTTAATGTATTTAGAAAGTTGTATAGATGAGCGTCAAATGATAATAGTCCTTCACGATTTGTAACCATATCATAGATTAAATCAAGTATATTATAGCTCTTGCCCTGAATTATAATCCCCTTCCCATTGCTATCAACTTGAGTATGATCTTGACCACTTTCCATGAGATATGTTATGAGTCGTTTACTTTGTTCACGATATGAGTGGGGCATTAGATTTCCAATTTTCAACACAATTGAATCCAATTCCTCCTTCTTTAATTGTGTTCCAGCAGCAGCAGCAGCAGCAGAATCCTGAGGAGATGGTTCTTTTTTGTGATCAATACCACTGGTCTTCGCACGATAGGATTAATGTTTGTCCACTCGGCGAAGTGCATCTTTAAGTAAAAGCAGTTTTTTATCATCCTCAATATTCTCGTTGTCAATGAATTTACTCAGATTGTTCTCAAAGTGTTCCACGGGAGAGAGAGCGAGTTCTATTGGAGTCAATTGATGGGGTTTTGCCATTCTCTAGAGAAAACAGTTTACAAATCCTGCAATTATTGGCAGTAAAAGTGTGAAAAAGCTACCGCCCGTCTGAAGAAGACGTTTCCTTTTAAAAGTCTTTCCTTTGTTTTTAGAGGCCAATGTACGTACAATGGAACGATGTTGCTTTGCCTGTTGCTTAACTACTTCTGGCAGTTGAACATTGCCCTCGGTCAAGTTTAAACAAAGTTCAGATATTAGATTAATGAAATCATTGTCAATACCATGTTTGAGTATGGCTTTCCTAAGTGAGGGTTCTGAAGTGCTTAGAATGGAAAATAGATGTCTATTTTCATGTAGTTTCCTCAGTGTCATGATAGCAACTAATAGGTCTTTTTACTGTTCACGGGGAGATATACTGTAATTTCATTGTCAAAAATATCTGTGACTACACGCAGATCCTCGGGTGTATTTTGATTAAGATCCAATAGGATATAGCCGTAGGGTTTATTAGGTGTCTGATTGTGTGCTGAGAGCAGAAATTTAGGGGCGCCGGGGTATATTTTTTTATTGAGAGTTATTAGCGAGCTAGAATCACGAACAACTCTGTAGATGATATAGTAGGTGCAGTTCAATGCAAGTGTTCGCATACATTTGCTCTGGTGAAAGAGATTGTGTAGAACCAGAGTAACGGAAATCTGTTCATGATGAGAGTGAACAGTGAACAGTTGTAGCATTTTCTGGGACCATTGTTCAATAGATTCAGCCAGATTGTCAATAATCAGCCAAGAGTTTGGTTCAATAATGCTGAAAACATCAAGTCCCTGTATGAATTGTACCTGCACCAACCCCGATATGCCAATTGCTTGTATTTTATCGTATGACTCCTGCCAAATACTGTAACAATAGTAGATTTTTTTCGGCTTTTCCACAAACATTTTATCGCAATTTTAATTATTTTAGTTAAGAGTGTTGTTTTGCCTGACATTGATGGCCCACACAGAAACGATCTGAATGGTGTTTTAAATTGATACATGTTCCCTTCAACAGTTCACCTACAACTAACTGTAGACTATAGTTGTCTAATGACTAAATAATTTCCCTACTAGTCCGTTCAAGAATAATGAGAAGAAGAACAAAATCAATAAAGAATCATATTTTCTTTTATAATGCATAAAAGTAATAGCACTTTATAAATACTACATTGAACATGAAAAAAACACATTAAACATGAACAAATGCACTTTTTTTTAATTTATTTATAATAAAAAATACAATATTTATTTTACGTAAGCACTAGAAAAAACACTTTAATAAATACATCTTTTTTTATTTATAAAAAAATACAACATTTATTAGAATATACACACACACACACTTAAAATAATATCACACTTTTATTTACAACATTTTAAATTTGAAATGGGGCTCCCCCTGGGCGGGGGCGGCCACTGCGGCGGCCGAAGGCGATAGCGGCCATGTGGCGGCCGGAAGCGCCGCGGGCCGGGAAGCGCCGCGGGGTAAGCAGCGGCGGGCCGGAGGCGGGGCATTAAATAGTGGAATTCATGATGAAATTGCTCTGCCTTGCACACACATTGAAAATTGTTTGTGATAAAGAAGAGAAAAATAATCTAAAACACCCATAACCACCCTCCCACCCAATTTGTACTTTTTTAAAGAATTTAAGTTAATTTTTGTAGACCGAGTTGTTTTCTGTACTCTACACATTCAACTCGGTCTGAGATTAAATAGTGACCGTGTGGTAGTACCTTCACACCATCCTCAAGTACATAGACTTTGTCCGATATGGCCGACATGGCGTTTTTCTCAACTCTAACTGTGTAGTTTTTAAATTGTAAAGAGCGAATCGCCATGACTTTCGCTCTTGGGACTAAACTATGTTCCACACAGTTTCTATACACACTCATGTCGAAATTATTTTTTACAAAGTGTGTAGGTACCCCCATGCAAACTTGTTTGATATCCTTGTGCGTTTCCACACAGTATACCTTCGGCCCAGGAAACACACCACTGGATATCAGATCGCTACCCGTTTCAGATTTTAACATTAACAATTGATTTGGGGCCTGGCGTTTCACTAGCTCTGGGTAGCAGGATTCATCCCAATTGGTGTAGTCCATTCGTGAGCTAATGTACTCGCCATTTTCCAAATTATTCAATAGATTTTCAGTTTTAACTTTTAACAGGAGTGAATCAGTGTCCCCATAATACACTTGAACTTGTCCCTCAATCGGCCACTGTACCTTGCATACATTATAATAAAATGACAACATGAGATTTTTAGATATTTCAGTTATTGCACTCCCGCCTGCAATATTTTTATTTAAAACAATGTTTCTTTTCTTGCGATGTAGGAGCACCATATCAGAGTCTATGATTGTGAACGATGTGAAGTTTGGATCCGCAATGATTCGAGCACAATCTTTGGGATTGGTTACAATGTCACATCGACTTCTGTTTCATACGCTTACGCACATTTTACCGAAGGCTGAGTTCAAAATGAGTTTAGAGACTTCTTTTTCAACTTTCGTTTTCGCTTGTGAACGCTTACTGACAAAGGTGTCAATAAACGTTTTCATGTAAGACTTTTGATCAGATTGGAGGGCTCTATGAATCTTTGTGACTTTGAAACCATTGGACACCATCCATTTCAATAGCACGTGATGAACAACGATATTCTGTTTCGGGTTGAGGTCGGCAATTAGTTTTTGTTTTGAAGGTACCCAGTGCATACTCCCATCCTCTACTAAAGATAAATTGTAGGGCTCAGAGAGTACCTACCCACCGGTCTATTTATGCACGGAAAAACAAAGTCTTTTACCGAGTCATGGATTTACACTGGTATTTCACTGTCAATTTCAAAAAACCATCCCTGTGCCTCATTCTCCTCAACGCTAGCAATGTCGAGGAAATTCGAAGCACATGGGTTGTTAAGCCATTTATAATTGCCATACGGCAAACAGTAGTGAGACATTACCGATGGGTAAAGGGAATTCATATCCAAAAAAACTGCGTCTGACTTTTCATCGGTGTGCTGTCCGGTCGGATCAGTTTTCATGATACGGTCCCCGTGAAAAACATACCCACCCCTCATTGATCTCTCAACTAACAGATTCTGATCCACATCACCGATCAGACCTATTTCTTCTTTGCTGATTTTATGTGTCAAGTCCATCATCAGATGAGGAGTAGAAAAATAATAACCTAAATCCAACCCAAATTCCCCATAGATTTTATCCGTATTTTTGCATACAATGTCCAGAAGAGTGAGTACGTCACTGGCCAAGTATAGTTTACAATAATCCTACCCATTTTTACATCCGCCCTTTGCCCAAACCCTCTTAGCAAATTCATAGTCGCTAGTGGTGCACTCACTCTCAGTAAGAGAATTGTAAAAAGCTTCAATGGGCGGTAATGACACCTCATCTAGCCTCGAAGCAGAGTTGTAATAATCATATGCATATATGCCCTTACACGTTAATAAATCATACATTTCATCATCGGGGAAGCGCTGTTTAAGGAGGGGGAAGCTGTCAAAATTGTCACTTTTCTGTACCTGAATCAATTGACTTAAGGATTTGGGGAAGAAGCTGAAAGAGTCTAAAAAACGGATTTTATTCAGGCACGCGTTGCCCTTGTCAACTGTTTTCCACATGAACTCTAGCAGCAGTAGCTTTTCCGATGATTTGGGTATGATATTATATAAAAAACAACCATCTATCCATGCGTCATCTACAACTCCACCCTTGGCAATGCGGGCCAACGCCGGTAGAACAAACTTTAAGTCATAATTGGAATTGTGTATAAAAACCGGTACAAAATATTGCTGTCTAACGTTTAAATTGCACGACTGATGTGCTACCCCTCTAAAGTTACTCCCCCCCCCTGATGTAATTTCCTGCCACAAATGATCATGGTCGATCACCTTCCTCCTCCCTCCATTCCCTACACCATCATCAAATTCCCCCTTGCAAACCCAACATATTTTACGATTTTTAATGGCCAATATGTCATCTGGTGATAGGAGCATAGGATAGTTTGTGTAACGAAGGCGCAAATTGCACCGCTCACTGTTTTGATTAGACTGACCAATGCCGAGCGCATGCAGTCTTCACCACCCAACGACTCAACTACATCCAGCACTTGCATGGTATTATTGGAATCTCGTTGCTTATGAGCGTAAGAGACCCCTATAGCTTCGTGTATTTTAACACGATTTGGATTTGACGAATCGTACACGTCTGTGATTCGGGCAACGCAGTCTAAAGCGATCTTATTGCTCTGTAGAAGCGTGTTTTAGAAAATCTTAAAACGTAAGATCGCTCTATCTCCGCCTACCGTCTCCACAGCCTGGTATCCATGACGTTTACAGTGTTTCATGTGATTCTTTAACTTTAAATCAGTCCAAAATCGGGACAGGCATGTTGGACTGTAATAACGTACATTCCGATTTTTACCCTTTCCCAAAACCCTACTAATATCAGTAATTGGATTAAAATGTCCAATTGAATCAGGTTCTGCGGGTGGCGTGTATAGAAGCCACACCCAATGCTCCACTGATTCAATTGAAGGAGCCCTCACTGGAAATAATACGCCCTTCTTATCGGAACGGTGGCCTCCTCAAATTCTGTTTCATACTGCAACACCGTGACACCAATCTTTAAATGTGCATTAGCCCAGTCGAAAATATATATTCCTTTTAATGTCACGGGAAATTGACCATTTAAACAATTAAAATATACTATGGGGAACTTTGAACCCTCCCTAACATTAACTGCCAATTCATCCAACTTTTTCTTAGAGGCATCTTTTTGAAGAGGTCTGTAGGGGCCAATTAAAAATGCATACTTGAAACACTGTAGCCTCGTATCGAAACAGATTCGTTGTATCCCCCTACACCCCTCTAAATCTGAATGATATTTTAATTCAATTGCCCTCTCCCCACCCCCTCTTAAAATAAAATTCTGTTTAAATCTACAAATATTAACGTTTAAACTCTCAATAAATAAAACCAGCGATCCGCTACCCCCTCGTTATAATTAACCACTTTAGTTTGAATACTATTAACCCAATCTAAAAAAACCTCCTCATAATTTGATAAATGCGGGAGAATTGCCAACATCTCTGTGTGCAAGTATTTTGAATACAGCTCGCTCGCATTTTCATTTAAAAAAATATTTTCAGTGCTATTGATGCTTTTAAACTGACCCCCACCCCCCTCCATCTGTTGTTCAAGAAGGGCTCAAATCTTGTTAACATATGAATGGGTAATGTCCAGGGGATCTGTTATTATATCCCCTGACACCAAAGAGTTAAAGGGGTCACCGAATTTGGCGCTGTAGACTTTTGTATGGTGCAAGGCAGAGTTGGAAAGAAAAAAATCTGGAAGTGGGGATACTTGTGATGATGTTATATCATTATTAGTACTAGTACTAGCGGTATCATTAACCAGAATGGTGGGGGTGGCATAGAATCGTCAATAGCACCACCCCCAGTCTGTTCAATTGCATTCGATGGACGTGGCATAAAATCCCCTAGGCTAGTTAGTATATCTTCCAGGGTGTTTGGGGATAGCTGATCAAGCCAGCTTGTATTGTCCTGTGACGGAATTTCTTTATAAGGACCCGGTTGAGATGCACTAGTACTACTACTACTGCTAACATCACCTAAATGCTCTCTCATAAATCTATCTGTCCATTCCGGGTCCTCCACCATGTCAATGTCAAAGGTTAGATCATCTAGGCTAGCCATGCCCCAGAACAATCATTTAAAAAACCTCTATGCCACTCCATATTATCAAGAACTAGTGTAGGCTCATCCCTAAACTCCATTGGTGGTGCGACGATTGGTTCAGGTCCACTAAAAATGGATGCTTCATGACCTGATGTTGATGACGCTGCTAATTCATTAATCTATAGAAAAAGGGTTTATTTTCTATGTGAAATAACCATTATTTTATAAAGTTAAAAAACTATGTTCATTTTACCCCACCCTAAGAACTTAATTTCCCCTCCTAGCATTATATTGAGTAAATACTCGCCCCCAACCCCTCACCCAATATAAAGTACCCAAAATAGAGCTTAGTTAATTCTAAATTTCACTATTTTTTTATGTTATTAATTACACTGAAAAAAATGAACATCTAAAAAGCACGATAAATATTCACTAGTTTGGTGTGGCATACACAATGCAATGTTTTGACTAATAGCAATAAACTAAAATAAAAAAATATTTGTCAAGGAACTGCGATTAGTTCAGAAAGAAGCTATAGCCTTATTTCTCCTGAAGCATTTTAAGTCAGATGTTCACCGGGGTATTAAATAAGTACCATTTTTATACCCCCCTCAAAACTTAATTTCCCCCTCCTAGCATAATATTAACTAAATACTTGCCCCATTGGGACTTGTTTATTGTCTTGGGTATTTTACGATTTCTCATAGGCTACTGGCCTAGTTTGGCTTTTGTGTGTGCCCCATTGTTTTTGTGTGGGTTCCATTGTAACTGAATCCCCGTGTAACTGAACCCCAAGCAACTGAACCCCCGTGCATCTGAACCCTCGTGCAACTGAACCCTCTTTAACCGGACCCTCATGCAACTCAACCCCCGTGCAACTTCACCCCATTTAACTAAACCCCATGTAACTGAACCACCGTGCAAGTGAACCTCCTTGCAACTGAACCCCCGTGCAACTGAACCCTCGTGCAACTGAGCCCTCTTTAACTGAACCCTCATGCAACTCAGCCCCCTTGCAACTCCACTCCATTTAACTAAACCCCGTGTAACTGAACCACTGTGCAAGTGAACCTCCGTGCAACTGAACCCCCGTATAATCGAACCCCCGTATAACCGAAGCCCCCGTACAACTGAACCACCTTTGCAAGTGAACCCTCGTGCTACTGAATCCCCTTTAACTGAACCCCCTTGCAACTGAACTCCCGTGCATCTGAACCCTCATGCAACTGAGCCCTCTTTAGCTGAACCCTCATGCAACTCAACCCCCGTGCAACTCCACCCCATTTAACTAAACCCCGTGTAACTGAACCACCGTGCAAGTGAACCTCCGTGCAACTGAACTCCCCGTATAATCAAACCCCCGTATAACCGACCCCCGTTCAACTGAACCCCCTGTGCAACTGAACCCCCGTATAATCGAACCCCCGTATAACCGAACCCCCGTACAACTGAACCCCCTGTGCAACTGAACCCCCGCATAATCAAACCCCCGTATAACCGAACCCCCATACAACTGAACCCCCCTGTGCAACTGAAACCCCTAAGCATTCTGATAAATGGTGCTTACCATAGAAGTTACAGCTAGCTCGCTACAAACTGTCCGTGGGGCATAGTGAATCACGCTATCTCTCCTCAAATTCATGTCAGTCCTGCCAGTCTCATGACTGAGCTTTGGTCGTTTTTGACTTGAAGCTTGAATATCTGAGTCCTGGAAATAAAAATCAATTTTTAGTTATTCACTAGTTAACTTGTAGCCTTATAGGCTTAAATCATCCTAAAACACATAGAAAAAAACATTTAAACTCAAATAGCCTATAACTGTATTGGAATGTCATAAAACACATTTTTAAATACGTTACATGAAAAAAACAATTTCAACTATTATTTTATTCAGAATATTAATAGGGGGCGCCCCTTCCCACCACCCCAAAGCCCACTCCAAATACATTAACCATGTTGTTTGTATTTAAAGGAGTGATATTCTCCAATTATACTCTTAAAACGCGATATTTCTGTAACGTGCCTAAGAAACATTTAGAGCCGAATAGCCTATAAGTGTATTGGAATACCATAAAACACATTTTTAAATACGATACATGAAAAAAAATACAATTTCAACTATTAATTTATTCAGAATATTAATAGGGGGCGCCCCTTCCCCGAACTCCTCCTCTTTTTTTTTCTCTCTACAATAATTACCCTTAATTATTGGCCGAGTTGGACAATGATCCTCTCATTAAGTTTGCTTAATTAAGAGCACAGTGAAATGTAATCTCACGAGAAAGCACGTACCCTTTCTAATCACACAGCTGTTATGAACATGTGAAATTTATCGTAGCTTCGAGAGCTTACATAAATACAGAAGTTCCCTTTCTATGTGAAACTCTTAAGATAGATAGATAATTCTATGTGAAACTCATAATGATAGATATGAATAAAAAAGGTTATTTCTTAAATTAGTCTATGAATAATGTATATTTACTTACCAATATAATTCTTTTATTGTCCATTAGAATGAGCGAATTGATTCTTATAGGCTTATTACAACTTCTACTAATCAACTGACACAGAATAATCAATTTGTTTGATATATATAGCAAAAAAAAATGATTATAAGTAGCTGTAAACCGGTATTTCTAGAATGAGACCATTCTTTGATTACGCAATTTGACAATTTCTAGTTTTTGGTTAAAAAAAACACGTTATGATGAAAGAGTCTCAAAAACCCGTCTGGTTGCGTTATACAATCTCAATTATACTTTCAAAACGTGTTTGATCACTTTATAGGTATATAATATAAAAGGATTGGTCGCTTTTTGAAATGTACACGTCAAACTGCACTGCATGTTCATGCCTCAGGTGTAAGTTTCCATGTGCAGTTGAAACCTTTATATAAGACACTACTATAAGTTCGAAATAAAGTAGACTTAGTAGAACTGATAATACCTGGAAAACTTTATAAAGGCATTGGAATCTACTCGACTTTACAGGAATTATCGTTTTGGAAGTAATAAGTCTAGAAGAATGGTGTGTACATAACAGTGTAGTTGAACTTGATATCCTTTAATTCTTTTCAATTCAATTTATTTTCTTTAGTTTTCCTAGTCAAAGTAAAATAATGGAGCTTGCTTGTTTTTAAGACAACGCCAAGCTAAACGTGATCTACTTAGGAGCCAGTTAATTAACTTTACGTTTTAGATTACTTTTAGACTTTAGTTGTGAAGCAGCCTATAGGGAGTTACTGTTTCTAAGAAACTCCACCTAATTTAAGAATTAATATTCCCAGATAGTCTTACCGCCTCAAGTACATTCGTCTTGATTTTTAGGCTTTTTTAAAATGATGATTCCGGAACAATCCAAATGAAGAAATAGCACTGTGATATTGATTTTGTTTTGAATAATCAATTCCTTTAGAAGTTACTTTTTGACACGACAACTGTTTTCAAATAGACCAACTTTCAACACAAATTTCATGTTTGGATTTAGTTTAAGTCCTAAAAGTGTGTTTTCCTTCGTCCACAAATCATAATTAAGTAAAAAGATGTGATATTTTCAACAAAAACAAGCCTTATCAGAGCAAAACGATTAAAAATTAATTCATACATGAAGTAAAACTTTAAAAAGCATGAACTTCTCTGAATGAACAAATCCTTTGAGCATAAGCAAACAGAAACCGCAATGATAAATTCCAAAAAGAATTTCTTTTTTGCTAAGCTTAAGGTAATGAAAGGTTCTTCCGGTAGAACTTAGACAGAGTTTATATAATTATCCAGTAAGCTTATCGCAGATCATTTCTGGTCTTCGTTCTCGGTGCAAACAAAAAGCTCCTCCCACTTCTTCGTGCAGTTATGGATCAGTGTGTTTGCGTCTATCAATGAGAGATGGTTACTAAGTGCATTATTCGTAATAGCGGGTTTCCACTTGTTTCCGATTGTTTCGCGTCTGACTTGTCTACCCGTGAAAAGATCTGATGCCGCCTATGTTTCTACGTTCTCTGGAGCAATCACACCCCAGTCCGGGTTTTTATAATGGGTGAGATAGGGAATGATCATACAGGATAATTATATAAACTGTGAACTTAGACAACTGACTTAAGCGGCATCCATGAGACACGAACAGATGGACCTCAGTGAATAGGGAATAATAGTGGATTATTTTTTTGCCTGATACTTTTCCCCTTCAGACTGTTTTATCTTCAAGTGCACAAATGGGGAGTACTGTTCCCCAAAGGTACTACCTAAGCATCTAATGTTTTCTTTCTTAGGACGAGCAGCTGTTCTTAAAGTAGCGAGAATAATTTGTAACTTTAGTCACAGTTCTCCGGGTGCTTACAGTATTGGTCTAAATGTGGTAAAATCTATATTTTATGTTACATCTGAGTATTTTATGTATGTAATTCATACATTTTTTTAAAGTAGGTCTTTCTTAGATTACTAACATTGTTTTATTATTTTTAAAAGGTCATTGGAGTAGTGTGCCAACTTGTGTGTTAACTTTCATCAAATTAGTTTAATTATTTTGGAGTTTTTCGGACAGAATGGACAGAATTCCATTTTAGGACCATTCGTGTTCATAGTTAATGGGAATGATCGGTTTTCAACATTTCCTTTGCTTTCTTAAACAATGTTATCATTTAATAAAAAATATACGAAGTGAATGGGCAAAAACTAGGGATTTGTTAATTTGTTAATTAGGTTGTATGAATTTCTCAGAAAAAAAGTCATTTGTTTATTTCTGTCAATCACTGCCCTTGGATTTCTTCGTCAAAAATCAATCGTGTTTTTTTTTCACGTAAGGCTAGCAATCGCTATCCGAGTATTAGCATTATTCAAATATGGTATTGGATGTTAGGATTTTTAGAATGTTATAGAAAAAATGATTTTAAAATGTTACTAGAAAACAATATTTTAAAATTTAATGGTATACAACATATTTTTGAAACATGGTCATAAATTAGAAACTTGAAGCATAAATTATGGTAAAAACCACTTTTTGTGTATCAAAGAATCAACCTTTATATTTATATATGCAATATAAGGTAATGTAACTCCACCTGTCGTCGATGGACAAACATTCCAACAGCCTTCTGACATTTTTTTAGAATAAGTGAAAAGTAGTTTATCCTCAGTTATCAGAATTTTGTTTGGGGAGGGGGGAAGCTCAGTGATGGCTGGTAATCAAATTTAGATGCAACACTCCAGGATTTTGCTTATCCATCTATAGCTGCTAGAATATGCTTGGTGAACTGTGAATGATATTGTATGAGCACTCAAGATGTTAATTATTCCAGAAAACTGAAGTCAGAAAGGAAACCATAGCTGATATTTTTAGCAATGCTTGTACCATGTTTGCAGACTTCTGCTTTCAAAAATAGCTGCTTGTGCCATCAACACAGCGTTCTGCTCTTCACGTTTTCATCTTAGCTCGCTTTTTGCACCGATGTGACGTGGGAGGATGAGACCTGGATCTGCTATCATACATAGAAGACAAAATACAGCAAATAAAACCGCAAAGCGACCTATTTTGTAGACTTGAATGAAAGCGCTTACAAGGAATGAACTTGGATACTGAAGAATCGGAAGGGGGTCTAGCTGGATAAACATGGGTGGGGCTTTCCTTGAAAAATAATACAAAACTGATTTATTTTTGTTTCTACCTCGTTTGCGCCAGAAACCTGACGATCTAGCATCGCATTTGTTATTTAAGACAATCACTTAATGAGACAGTGTGAAACAGGCAAAAGGCAACCCTGTCAAACTCAACGACTAAACTTTAAACCACCAAACTTCATCTTTCTTAATGCTCAAAACCAGATTATTTACTAACGTTATCAAACTGTAATTTTATGCAATTTTTATTCTGCTGAACTAACCCATAGAAAGTCCATCATATAAAAAACTCAAGACAGAAAAAACTCTCCTTATGCCGAACTCAGCCTGAACACAATTGTATTGATCTTTATTACCAGAGATACAATAAAATGGTTGGAATCTTGCCTAAATACCGTGCCTCCCCCTGAGATTGATCTGGAAGACCTCACTCCGGGGAGAAGTATTCGCCTAAAAGTGTAATTTTTGCTTTATCAATACGTCCTTATTTTTCCTTCAAACCTATTCCAGATAAATGAGTGATTTATGAATAAAATGCAAACGTTGGGAAAAAAGGTGAATAAAATAGAAGAAAAAGCTTATATTTGAAGTAAAACTTCAGCTATCTCCTATTTCCTTATGGATTTGCTAAATTAAAGAGCTTATCGACAGAAAAAACCTGTAGAAGAGTGTAAGTACTGGTGAAGTATGTTCATATAGCAGTCACGTTTAATTTCTTTCTTACATGTAGGGGTATTACATGTAAGGATATTTTGGGTATCTTGTACATGTAAGGTTACTGATACTAATGGATATAACCAAAATTTTCTGAGCGCATTAGATTTGTGCCAAATTCAAACTCTATCTTAATTCCACAATTTCTTTTTCTTATAAAAATCCCATGGCATTCAAGGTCCTTTTCTTAGACAGATTTGTCTGTCAGCAAGCTAACAATACAAAAAAAAAACTACTCTGAATTTTAGCTTTAAATCATCAGTCTATACAAGAAATGTTTATCTTCTTAAATACATCTGCATTATTCAATTTGTTCTATTGACACAAACCAATTCGATTTTCTGTCCTTTAGCCTAACGTCAAAATCTCATGAGCACTTAAGCTCGAAGTTGAAGGACCAAACTAATTCAGATTTGTCAATTGGTGATGCTGATCTTTTGTGAGTATTTTCTTCCTCTTTTTAAGATGATTTTGCATTATATGGTTAAAGTAAAAATTCTTTAACATGAAAAAAAACTCATAATCGAATGTGTTCATGTCCTGCTTTGTTTGCTTCTCAGTGTTTGCTTCTCAGTTCTTTCGGAATCCAAAAATATTTAAATCTCCAATTTTTTTTTAATCCATGATAAGTTAAAAAGGTACGTTGTGTTTCCTGTTTGATACAGTTCTTGAACAGTTTTTTTTAGTATACTTTATTTTGAAAAAAAAATAATATATTTCATAAAGGGGGCTTGGTACTTGTGTATAGTAGCCACCACACTCAAGTTCTGTCTAGAAGTGAAGTTTGGTTAATGATAATGAAATATAACAAAATATGATGAAAATATAACACCTTATCACGAAATTATGAAAACTACAACAAAGAATTATGGAAGGGGGCCGCCCAGACCGCATTATATTAAATACGTAACCTATACTAACCTAATCTAACCTAGCCAAAATAACAAATAAATATCTAATTAAAATATAGCTATAATCTAGTTTCCCACCGAACCGAAGCTAATATTGTCTGGTATAAAGACCATGAAAACCGGATATTGTCTCATGTTCGCGATACAGGATCTTGAGTATGATGGCTATAAGACAAAAGTACCGGGGGTTGTTCCAACCTTGTTTGCGCAGACTGTAATCTACTCTCGCGCAGGTCTTACACGAATATTTCGATCAAGCTGTTATCGGTGTCTGCCTTGTTAAGCAATGTAGTATGACTGGTATGGTTGGTACTAGACCCCGGTGCCGTGCCAGCGGATCGACCGAAAGCCGCCAACAAGAGGCCCAGTTGACTACCGCCAATTGCCGCTACGCCACCGGCGCGCCGCAGGCGCGCCGCCACCGGCAAAGCGGCATTTTGCTGACCGAATGGCTCTGGCGGTGGTGTTCGGCTGACTTTGAATTAATTTTGCGGCAATTCTTTATTGCGTCAACCGCAAAGTCGGAGCTTTTCTTTCTCGTGTGGTTTATTATTTCAATTTTCCTGATTAGAAATCAAGCAGGGCTTGCACTACCCCCAAATTTTCGGGTATTTTCCCGAAAATATATGCGTCACCCCGAAAAAAAATTTGGTTCCCCGAATCCCCGAAATTCACCCAATCACAGTGCCATCCCTAGCTATTTATCACTAGTGACTTTCCCTGCCAAATATTACTTTGCATACCATAATTCTTCACTACTCTCTTGTTAGTTAATTTTTGCCTCTTTTGTTACTTTGCATAAAAACCAGACAGATGCAATTGCAATTAAAACAGTTCTTCATATGTTGACAAAAAAGAATTGTCCTTATGAAATGAGATTAAATCATTTCGAATGCAGTTTCCCAATTGCTATTTCTTAAATCATTTGCAGTAAAGAATCTTATTTTTAAGTTGAATAGAACGCATTCACTACTATACAGCTTCAGTTGAATTTTGAAATTGATGGTCGACAGATTGTTTCTACAGCTGAATCGCAAGTTTGCAGAATTTAATTTTCTTTTGCTGTTTTTAGATAAGATTTTCTTAATGTCTAATACACAGTTGTTGAATGCCTGATAGATTAAAGAAAATACAACCTTCTTTCTGAAAAAATTTAACCCCCCCCCAAAAAAAAACAAACTTCTATTGAGACAAAATTTAGCTATAGACTAAGCTACTTACAAGGTTGGGGAATTAAAGATTGAAAAGAAAGTTAACCCAAAAATATGATTCATAAAAAATTGTAAATTATTGTCTATAGGGGGGGGATAGGGGGCTATTATTTTTAAATGATAGTAACTGATTTTTTTTTATTGAAAGCAGAGATGCCAAAAGTATAATTATTTTTTTCATTTAAAGTGGAGACGGAAGAAAATGATATAAAATTCCATGGGAAACCATTGAAATATTTTAATAGACCCAGGGCCCCCCATTGGGACTTGTTCATTGTCTTGGGTATTTTGCAATTTCTCATAGGCTCCTGGCCTAATTTGGCTTTTGCGTGTGCTCTATTTTAATTAGATTCTCTTGATTTTATTGAATGCCACAGCGAATCTATGACTCAGTTTTCCAATAATTTGAGGTATACCTGAATAATTTTGACATTTTTGTTGTTGTCATTGTACCCTTTACTAATACCCTCAATTTTTTTTCAAGGAACACTAAGCTGTTTAACGTTATTTCGCGTGTTTGTTTGAACCATATAGTGACCTAGTCGATTTTTAAGTAAATTATTTTTATAATGTAAAGCTGAGACGGTATCCTATTATGGTGGTATCCAGAGGGAGGGGGTAGGGAGGTATTACATTTTAATGTTAATATCTCGAATTTTTTTTTATTGAAAGCAGGGATGCCAAAAAGTTAATTATCTTTTTTTAATTTAAAGCAGAGACGGTACCCTATCATGGTGGTATCCAGAGGGGGGGGGCAGGGAGCTATCATATTTAAATGATAATACCTTGATTTTTTTAAAGCAGGGAAGCCAATAAGTTAATTATTTTTTTTAATTTAAAGCAGAGGCGATATCCTTTCAAGATTGTATCCAGAAGGGGGGGCATAAGGAGTTATTATATTTAAGTGATAGTACCTTGATTCTTTTTATTGAAAGCAGGGATGCCAAAAAAATGTTTTTTTTTAAATTCAAAGTAGAGACGGTATTCTATCAAGGTGTTATCCAGAGGGGGGGGGGTTAGGGAGGTATTATATTTAAATGATAATATCTCAAATATATTTATTTTTTAAAGAGGGGATGCCAAAAAGTTATTTTTTTTTAATTTAAAGCAGAAACGGTATCCTATCAAGGTGGTATCCGGAGTCGGGGGGGGGGGTTAGGGAAGTATTATATTTAAACGATAATATCTTCAATTTTGTTTATTGAAAGCATGGATGCCAAAAAATTAATTATTTTTTTAATTTAAAGCAGAGACGGATCTCATAGAACATTATATGGCTGCTTTAAAAAAAAACACAAAAGGGAGTGTAAAGGGAGGTGAGAGACTTTAACAAGAATATGACAGTTTGGTTGCTACCAGTAGCTACTAACCCCCGTTTTTTTCACATTTTTGTTCCAAATGACATCATTTGTCTCTTGTGTATTCTTTGAGACCGTCTCTTTAATCGGCTAGTGATAAAGAACACCTGCAAAATGTAAGAATCATTACAAGATGAAAACACTCACATTTTAATAATAACATTCTGTTAAGTTTCTGGAACAATATTTTTAATGATCCTGACCAGGTTGCTGTTATTTAAACTAGCTTGGGGTTTTTCCCTCTCTTTTGCAAGAAACGACACCAGTGTTGCTAGTATACACTTGGTTAAGTCAAATGCGGCATTTCAAGTTTGCAGCAAGAGGGAGTGAGTTAAAGCAAGTGGAAAGAGAAGGTTCAAAGAAACTGAGACCGTGAAGTAAGATAGAAATAGTTGCGCTGGATAAACATCGTATACTGCTTCTGTTCAGTTTCTTAATAAAGCGCTTTATTATTTCCCTCATATTAGTGGGATGGTTTATAATCCATGGATAGTGTAGTTTTGCGTAGAAATTTTTCGATGGTTTTACAATTCATCGATACGGGCTGTATTTCGTACTAATTTGCATGAAAATTATGCATCACTGTTAGTGATTAAATAAAAAACTTCACATTTTCCAAGTAAAGAGTTACATTAAAACTCAAAACAAACATAAATTATCCCACATATGCAGGTGTTGCCTCCTTCCCCCTCTTTACGCTAAAGTTTTATAGTGCTTTGAAAATACTTCTTATTTCAGCTCAAGGCCCTTGTGTTTGAGTAGCTCTTCTTAAAGAACTGGGACAAAAATTCAAACTTTGGCGTAAAGAGCAGATGGTTGGGGTAGGGTTCAATGGCTTGAGAATGATAGTCTTCTCTTAAAGAACACCCCCCTCAAAATGTGGATTTTGCGGGGAGGGGTCCGAAACATCAAAAAACAGTTAACGAATCATCATTTCTACAGTTTTCAAGACTATTTCTTTGAACAAATCTTTTTGTAGGGATGCATCCCATGGACGCCAGGAGGGTGTAAAAATAAGACGAAATAAAACAAAGGACATAAATAGGAAAGTGAAAAGTAGTCCCATTTACGTCTGGGTGAAAACAAAACTCCTGCTAGAGTTTGACCACCCCCCTCAACAATTTCCTGGTGGCATTCATGATGCTCTCCGCTTTTTTGTGCCAGTAAGAATGTGAGTGTATCTTTTGTGTACACAGAGAAAGATTGTCTACACTGAAAGGGGTGCTATCACCTTGTAACATATCACAGAAGTAGTCCAAAAATATTCCCAGGAGCCAAGGGGGATTAGAGATTGATCTCTATCCCTTAGCCCTCCTCCAGAAAATATCCTTTCATAATTTTCTGAAGATTCATGGGAAGTTAAGAAATTTGGGCTTAAAAGTTCATTTTTTGAGACTTCAAGCTCACTCCCCCCCCCCCCCTACACAAAGACCCGTCGGCCCTCCTCCATGCTGGTTGACAAGCAACTATACGACACTGAACATAATTTAAAATGCTTAAAATGAATCGACTTAGGTTGAATGAAAGCCATAAAACAAATGTATATATTAGCCTAATCGTTTATTTTTTTATGGACTATGTGCATCTTTAAGACTGAATGCGTCACCGCGCATTATTGAAGTATCTTAAATTCGGAAGCTCAATACGTAATTTTTCGACAATTTTCAGTCGACTAAATATATCATAATTTTCACTCGATGGCTTTTTGGTACCTTTTGGGCAAAATTGTCGTTTTGTGCCACAAAATGGCAGAAAATACCACATTACTGTGGCACAATCTTACTATGTAAGAAGGGCATTAGAACTTTGGATATTTATTCCGACGGGCCTTATTCCGAAATTGTAGCAACGTCATTCGTGGGGTAAAAAAACAAAAAAAAAACGTCAGACCAACTAACAAATAAACACGCACGCATCTCGTGATACTGCTCGAGGAAAAAAAAATTACAAAATTCCACATTTTGTAAATAGGGCTTGAAAATTATAAAATAGGATTACTGATATTCTGAATTAACTCTGTAGTTTCGGTGGGTTACTTTACACTTAATCAGGTTAATATATTTAGAATAAGCCGAAAACATCAATTCTCTTGATGTGTATTTTTATCAAAATTCTTTTTATAGAATTTCGATTATCAAACAGTTCATGGTAACGAACTGTAAGTAAGGAGCGACCCGGCTCAATGGTAACCGAAACTCTAGAAAACGGGTTTTTGATACCAAGAGATAAATCAAAAGAATCAGATTTCAATGCTGATTTCAAATATATAACTTTCATCAAGGTTTAGTCCAACCCATCAAAAGTTACGCGCCTGAGAAAATTTGGCTGATTTTCGAAAAAAGGGAGAAACGCCCCCTAAAAGTAATAGAATCTTGATGAAAATCACACCATCGTATTCAGCTTATCAGAACTCCAACTGTATAGGTTTCAAACTCCAATCTACAAAAATGTGGAATTTTGCATTTTTTGCCAGAAGAAAGATCACGGATGCGTGTTTATTTGTTTTTTTATTTTGTTTTTTTTTTTTGTTTTTTTCTCCCAGGAGTGATCGTATCGACCCAGTGGTCCTAGAATATCGTGGGAGGACTCATTGGATCAGAAATTAAAAGTTCTAGTGCCCTTTTTAAGTGACCAAAAAAAGGAGGGCAACTAGGCCCCCTTCCACGCTCATTTTTTTCCCAAAGTCGCCTGATCAAAATTTTGAGATAACCATTTTGTTCAGCATGGTTGAAAATATGATAAATATGTCCTTTAGGATGACTTAATTCCCCGAAGTCCCCAGGGGGAGGGCTGAAAGCTATAAACTTTGCCCAATGTTAACATATAGTATTGGTTATTAGGAAGTATACAGACGTTTTCAGGGGGGATTTTTTCTGGTAGTAGGGGGGTGGGTGGGTTAGGGGTTATGTGGGAGGAACTTTCCATGAAGGAAGTTTTCATGGGGGAAGGGATATTGCTATGAAGGGGGCGCTGGATTTCCCAGCATTATTTAAAAAAAAGATCAGAAATTAAATATAAAAAAAACAAGTTTTCCAACTGAAAATAAGGAGTAACATCGAAACTTAAAACGAACAGAAAATATTACGTGTATGATTGGGTTCAACCCCTATCCAGTACCTCGCTCCTTAAGCCAAATATTTTTTAGTACTTTCATAAGAGCTATTTATTCTAAATAACGGCCTTTGTGATTAAGAGGACATTTTTAAAGAATTAGAACAAAATTCAAACTTTAGCTTAAAGAGCGAGGTATTGACTAGTAGGCGAGCCCCCTAATATACGTATTAAAAATGTATGAATATAGAAGTTCGTTACGTAAGTTAATTCGTAAGTTACGTATATTTATTACTAATAAAAACGTTCGTAAATAAAATTAAACAAGTTTCGAGAAAGCCATTTAACCAAATAAAAGTAAAATTAAAATGCAAATTTTGTTTTAATTATTCATGTACGATGAGCCAAAATCAAAACCTGCATCAATTCAAAAACGTTCAAAAATTGAATAAAAAGAACAAGTTTTTTTAACTGAAAGAGGAACGACGTTAAAACTTAAAACGAACAGAAATTATTCCGTATATGATAGGGGCTGTCCCTCCTCAACGCCTCGCTCTTTACGCTAAAGTTTGACTTTCTCACAACTCTTGTTTTTTTAAACAATAAAAAACTTTAGAGTAAAGAGCAAGGCGTTGAGGAGGGGACAGCCCCTTTCATATACGGAATAATTTCTGTTCGTTTTAAGTTTTAACGTCGTTCCTTACTTTCAGTTAAAAAAAACTTGTTTTTTTTTTATTTAATTATTAGTAAGATTCACTCGTCGTACAGTTCTTTACCACGAAGAATTTGATGCCAGGTTACTATCGGAGTCATTTGTTGACTTTCCAATTGACCCACCTGCTCCTTTTATTCGTTGAAAGTAGTTTTGTGTATCCCTTTCTTTGGTCGTTTTTCAAGTATCCGTCGCCGCTCTCTGGGATATCAAGACTTAAAAACAGGGTTGTCAAGACCTGATATAATATTTTCATCGTCCTTTTTCATCATGGTTTCATCAAAATATTTTAAATATGCTTGGTTTTCAAATTTTATGAGTGTCACCGTAAGTTGCTACAAGGATGGAATGAGTGCTCGTAGCGATACTAAACAGGGCCGGTAAAAAAAGTACCTTTAAATCATAAAGCTTCTGTGGTGATGGGAGTTACACACGTTCCGAAAGTTGAAGACAAGCTTCGGAACTTTTATGTTTAGTTTTTAAAGTAGGTCTACCTACCAAAAAATGATTGCTGCATTTAATGGGGACTCCAGGAATGTCCTCTTTTCAGATTTGGAAGCTGGCACCCTTTTATTGATCACGGACGCTACATTTCTTTCAATAATGCCGCATAGTTCGTGTAGCTGCTGTCACTCTCGGCTTGTATATATATATATATATATATATATATATATATATATATATATATATATATAATATATATATATATATATATATATATATATATATATAGATATATATATATATATATATATATATATATATATATATATATATATATATATATATATATATATATATATATATATATATATATATATATATATATATATATATATATATTATATATATATATATATATATATATATATATATATATATATATATATATATATATATATATATATAGGATACTTTTGGTTTGTTTCAAGGTTTGTTTCTTAGCTTTCACTTGAAAAAAGTTGTTCTTTGAAAACGTGCATCCATGAAGATTTTAGTAAACGGGGTAAGCCTGAAATCATCTAGTCACGGATTAACGACGCTTCTTGACTAGAAATATAGTTGCTTTGGCCTTGTGGGACCTGGCATCGAATCTAAAGCTGCAATGCTAATCAGAGAACAATCCAATGTGAACCCAAAGGCAAAGTTAATGCCTGTAAAAAAAAAAAAATTCAGGGAGGCTAGGATCTGACTGGATGAAGATCTTAGAAACGTATCCTATTGTTTGTTGATAGGCACAAAACAGTTTTCATATTTTAGTCTCACAAAAGGGATTGACGCTTCCTAGCCTTCCCTTTGGGTCGTTTCGTCGAGGGGCGTCTCTGAATATGTTTTTTCAACAAGCTTTCAGCAAGAGGGGAGCTTCAATCAAATCTTTTACCTGACCCACCAACAACGCATAACACAGCCACGGAGATATCTGTGAGCAGGTTTGAGCATATTGGGAGGAAATTAAAGAAAGTACTAAGATTATACATCACTGACCCGTCTTCATGTCTGGACCTTCAATTAGAAGTCTGAGACTACTTTTCATGAAATGAGACAATTGATATTTGGTTTTGGTGCGAATTAACTTTTGAAAATGGCAAAGGATCTTCACTGATTTGCTTGGTTTGTAGCCAAAGAAGAATTTCATTTCTGTTCCTGATGCACATTCTTTTTTATTTTGAAGCTAACCATTTTACAAGTTCATGTTGGTATATTGGTTGATACTATTTCAATTACCTAATTTCTCAGATACACATTTATTCATTTCTCCTACCTTTTATTGCGGATTTACAAATAGTATAGTCTTGATTATCCGTATGTCATCTCGTCCAATATTTTTTCGAATCGTATTCTCCTAAATCCAATATATCTGAGTCTCACATCTTCATTGTTTTTTCCCCCTCCCAGAACAAAATCAGAACAATTAAAGGCGGCATAGTTCAAAATTCTTCGAGCAACGAAGTTCTCACATTTGTCTAGCCAAGGCAAGAGAAAAATCAAAAGTTCTCTACGTCCTGTCTAACAACTCGTAATATTGTATATGCGGAGGATGGAGACGTCTAAACTCCCTGAGCTCCTTCAATACAAATAACAATTTGCTTAGGTGGACCTTATTGATTTTCGAAAGGCACGTGATGTTTATTTACAACAAGAGGAGCCGAGCACCAAATCATAAATTTTATCCGCAGGAAGGTGGGGATTCCCAGAAAATATAAACCTGATGAATTATAATAAAAACGCAGATAATTAAGGGGAAATTGTAAGAAAAATTTAGATTTCAGGAAGAGAATCCTATAGTTCCTTCTCCCATAGAGACGGTGCCTTACTCAGGGGGGACAATCAAGTTATTTAGGATTGGGTGCAGTTTCATTTAGGGCAGTTTATTTATATTTATTTTGAATCTCTCAACAGCAAGGGGATGACTCCCCTAAAAGATTAGAATTCTAGCCAACCTTGTTTCTTTTAAGGTACAAATACAACACGACGTCTTGGCTTATATTTTTGTGAATGGACGCTTGACTGATCTCTGAATCTGGGAAACTCTATAGTTAGCTTTTCGAGCGGTCTAAAATGATCGGCAGTCTCATAATTTTTGTTCGGTATAGTTTAGACCCTGGCACTGCACCGACGGACCGACCGAACGCCGCCGACGAGAGGCCCGGTCAAACGCCGCCGAAGTGTCGTACCACCACCGGCGTGCCGCAGGCAAGCCGCCGCCGGTGGAGGCGGCGGCGTTTGGTCGACTTCAAATTAATTTTGCGGCAATTCTTTATTGTGTCAACCGCAAAATCGGAGCTTTTTCTTCTCGTGTGGTTTAGTATTTCGATTTGCCTGATTAGAAATCAAGCAGGGCTTGCACTATCCCCGAATTTTCGGGCATTTTCCCAAAAATCTATGCGTCACCCCGAAAAAAAATTTGGTTCCCCGAATCCCCGAAAATCACGCAATCACGGTGCCACCCCTAGCGATTTATCACCAGTGACTTTCCCTGCCAAATATTACTTCGCATACCATAATTCTTCACTACTCTCTTGTTCATTAATTTTCGTCTCTTTTGTTACTACTACTACTACTAACAACTCATCGCAGCACCAAGCCGCCTGAGACCAACACAGCTACGCACGCTCCTCCTCCACCCCTATCTATTCAAAGCCTCCCTTTTTACACCCGCCCACGAAGTTCCCATTTCCTTTAAATTTTTCTTTATGACGTCCTCCCACCCCAGACGGGGAAGACCTGCTTTCCGTTTAGCCCTAGATGGTTGGCCGAAAAGAACAATCTTCGGCAATCTGTCATCCTTCCTCCGCACAACATGCCCTAACCACCTCAACCTTTCTTTCATTATAGACCTAGAAAGCGGTATTGAACCACATTTTTCGTATAGCCTATTGTTTGAAATACGGTCAGTCAGCCGGGTACCCAGAACAATCCTTAAGCAATTTCTCTGGAAAACATCTAGCAAATCTTCATCCGCTTTTCGGAGCGTCCATGCTTCAGAGCCATATTTGACCACTGTCATCACTGTAGCTTCTAATATTCTAATCTTGGTTTGCAGACTTATCTTCCTATTCTTCCTGACTTTTTTTAACTGTGAAAAAACACCCTGAGCCTTGGCTATTCTATTTTTAACATCTTCACTGCTCCCACCATCTTTACTAATAATACTACCAAGGTAAGTGAAGCTGCCCACCTGATCAATCTTTTCATTACCCAACGTCACCTTTTCATCTTCACTTATTCCTAGCCTTAGTGACTTAGTCTTCCTAACATTAATTTTCAAACCAATACTAGCACCCTGAACTCGCAAAACCTCTAAAACTTCATTCATTTTGCTCACACTTTCATCTAGGATGCTTAATTTGCATAAAAACCAGAGAGATGCAATATGCAATTGCAAATATTGTAATATACACAGTTTTTCATATGTTGACAAAAAAAGAATCGTCTTTATGAAATGAGTTTAAGTCATTTCGAATGCAGTTTCCTAATCGCTATTTCTTACATCATTCGTAGTCAAGAATTTTATTTTCAAGTTGAATAGAATTATAGAACGCATTCACTACTATACAGCTTCAGCCTTAAGTTGGATTTTGAAATTGACAGCCGACAGATTGTTTCTACGGCTGAATTGTAAATTTGCAGATTTTCTTTTTTTTTGCTGTTTTTAGATAAAATTTTCTTAATGTTTAATACTCAATTTTTGAACCCTGATAGACAATACAATCTTCTTTCTGAAACATTTTTCAGGGGTGGGGTAATGAGCTATCATATTTAAATGATAATACCTCGATTTTTTTAAGCAGGGGTGCCAATAAGTTAATTTTTTTTAGTTTAAAGCAGAAACGGATCCTATCAAGGTGGTATCCCGGGGGGGGGGGGTAGTGAGCTATCATATTTAAATGATAATACCTTGATTTTTTTTAAGCAGGGGTGCCAATAAGTTAATTATTTTTTCTTATTTAAAGCAGAGACGGTATCCTATCAAGATGGTATCCAGAGGGGGCGGGCATAGGGAGTTATTATATTTAAGTGATAGTACCTTGATTTTTTTTTATTGAAAGCAGGGATGCCAAAAAGTTGAAAAGTTGACAAAAATTAACAATATTTTCGTGAGTTATACTTGATACAACACTTGCATGGTTTTATCATCCAAAGGGAAAGGGACATATGCGTCTAACCCGTTTTTTTTCTTATTGATGAAACGGGTTTACTTTGAAAACATTCATTCATAAGTGCCAGGCAGATTCACACTAAAACGAATTGGTGTGACGAAACCGATATCGACATCCCCACCTAACGTTGCGCTCGAGTGACAATGGCGCCCTTTGTCCAGTGCCCAAGTTACATTAAAAGGCCATGTCATAATAAAAGCTTTCAATTTGGGAGGTTCAAGGAGGAGTCTTTGACATTCTTATGACCTCAGGGTACTAGATGTAGCAAAGTTCTTAAGTATCTACAGTGGTTTAAAAAATTCGATCATCCCACAAATGATTACCAAAAATATGCACAAATATAACAAATGTAACATTTGGAATGTTATAACACTTTTTTCAAAGCTTTGAAGAAAAGCAAAAAAGGCTAAATACCCCTAACTACGCTTAAAAGCTATTTTAAAAAGAAACTCTTTGGAGATTTCCATGGAAATGACCAGAGCAGAAGCTTTGAGCATGGGTGGGGATCAAAGAGGAGTCTTTGAGTATTTTGTCCACATGTGACTTATTGTTGCGACTTTCTTAAATTTGGTAATTTTTGTGAGCATTTGGAAATCAAAGCTTAAACTCAATAACTGATACTAAGTGTCCTAACATTTTGCTTGGATTAAAAGTGACGAACTAGGATGACAATCCCAACATCTTCCTGGAGCTACTTCAGGCTGCATATTATTTCATTTAATTACATTTAAAACGATGAGATGAGATGTGATGACTTTTATTTTCAACTAATAATTACATCATACTTAACTGGCACTTACCACATTTTCTTAATAACATTATCAACAAACGTAGAAATGGTAAGAACGTATGACGTTTTATTAAGCCACTATTGTGGCTTGAGCAGCGTCACACAATCTTTTATCATAAACCAAACTGATTCACTCTTCCTACTCTCTTCATACCATTCAATACAATTTAACTCTCCCGAAAAAAAAAAAAATATTTAATTCCCACCCAACAAAAACTTTTTTAATCTAATTTTAAACTGAAACTGGTTTTCTGACTCCCTCATGCTCTCCGGGAAACCATTCCACAAATTAACTGCATAATTTCTAATTGCAAAACTAGATCGACTCGTACTCCTTACTTCTGAGACTAAGCTTGCACGACCTCTAGTCCTATGATGATGATAATCAGAATTAAACTTAAAAAAATCTCTAAAATATTCTGTAGATAATCTATTAAGCACTTGGTAAGTAAACACTCCCGCCTGATAGTCCCTGATCTGATGAACATTTAAAATTCTAAAACTGATAAAACATTCACGCGTATGCTCATACTGAACAAACTCACCCAGTACTCGAAGTGCCTTATTCTGAAGAATCTGCAGTCTTTTAATATTTGAAGAAAAATTAGATGCATAAATACAGCAACCATAAACAATAAAAAGATGAAAAACAGTATGATATATATTTCTTAAAACAGTTAAAGGTAACACGTGTTTCAAACCCCGCATCACTCCAAGACCTCGTGCAAGTTTAGAAGAAATCATATTTATGTGTTTCTTCCAACTCAAACTATTATCAACATAAAATCCTAAATATTTATTTTAAAAAACCTGTGAAAGCGACAAATTTTCAAATACTATAGAAGCACTATTTACAATTTTTCCTACCCTACTAAAATTCATATAATTTGTCTTAGAAGTATTAACAGCAAGGTAACTCAAGGAGGTAAACACCAAAAGGTTTTCCAGCGTTCGGTTTGCTTTATCCACTAGTTCTTCCAGTGACCGTGCAGAAATCGTCAAAGTAGTATCATCTGCAAATGCTGTAACAGTTGTTTCAGGCATATAGAACCTCAGAGTATCGACGTATACGAGAAAAAGTAACGGACCCAGGACTGAGCCCTGTGGAACTCCACATTTTACAGGATAGACTCCACTAACGATGTCACCTAGCATTACTTTAGTTGACCTTCCATACAAATATGATTTAAACCAATCCAAGCAAACATCTTTTATCCCCAGACTAGATAGGCGACACAACAACAACTCAAATCCACAGTGTCGAAGGCTTTTTTGAAGTCGACAAAGATTGTCAAAGGAATAAAACCTTTTTCTAGAGCTCCATTGACTACATCCAGAAGATGGTGAACAGCATGGCTAGTAGAATGTTTACTGAGGAATCCAAATTGGCTGTCACAAAATATTCCTAGTTTATCCAAATATTCATGCAGTCTCCTGTGAATTATCTTTTCATAGATTTTGGAAAAAATAGGTAATAACGAAATCAGTCGCCAATTCGATAGTTCTTGTTTGTTGCCCCCTTTATACAATGGCATTACCTTTGCCAGTTTAAGACCACTAGGGAATTCACCGGTCTGGAGTGATAGATTTATTAAATCAATTAGACAAGGTAATATATAAACTAGGATAGCATTTACAGCTCTAAGATTAAGTCCATCTATTCCGGCCGAGTTGGACTTCAGTCCTTTCACTGTGCTCTCGATCTCATTTGCTGTGCACTTTTCGAACGAAAAAATGCGCCCTTCGCCTCGATTATCAATAAAGGACTTTTCCAGATGTCTTCTAGGCTTTTTAGCTACTTCTTCCTTAATACTTGCGCCTATGTTCGTGAAATATTTTCCGAATTCATCTGCCATTTCCTGTTTATCAGTGATTTCACTTCCATTCACCAACAGACTCTTTAATCCATCATTATCATTAGTCTTCCCTTTTAAAACCTCATTTATTAGTCGCCAGGTTTCTTTTGCATCGCCACTTTTACCCTCAAAAGCAGAGGCATAATATGTTTTTTTCTCACTGCGACGCTTATGGTTAACTTTGTTTCTCACTCGCTTAAATTCTTCAAATAAACTCACATTTTCCGGGCTCTGTAAATGTTTTTCAAAAAGCTGGTTTCGCATTTCAATCATTTCAAGTAATTCTGTGGTCACCCATGGCTTTCTTGGCTCATTTTTCTTTTCCTCATTTTCCTCAGAGGACAAGAAACCTCATATACCGGTAAGAGAATATTCATAAACCTGTCGAACGCTGTAGTTGCATTTTGCTCTTCGCTAACTTCATCCCATGATATAGTACTAACTTGCTCTTTCAGCTTTCTCAGGTTATTATTTCTCATATCTCTATAAACTCTCTTACTTAGGTTTTTAGCCGAAGTTTAAATACTATTTATCAAACAAACAATCGGGAGGTGGTCAGAAGCAGGTTGAAGGAGAACATCACAGAATGCTTGCCTCAATAGATTTGAAGAAACAAATATGTTATCAATTAATGTTGCCGACTGAGCAGTGATACGGGAAGGAATCAGATTCACTGGGTACAAATCATGAGATAATGTAAGATTTAAAAATTCTAAATTAAAACTATTTAAATTCAATAAATCAAAGTTAAAATCACCCGGAATAACGCACTCTGATCGACTAGACTGGGCCCTACTTATAAACGGATCAAACTCCTGAAAAAATTCCTCCGGATGAGCACCAGGGGTCTATAAACCAGGCAAACAATTAACTTTTTACCATTATCTATTTCAATCTCAATAGAAAAATTTCTATCTTACCGTCATTCCATAAATAAAGGTCCTCCCTTTCCTTAAAATTCAATCCCTCCCTCACCAAAAATGCAAGTCCCACGCGCCCCATTGACTGCCGCGACTTTGATATCAGGTTTGATATCTGGTAACCTGGAAAAGAGTAGGAAGAGAGAAGACTATACATACTCAAGAATGATTCACAAATTCCAAAAACATCAATCACACTAGCAATATTACTTAAAAACTGAACAATTTCTTCAAAAGCCGACTTTATGTGGCAATTCCATTGAGCAACACACAAACTATTCATCTCTTTTTTAATTTGACCAAACTCTTCAAAACGAACGTAGCGGCTAGGACGGAGTGGCTTTGGGCATTCATCAACTCGATTTTGTAAACGGAGATTTATCTGATGTGATAAAACATCATCAACTGAGAGCGAATTTTTTTCAAGCAACTCTAACCGAGGTATTGGGGGTAGACTAACCATAATAAGAAAGTAAAATAAAATGCCACGATCTTGTTTTCTTCATTAGGGATAAAACCCATACATAAACTGGAAAAAAGGAAATAGGAATAATTGAATAATAATAAGAATAAATAAACACATAGAAGGACTCAAAATTAAAATACAAAAAAAAAAAAAAAAACAGGACAGTCAATCACGATCGAATATGTCATTCAGAGACGAAAGTCTACGACCAGAAGTTGCATTCTCCGGACGGACATAGATCCGACCTTGGTTTGACCACACGAACTTATTGCCGTATTTTTCCCTTGCAGCATTCAAAAATTATCTTTTTTTCTTTGTTAGGTTCTCCACCACAAAAATCTTCGTGTTCACAAGGTTTTTTTTTGCAAGCAAAAACTTTCACAGCTGTGTGGCGGTCTTTGCACTTCACTAAAACAGGAGCAATTTTATCACAGCGGCTATCATCAGAGTTCAACCGAAACCTATGCACAGATATAAAATCGCTATCAGCAAGACCTGAGAACGCCATCTTATTGTGTATAATATTCATTGTTGCATCTTTTACTTCAACACCGGGGGGTTGCTTGACACCATTGAACAGTAGTGTATCCAGTCTCAACTCTTGGTCAGCATCATCAAGCTTGGCTTCAACTCTAGGAACTCGATTTTCAAGCAATTCCAGTTGATTTTGACATATTTTCAGGTCTTTTTCAATCCTGTCAAATCTCGGAGTAAATTCCAATATTATCGCATCGTGAACTACGCCAATTATCTTTTCAATTTCAGCAGCGGATGGTGTGGTCGAGGGGTGAATTTTAAGTGCTTCGTTAACTTTCTGCACAATAGCCTGTTTCATATTTTCTTTTGTTACTGCTACATCTTTAAAAGTTCGCTTAATAAGCCCCGAAGTATCTGAACTTGTAGCCGAATTTTTATAAACAAGGGGGCTGAGAGCGAGTTCCTCAAAAGCGCTTTTAACTCCCTTTCCAACTTTTTTCATAGCTTCTGTTTTGTTTGATTCGAATTTTTTTTTAATTTTGTTCCAAAACCATTTCAACTTCGTGCGATCCGTAACAAAATACTTGGTACTTAAATCGACCAAATTTATCTGCGACAGAACGGAGAATTCTGACTGGCCATAAAGGATATCTCGCAAAGCTTTCCAGGGCAAGGTCATCATCCTGAAACAAGGGCATCACGGCTTCGAAGAAAAGGCAGGAAAAAGAAAAAAGGCAGGAAATAGACTTATATTTACGTGGGCAGGCCCACGGCTGCAGTGGCTATCAACTCTATGGAAAGCTGGCCCAGTGATCCATAGAACCTGCTAAGCTTCACCACCGTGTTCTGACATTCCAGTTCACGAAAAGTAAGTATCCAATCAGTAATATATCCAATCTCAAAGTCACCAAAAGCTTCAAGAAAAATATCCACTTCTCGCCAAAAGTCTATCACCAACGAATTAATTGATACACATAGGACAGGATTATACGTCACTATAATCCAAGCCAATTGTTGTTACGAAATTCACTGATTTAATAATGTTCATAAGTTATCCGATTTTAGATTTTAGATGTGTTTGCTCTGAACTCTGAAAACGGATGAGCTTTTCATTTTTTACCTAAGAAAATAGGTGGCACTTCATTTTTCTTCATACCGAATAAACCATTAAGTGTTTTTGTTTCATTGTAATTGAAATGTTCTCATGTGAAGTGTTCATCATGTATTTTTCAATTTGATAAATTTACTCCTTTTAGATGCAGTTTATAATTTGACTGATATTAGGTATTTATCTGTTTATAATTTGGAATGAATCCCCAAAAGAAAAAATGAATAATATCCAAAAGAGCAGCCAAAACCAATAAAAAAGCAGCATTTCAGCCTTAGCCTACATGACATATATTCTATAAAGAAGCCAAAAAAAACTTTAAAATGCATTTTTTTAAATTGTTATTAAAAACCAGATTTTAATACAAGAAGGCTTTTTAGGAATCCAATAGAGCGAAAAAAAACAATCAATATCAAAGTCGCCCATTTCAACTGTTTTAAAGGTGACAAAACAGATACAGGCAAAGGACATTATGAAAAAATTAAGCTTCTAAGTTCAAAGTTATATTCAAAGTTTTTACCCAGATAACTGACGAATTTTGTGATACGGTATTTGAAGTTTTGTATGCAGTAATGCTCGATGAAAAAAAACTACTAATTTTGATAATTATTTATGTTAAGAATACATAGCTAATAGATACTTCAACTACTCGTATTATGCAAGGGTTCTGAAACGTCACAGCCATTTCGTTTCTACCAGATTCCTACTTCTCTTGATGAATAACGAAGAAGACCAGTTTCCAGCCAGCGACTTGTGAATTTTTGAACTCATGAATAGGCTCGAATCTGTTGTAAATTTAAGCTGTGATTTGAGAAAGACTGATGAAAACATTAATGTTTGCGGTCAACATTGATCGCGCCGGCGGCGCGCCGCCGACATCTTACCGGCGGCGCGGCGTGGCGCACTATTTTTGGCCCCACCGCCACCGGTCTTCCCTCATCGGCTCGGTGCCGGGGTCTAGTAGCATTGTGACCCTGTTTGGGCTAAAATTGTTGTTTATTTTTATGAAATTGCACGAATCGGCCCTTTGTGGAGCACAATATCCTCTTTTGATTAATAAAGGCACTGCTGAAATTTATTTTTGGTCCGAATTGCATATATTGTTCAATGTGATCATATATGAAAAAAAAACAGCAACAACAAACCTATCTTTTTCGAAAAGGCTAAATTTCGTATATTGATTATTAGACTATTAAAAGCGCCACATCAGGGCTCTCAAACATGTTGAATGTGATGGTGTAATTTTTATCAATATCATACTTTTGTCTATTTTAAGGGGTATTTTAATCAAAAACGCAAGGTTTCGCATTTGATTACGAATTGAAATTTTAATGTCTTTTTAAGAGCTGAATGTATTTGGGGCTCATCCTGTCCCCCTATCGTACTTTGGTTTGGACTTTTATATCCTTGTAACCCTTTATGATATCGGGTGGAAATTTGGAGCTTAAAACTTAGAACAGTCGAAAAGTCAAATAAATATGCCTCCAAAAATGGCATGAACGACGGAAACTCAGGGATAATAGCTGTAAATTATATAATTTGCCAGTTTATCAATGATTGGCTATAGTACAGAAAAGGTTGGCAAGTTTTGTCTTGGTTGTGTGTTCTTTTGGGCATTGTTCCTTAGGATAATAATTGAAAGTAAAAATTGGCCGTGTTCGTCTTTTACTAGGCTGCATGCGATGATTGCACTTTTGTTTTTAGGAATTTTGGGCTATTGTTTTTGTTACTATGGGACGTGTTTTTCTCTTAGTAGGTTGCAACTACTGCTGCAATCATCATTATTTTAATATTTCAATAACTATGGTCTTGGGCTTGTTTCTGAATATAATTTAGCTGCAGCTGCAACCATGAAAATTCAAAGTCACCATAGTTTTTTTTCGGTTATAAGCTTTTATTTTTTTAAAGAGACGAAAAAATAGTTACCATTCCTGAACCCCTTTCAGATGGCAATTTTTTCTCATTATGCAGCTTTTTTCAAAACGTATTTTTTTACTTCTGGTTACTATGGTCTGCGGTTTGTCTTTTACTAGGTTGCAGTTAGAGCTGTAACCATGATGCTGCATAATGTAAATATTATACAACTCTACAAGCATTGTTGCATGAATATTTCAGTTACTACGGCTAGAGTTCTTTCTTTAATATGACAGGCAGTTGTATTAGTGTGCTTCTTGTTTTGATCTGACATTATTTTTATGAGTTATAGACTATAGTATTTTTTACTATTGGGCGTGATCGTCTCTTACTAGGTAGGGGAGACGCAATTGGTAAGGGAAAATTCATTTTTATCTTCATTAACAACAATAAAATATTCTCCCCCCTTATATTTTTGTGAATGGACGCTACTGACACCGGTGGTATCTGTCAGCGAGACTTCCTGACTTTAAATTTAAATAGCCTACAGGTTAATGTTTTTACGCCTACAATACCTTCTTTTCTCTTTTCACAAGGATGACCAACCAAATCTGTCATGCCTAATTGTTTCAACTTAAATGGCGAAAGTATACTGGCAAAAGCGGGAGCTCAAATATTGGGCCAAATGTTTTTTAGTCTGTAAAGTCATTCGACAATTTGGTTACATTCTTCTTTTCCTTCTGTTTTTTAAGTACACTTAATCTACGCTAACTTTTTAAGAGCTTGTGCAAAGGAAAACAAATGATATTTATGTGAAAGGGTTTTTTAAACCAGTCTAAAGGCACCATAATAATTACTCTTATAAAGGACTCAAAGTGACCAATAAGGCATTTACCTACATAACTAGCGGACCGGGAGCATTACCATATAAACTGGACACGAGACTTTTGGCGAATGTCAACAAATTTCCTATACGTAGATACTTTTTCTGATGACCATAAGAATTTTTGGTACTAGTGCATAATAACGACACTTCTATATACTAATAAGAGACGAAACCCGCCAGGCGGGTTATTTTCAAGAGACCGCTATTGAGAAATGGAATGCAAAGCGTAGTTTTATTTGCGTTTACGATATTTAAACAGTTGTTTTTTGGGTTTAGGGGGGGGGAAGGTACCTAGGTTAGGTTAGGTTAGGTTAAGTATTTAATATATGCTATGCTTTACCCAAATCCCCCCACCCCCTAATGTGCTAATATATACCCCAAATTTGTTTCTAAACTATTATATATACATCCTATTTTATTTTATTTCATTAGTATTAGCCAAAGTTGACTTCTTTAGAAGTGTCGTTATAATGCACCAGTACCGAATTTTTTATTATTATTATTATGGCTCAGTCTTTTACAACCAGTGCAGAGATCTTGATGGACAGGTCCAAAACAGGACAAAACTTGCACTTTTGACATAACTATTAGTACGTAACATGACGCCAAAAAAGAGAAAAAAAATGTGATGACATCAACAATGCCTTTTTTTAAATCAAGCTGAGAGCATAAGCATTTTGCTGTCAGCCTGTTGTAAGCTGTCATGAGCAAGGCTCTTGATAACCTTGAGTAAAAGATGGAAGATTTTTCAAACAGTTTGTGGTAACTGTAAGTAAGGAGCGGTTCGGTCTAATAGTAACTGAGACACTAAAAGAGGTAATTTTGACAACAATTAATAATTCAAAAGAAGTGGCCTTTTCTGCTGATTCACAATATTTAAAAATATTAAATTTAATTTTACCTATAAAAATCTACGAGTCTGAGAAAAATTTATCTGATTTTCGAAAAGAAGGAAACACCCAAAGAATTGATGAGATCTTAATGAAAATCACACCACCAGATTCAGTGTATCAAAAAACCCAACTGTAGAGGTTTCAAGCTCCTATTTTCAAAATTGTGTAAATTCGTATTTATTGCCAAAAGAAAGATCACAGATTTGTGTTTATTCGTTGCTTTTTTTTTTTTTTTTTATCATATCGAATCAATGATCGTAAAAGATCAGGAGAGTGCTCATTCAAACGGAAATTGAAAATTCCAGTCCCCTTTCTCCAAAGACATCTGATCAAAATTTTGAGATTTCCATTTGTTCAGCATAGTTAAAAGGTCCGATAACTATGCCTCTGGGGATGACATGACCCTCCCCCCCCCCCCGAGCTCATGGGGAAAAGGCTATAAGCTATGATGTTCGCCCATTTTTTACACATAGTATTTGTTATTTGGAAATATACGAATACTTTGTGGAGGGGGAGGGGGCCTTCAATGGGAGGAGAGGTTTCCAATTGGAGAATTTCCCGAGGTGAATTTTTCGAGGGAAATCTTACATACGAGGTGAATTTGCCAGAATATATATATATACAGAATTCTGCATATTTGTCGTACTTACTAAATTTTACATGAGGAGATATTACGGGAGAAATTTCCTGCTGGAGGATATTGTTTAGGGGTTTCCCATAGGGGGGGGGGGTCATTACTTAAGAAACGGCCAGAAATTAAATATTAAAAAAATTACTTTTTAAGCTGAAAGTAAGGAGCAAGATTAAAACTTGAAACAAACAGAGATTATATCGTCAATGAGGGTGGCTACCCCTCCTCAGTCCCTCCTTCTTTGCGCTAAAGTTTGGCTTTTTGTCCCAGGTCTTTAAGAACGACTCCTCAAACAGAAGGGCCATTTAATCGGAATAAGAAGCCTTTTTATAAAGTACCTACTACTTTAGTGGATTGACCGAGGGATTGAGGATGGGATAACGACCTTCATTAATGGAATAATTTCTGTTCCTTTTAAGTTTTAAACTTGCTGCTTACTTTCAGCGGAGAAACTTGTTATTCATTTAATTGTCTATAAGAAATCATGGCTACTGTCAGCAGCACGATAAATAATTACTACCAAGGGAAATTTCCCCTATAGATATCCATGCTGATCTTCATCGTCTTAATAACCGTCCATCCTTAATGACGAGGAAAAGTATGGTTGCCTTTGCCAAGGATCGATTAATTGTAATAGCAGGCGACATTGCCTCATCGTTTAGGTACAATAAACTAAAGAATATAAAAAGGGGGAGAAAAATAATAACAAGCAAGAAGAGCGCGTCATATTTATAGAGTTTACTTTCATGCTGATGTCAATTAAGATTATTATTGACAAAAACCATCCTTTAGGGTTTATGTCAAAATAAGCTGACCGAGCCAAAATATGTTTCCTGATTTACATTAGGGATCTAATTGAGAAAGCACAGAAGGAGTTGATAAGCTTTTACTGTTTCACACTCTAAAACCGCTGATAAAGTAGAAGGGAACAAGACGCAATAAGTAACAACGGCATAGGGATAAAGAATCCAAGAGCGGATCCAGGATTTTTCTTTTGGGGGGGGGGGATTATCCAATTTTTTCCCGTGGACTTTGTTTAACATCCTGCGTAAGCTGATCAGAACCGTTTTTTCGACTAATTTTCGACTCGGTCAAAAATTTCGGGGGGGGGGGGGTTAAAACCGGGTAACCCCCCCTGGATATGGCCTTGAAAGAATCCCTGGGATTTCGTTGATTGGAGCAATAATTTTTTTTTTCAGATACTTGCAGCACAATGCAGCTCAGCACAGATTTTAGTTCCACAGTTAAAGGAAGAATTTCATAAACCAATCTGACAAGTCCTTTTTTTATCTTTTTGAGGTTTAGAGTTATCGATGTTCTCAATGAACGTATTCTGCAAACGTTTTTGTATTCGTTCTCTGTTTTTCTGCTATTATTCTTTTCCACCTTTCATTTTTCAGCAGTTTCAATCTATTTGTAAGGATTCAAATTTGATTTTGAATCATATTATTTTAAAGATTTCTTATATGTTTTGGAGAAAGAAGAAATGAAACAATTAAATTTTCGTGTCTATATGAGCAAATACCCATGTGGGATTTTCAGTTACTCCAAAGCCCTCTCACGTAACTCATTGCTGCTATTCTTAAAATTCATTCACTTGCAGGATTATGATTTTCTTTCAGTTGATTTCACATACAAACAAGATGAAACAAATCCTAATTATACAGAAGCATAGTATTTTTAAGAAATATATTCTAGCTGAATAAGATTCTATGTCTAATACAGAAGACTGAGGTATCCCCCATGTATGTGCTCAAGCAAATTTAATTGTGTATAAGTACGGTACAGTCAGCCAGAATGAATAACCGGACAGAGGTCTATCATTTTGAAACTATTTGTATCCCAGTCACCCCCTAAGGGGGCCATATATACTGCTACTGTTATTAACAACTCACTGCAGCGCCAAAACGCTTGAGGCCAGCACAGTTACGCATGCTCCTCCTCCATCTCAATCTGTTCAAGGCTTTCATCTTTACCCCCTTCCAAACAGTTCTAATTTCCTATAATTTCGTCCTTATGACCTCTTTTTAATCTATTCCGGAACTTCCTACTTATCTTTTGGCCTTAGATAGATGACCATAAAGAAAAATCTTTGGCTATATATCATCCTTCGTCCGTAAAATGTGTCCTAGCCATATCAACTTTTCTTTCATCATAGCCCTAGAAAGTGACACAGAGCCTCATTTTTCGGATGCCTTGTTGCTTAACATAGGTACAACCATTCGTAGAAAATTCCTCTCGAAAACATTTAACAGATCTTCCTCTGCCTTCCGAAGTGGACAGGCGTCGGAATCTTACTTGGCTGCCGTCAGTACCGTAGCTTCCAATATTCTAGTCTTGGTTTATAGGCTTATCTGCCTATTCTTCTGGACTTTTTTCACCTATGAAGAACTACCCTTGGCCTTGGCTATTCTATTTTCATATATTTAATATATTCCCTTGATCAATCTGCTCTTTACCCAACATCACCTCTTCACTTTTATTTATTCCTAGTCCCAACGACTTTGTCGCTTAACATTAAACTTTAAACCCATTCTTGCACCATGAATTATCAAAACCTATTCTTGCACCCTGAACTCTCAAATTCGTTCATTTTGCTAATATTTTTTATCGAGGGCATTCAATTTATCATCATAGCCTAAGTCTAGGAGGGTTTTATCTTCCATTTGTTTATATGTTCTCCCAGAGCCTTTACCATGTTCCTCGGAACAAAGTCAGTCAAATAACCCATATTTACCGGGATAGGATACAACCCTGCTTAAATCCTGACTGAACCCTAACCTAGCTATCAATCTTCCTACCTACCCCAATATCCACTTCCTACCGCAGCAATATTGCTCTTGTTCATAGCAGTAATAATCTTAATATACTTACATCGTCCATACAATGATAGGACCTTCACAAAAACTCTTCTGTCAGGTGACTCAGATGCCTGCTCATAATCTAGAAAACTGAAGACTAGAGGGGTCTGATGATTCAGCCTGTCTAATATACGTAATAATTTCTGTTCGTTTTAATTTTCAATATCGCTCTATACTTTCATATGAAAAAACTCATTTTTATTCGGTTATTCAATGAAGGCTGCACTCCGACTTCACCACTTTCAATATTATAATGAATCCACCCTAAGATCTACTGAGGAAATGCCTTCATTGTTATTAGCTTCTTCCAGACTGATTTCCAGCCTGGGAATTAGCTCCCATTTTGGGTTAAGAAAAAAAATCAGTCTTGGTAAATTTTGCTTATTAGTCAAAATATATAATTGGAATTGGTATAAGAGAGAGGGGGGAGCAAAAAATTTGGGTAAAGGAATAAAAAGATTTATTTTATCTTGAACGGCGATTTTCAGTTTAATTTAGCTTTTCCCATATTCAAGAAAAATCAATTCCTCAAAACTTTCCATGAACAATGCCAGACTATTACAGTACTTTATGTATAATAAGGGAAAAGGGCTCATCGTATGCATGTGCATAGCAAGGAGATTGGGGGCAAGACATCCAATGCCTCTAGAAAACTCACTCCTCAGATGAAAAAATTGGAAAGCAGGTTTAAACTAAGTTCGAATAACTGACTTCAATGTTCATCCTCGAACTTTGAAGAGCAATGATTTGCTCCCCCTCTCCAATTTCACTCCCCCTCTCCTTCTAAAATGCGCACTAAATTCTCTATCCCTACAAATTACACTCCCTCTTAAATTTCAGGATTTGTATGATTTATTATAATTTTATTTAGTTTCCACAGATCCGTTCTCCAGATAAGTTGAATTATATGGACATGACAGGGTCTAACTTAATCTGTTGCATTGGATATGGGAAGGGCAAAAACTATTTTGATGCTTGAAGCCTTAGAATCTTTTACTAGAATTTAATATGTATGACCGTTTTGTGTTTCCTCTCTTCTCCCCTTTTCTTGAAAAATTGTTCTAGTCAGGCACTGTCCAGGAAAATAAATCAATTTACGACTTACTGCAGTAGTTCCAAGTATCGTATTGTGAACATATCATGAAAAATACAAGGAAAGAGGAAAGCAGTTAAAGAGTGGTCCTCGATAACTGTCAGTAATTGCTTTCTGCATGAATTTCCTCAACAAATAGCTGGGTACGATACACCCAAATATAAACAACGTATGTTAAATTAATATTAGAAAAACGAAGAAATAAAAACGAACCAATAATTGTTCCTTCAGTTCTAATCAATATGGTATTTTAAAATAAGTTTTCCTCAGGTCTGAGTAGGATATTTGAGAAAATTGGCAAAAAATTACAATACGTTATTGGTGGGTGACCATAACTTTAAGCCAATCACAAATCTTCAACTATGGTACCTAATGCTAAGCAAGTTCTTCTTATTGTTTATGCAGTAAGTAGGTTTAAATAAAATGGAATCTAGTTTTATACTTAGTTTTAGTAAGTCTATTTTGTTTTGTTTCACGGCTGTGGGATTAAATTGAAACTTTAAAAATGTTTTTAGAAAGGGACTTCGAAACTTGTGATGGAGGAAAGGGGGGATTTTTTTTAATTTGTTTTTTGTGTTTCTGTTTGTTTTTCCTAAGACCGCTGTCTGATAGGATCTGCTGCTAGCAAGACATAAGATGTATTTAAACAACAAGAAATACAGTCAAAAACGTTGTAAACATGGTTTAAGTGGAAATAAACACTTATGGTATCTTTAAGTGACTCTCAAGTCTGTCTGTCAAAACAGTTGCTTTGTTCTGTTAAAAAATACTACGTTGACCGTTGTTTTGAATAAGAAAAAAGTCTGTCCAGCAGTTTTCCTTCTTGTTCTCCATATATCCTAGTATTTTTTTTCTCTTAAGAAGGGTGGTTATGGATGTTCTTCTTTTTTTGGCTATTGCTGTTGTTTATTCTTCAGGAGTGATTCTTGACAAAACGAAAAAAAAACATAAAGAAGAGAAAAACGAGGATAATAACAGCCGGTTTCTTTCAAATCGATGGCCAAAGAAAGCCGGGAGAGTGTCCAATCGTGCATAAATTTGAAGGCCAGTGCCCTTTTAAGTGCTGCACCAAGGGCGGATCCAGGATTTTTTTAGGGGGGGGGGGAAGAGGTTGGTCCGATAAACTTGCGTTAGGAGTAAGTTTAATCAACACAAACTTGCGTTAATTAAGTAAATTCCACTGCTTTAGACTACTTTAGGGGGGCGCCGCCCTCACCTTCCTCTGGATCCGCCACTTTGCTGCACCATGCTGTATTTGTCCCCAAACATATACTCAGTCTGGGCAAAAGAATAGCCGTTTGCACCGCTTAGCCAGTAATAAAAATAGTGATGCAGTATTTCAAAGCCATACAATGGTCATTGGGGGTATGTTGCTGAATTTTTTTTGTTGTTAAGGAAGGGGGAGTACCTAAATCCTCAAGGCTACATTTTTAGGCCCAATTGTTCAAACTCTCCATAATAGTTGCTTCAGACAGACTCCATAGATGGGATTATAATCCGTGTCCTGCCTTAAGGGGAATGTGCATATTCTAAGCGTGCAACATGCGTCCTGGGGGACATGAAAGCTCCCCTCTTTTTACGGGAACGATAATTCTTAATTGGGAATTTTTCTTAGACGCATACTGAAGTGGTGTCATACTGAGGTGAACTTAGGCTTAAATAAAGTGGGGGCAGGGTCCATCAGGGTGACAGCTTCTCTCATGGTTATTCGTTTTCGGTGTAAATGCTAAAATTGACTTCACTTTCAAATCGGATGGGTGCTCAGTACAAGGATCAAATCTGTCCAGAGATCCAATCATGTCTCCGTTGTTGGTTTTCTGTTGGTATCCTGTTGGTTATTTTTTTCTGGAATGATTCTTGAGCAACATATTGTGAAATTTGGCCCTCAATGCACATATCGATGGACTAGATTGATATTATAGGCTTAAATATTTTTTTTCGAATTTTGAAACCTCTCTTTGCTTCCAAAGTAAATTCCTGCATGTGTATCAGGTCTAAAATTTTATTTTAAAAATACTTTTCTATTCCAAAACTTTTGAGTTACCATTTTATTTACAGTTAAATTCCTGTGTTACCAAATTTTCCAAAGACAGGATGGACGAGCGATCCCCAGTCGGAAGTTGGGGGAAGTAATTCCCCTATTTCCTTCCATAGCAATCAACATTCACCCGAAAAAAATCCATTGCAAAATTCCATTGAAAAGCAATAAAATCTCTAGGGCAGAGGAAGTCATGGTTAAACTCTATAGCGTGATTTACGACCTCTTAAACCTTCCAAAAGGCTTGAATGTCATTTTGTTTTGCTGATAAATAAATTTATTGCTGAAACTGGAAGTTTTGTTGAGCCGATTGATTTTTACAGGCATTTAAAATGAATGGATTGAAAGGAAAGTGACGAAACTAACGTATTTCTAAGTAGTACGCTGAATTTATTTTCATAAAAGGTTTCAGGTCGTCAAACTTTAATATTATTTAGTTAATGTTGGGCTAATAAAATTAAATTGATTTTACGAACATACTAGCATCGAAAATAGAATTCCTGTAACGTTGAGCAGCAGTCAATGTTTTGATATTGAAATAAAAAAAGAGAAATGCTCAAAAAATATTTTGCTTTCATCAAAGGTTGAATGGCGTGTTTTTTGATCATTTAAGTGAGTCAAATCGGAATCTTGAGTGATTGTGATTTTAAGTGATTAATACGTAATCACACAGGACCATTATCTAAACAGTCCCTGGACGATCCCGGGTTAAATATGTAAGGACAGGAAAGGGCATGTGCCAAATAACTCCACTTTTGACCCCCCTGATCACGCAGATTAAAATTCCTTGACTGATTCTGATTTTCAGCAGAATGCAACATGTTAACCATTTGCTAAATATTAATACCTTTCTTTGATATTGGGCGTATATAATTAATATGTTATCCTCAAATTTGCGATCAATAAATTCAGAGATTTTGCGCACGTTCTAACTTTGGAGGAACACCATTTGTTAAATATATATTTAACATTTCACGGGTGTGTGGTCATTGAGCCTAATGACCTCACTTTAGTTTATATACTAAACCAGATTAAAATCCATTGCATGAGTATGAATTTGTACTTGGTTGTGTAGTGGGTACAATATATTAATTATGTTCTTTACATTTTTGAATTTCGACACCTTCATTTCAATACTAACGTCAGATTGTAATCAGCAAGCTCACGCTTAAACAAAGGTCTTGGCGATATTGAAACTCCTTTTGTCACTGTTACGCCAAAAAGATGTCTGTAATCTTTTTTTTCTCTCACTTCTGATGTAATTGTCAAAAACCACTTACTAAGCTGTTCTCAAAAAGAGGATCAACATGGAAATTTATGTTCAACCATTCTTTAATCCTCTCGACCTATATTGCCTGCAAATTCTCCCTTTGGGAGCTGCTTAGCGAGCTTTTTTTATGATTATTATCTCAGAAGTTCTCAGTCATTCACTGTCTCAATTAAAAGTTTTACTCGTTTTGTATTTTCAATTCCTTTTGAGCATAAATGGAAAGCCAGAGTCGACCAAGAAGTTCTTTAATTATTTTTAAAATAGAAATTGCAATGTGAGGAGTTCCAACTCAGCAGATTATCTATTATAGTGTGAAACACACAACTCAACCCTGAAAAACACACGAAGAAGAATTATTGAAATGAAAATATAAAAATAAATATTATAGAAAATTATACAGTATAGCCTATATTACTACCTACATCTTAGAATGTATATAGAATATTCCGAAATCCCTTTTTTTCTTCATTATTTGTATTTGTCTAACTTTCCCCTTGACTGCTCAATTTTAGCAGTGGGGGAATTTACGACGGTAATTGTCTGAGGGGGGACTGTCTCGGGGGAATTGTCCGCGGAGCGTGGAATTTTCTGGGACGAATTCTTAGAGAGGAGGCCAACCGGACACTGAACAAATCATCAATCAAACAGTCCGTGGTAAGGAACTGTAAGTAAAGATAGACCTGATTATGCATAGTGTTACCCATCCAAAGCTAAGAGCCAGATACAAATTTGCCTGATTTTCCAAAAAAGGTATAAAAAAAAACCTTGAAAGTCAGGGAATCTTAGATCACACCCTCAAATTCAGCATTTCTGAGAACCTTATTGTAGAAGTTTCAAACTCCCATCTGCAAAAAATTTTGAATTTGTATTTATTGCCAGAAGAAAGATCATGGATGCGTGTTTATTTGTTTGTTTTTCTTTCTTTTTTTCCAAGGGTGATCGCATCGAACCAATAGTCCTAGAATATAGGTGAAGAACTCATTGAAGCGAAAATTGAAAGTTCTAGTATCCTTTTTAAGTGACCAAAAGGATTTGAGAGGGGCAACTAACCCCTCTTCCATCCACTTTTTTCCTCTAAGTTGACCGATTAAAATTTTCACAATTTTGACACAGCCATTATGTTTAGCTTAGTTGAAAAGTCCAGTAACCCTGCATTTGGGGATAACACGACCCCCCAGAGTCCCTGGGGAAAGGTATATAAGTTATGAATCTTGCCCGTTGTTTATGTATAGCATTTATTATTCGAAAGTATACAGACACTTTAGTAGAGAGCTATCTTATACTCCTACTGGGACTCCTTATATGGGCATAGAGTCATTAGTGAGAATGATTGCGTAATCGGTCAATGACCTCTTTCTCCATGACCTCTTTCTCCAGGTGTGTTTTTGGCACGCCCTCAGCGAATGTCAATGTTGTTATTGTTTCCGAGGCAAAATGCCAAGGCCAATGTTGTTTTGAACAGAGTCATTAGAGAGAACACGTGGTTAATGGGGTCAATGTTGTTGTTGTAAGTGCACACTCGAGGCAGATGTTATGATCCGGAAATAGTATTTGTTATTGTTATTCGAGCCAAATGTTATGAGGTTCCGAGAAACAGTTAATGACACTTCCTTCCTGTTCGAGGCGAATGTTATGATCCAGAAATAGTATTTGTTATTGTTTCCGAGCCAACTTTCTTTTCAGTCTAGAGTTGGCAGTCAGAGTGAAAGGATTGAAAAATGAATAAATTTGAGAAAGAGAGAATTAGATCAGTGTTTATGGAAAAACATTTGATTTTGGATGATGATTCTCCCCCATTGGACTATTGTATGAAACTTTTAAAATGTGATTCAAATGCTTATACTCAATTTATTGATATCTTGATCACGACACGTCAGAATGATATCATGGATATACTTTCAATGCCAATGTAGATGGCTCCTCCTTCGAAAGAGGCAACGTCACAGAGTTACTCCTCTCCCCTTTCCTACACTTTGAATTTATCGAGCGAAGACGATCAGTTTCGTTTTAGCTGTGAGAGAGTTGACATCGGAAACCAAAATGTTCTATATATGCCCATTGTGCATGTACACTCTTGGCAGTTGGACTCAATGTGAGAATTGTGCAATTATTGATGACTATAATGAAAAGTGTAAATTATGTAATCCTTGCAAATTACATAGAGGCTATGCAGTACAAATTAAAGGATGTAATTCATGTCTTGAGGAGGTGTGTGACTCACACCCTAGCGGGCACCTATGCTCCAATTGTCACAATGATAAATGTGATCAGTGGGAGAATACTTACCCCGCTATGATTGGAAAGAATCCTAAACGTGATTTTAGTTTATTTCTACGAGATTGGTATCGTCGTGGATTTAAATTATTCTGGGAAGAGGAATCTGGTCTACGATTCAACTGTTGGGGTAACAAGACAATCTGGTTTCTACGTCATCGCTGTGATGACACCACCTACTATGACTATAGACCAAGCGATTTTTATTTGGCAGTTACCGAATGTGATTCACCACTTGAAAACACAGTATGTGATATTTCTTCAAATAGACAGATTGAAACTCGTGAATTTCATAATATGAATGCAAATAGTATCATTGACTATACAAAGAGATATGACAAGAGTGAAGTTACATTGTACTGCAGAAAATGTGATCCTGACTTTGCAGTCAATCAAGATCAATATACAGTGAATCCAAATGATTTACCAGCATTAGTGGTTCACGACAGTTACCTATACACCGATGAAGAAATCTAAAAGTGAAGATTTAAAAACAATGTTGTATATATACATTTTATTAATAAACAAATTCACAAACATTTTTAAGCACTTTACTCTTAGGGCACTGAAATCAATATTAAATACACTTGTAAGTATATTTTCCACTAGAAAGTCGTTCAGACGTGGATTGTCACCATAAATACGGAGAAACTGCTTGTAAGTATAACCACGGCATCGGAACACAAAATATAGTAGCGCATGGAAGCCACAGCTTTTAGTCGTTAGATCCTGCACCCTTTTTCGATTTTGAATAATAGTTTTATTACTGCTCTCAATATAGTTGCTGATGTGAGGCGTGTAGAATGTATAGGGTAGACCAAGAGGATCAAAAAATTCGATATTCTTCACTGTTTGAAAGATGCACAGCCAATGACCCGTCAGCACAGTCGACGGACTGCTATTAACAATAATCAAGGTATTGTTCGCACTTTGAATTTTTCCTAGATAGTCTGAGGGTAGACAATAGGATTTGTACTGGGACATGTAGGGGTCCATATTAAATACACTGATTATTTGACTGGTGTTCATGGCGCCAAGTCTAGTAGAACACTGCCTTCGGGAGTGATTTCCCAATAGGTTTCATATTGATTTAGCGAGATTAGGGCAATACTCTCAGCCAATGGGTCGGCAAATGTACACTCTAAACGCACAGTCCCCGTACGTACTATACTCATATCCTGTGTGCCAGACAAATCCAATACAATGATACCATGTGTTTTAGCAAACATATCTTCGGTTATACCATTTTCAAATAGTTGCGAATCATGATCTAGGGTTTGCATGGTCAACTCATACAATGTTCTATAGGATTTATCAAAAGATAGATTGTAGAGTGGGATGCCGTTTACTTTGCACACAAGGGATGAAAGTCCAAACATCTCGAATTTATGTGGACATTCAGTCCATGATCCTATTGCACTGGCGCTCTTTACAAATGCCAAAGCCAATTTCGAGGGGATTTCGCCATTGATAAAGGATGAATCGGTGAAGGTGCGTGAGCCCATTGCAATATGACGTTGATTGGTGATTGTGTGAGGAACAAGTAGTTTAATATTGTTGCCATTGGCTCTCAGTTTTTCCACGGCCAAAGCAACAGAACTCATAACCTGTTGTTTGCGTACATGAAGTATTGCCGAGGTGAGGGAGAGACTTACATCAGGATTGGCGGCAAGTTCCTTTCTCAATATGAAATTGGATGGTGCAAGCGTCAATTTTATATCCACTTTAACATTGGGCGGTAGCCATTGGGGTATATTAAATATTTCATGATATATTTTTCCAACTAGATGTAATTCACTAGTTGTAGCATTTTTAAGTGCATCTGTACTATCAGTATTAGTAATATATTCATATCCATTGGAGGCACCTCTCAATTCCTTGTATGACTTGGGTGTCATCAGCATGAATTGCATATAGCTAGCATAGTTTGAGAGATTGTTGCTTGTGCTCACCAGCGTGCCATTGATGTAGACACTAATTTGACGAAATAAATTATGTAGTATACAATTTTCATAGGATATTCCATCGGCCCGAATCGGCATTGTATTATCGGATTTCCGGACTTTCATTTGTAAATCTATAAATGTGGACGATAAATCCATAAAGTAGTCTTCATTGGAATAAATTTGAAAGTGGATATTATCGGAGAGGGGTTGTAGTGGATAAAATTGTTCATAGTATCCATGCTTGACACTCACATCAACATTTTCGGCATTGAATAGATTCAATGAGGCGGTGATTGAAGGTTGGGAATCCTTATGCGGCAGGTAGGACATCTTAAGAGAAGAAATCAAGTTTCGATCTAACAATTTTCTTCCTGGGGCTTCTGGTTACACTACGTATCGGCTTTCTTTTCTTTGACAAAAGGGATGTCTTTCGTTTCCGTCCTGAGTAGAGACTGATGAGTGATGCGTTGTTTCTTGACCTTTTTAAACCTTTACCATTTTGCTTTAATTTCTCGCCAAGGGTTCGCGCACTGGACCTAAGATTTTCCGAAGCACTTTTTTTAAAATCCTTGCCAGAGCCCCAATCGTATAGTGTAGAGGATGCAAAATCTGTCGCAGCCGGTACAAGATATTTTCTAGCCAGTGGTAGTGAAGAGCGAAACAGCTTAGCAAACCAGCTACCAAGACCATAGCCAGACATTGACGAGCGACCCTTGTAATAGTCCATTCCATTGCCCTGTTGTCTTGGGCCAAGAGTATTAACATAGCAGTCAATATCAGGACAAGTGAATACCACTTTTCTATTAGACATCTTGCTGTTGAACGATGGGTCGAAAATGACATGTAATCACAGCCAAATCTTTTGAAATTGCTATTGGATCACCCAATTCAGTTCTTAATGTTAACTGACAGAGTTCCAAATAGGAAGTGTTTACTGGAATATACTGAAGATGCTTTATATTGTAGTGATGAATATGTTCTTGATTGGTTTTTCGTTCAAGAACTCGTAGGAGGGGAACATTTGAATTACCTACCCGAGATGTTTCCACAAATGAAGCATAGAGAAATATACAAGTGTCTGTGGAGAAGGCAGGCGGGTAGTCGGCAAAAATGAAATTAGTGTTTCCGGCACTTTTACCATTGATTATATTGAGCTTAAAGCCAAGAACATCCCTTAGGTTATCATTGAGAATAATCTTTTCACTGGCAATAGGTGAACTAATGTAGATCTTGCCCTCCTCCTTTGAATAGTTGAAATGAAAAGCTCCTTTTTTACGAGCGGAAATTCTTTTATTAATAGTACGACATAAATCATTCATACAGGTGAGTTCCTCGTAGGGTAATTCAATATATGGATAATCCAACCAATTGATATTTTGAATTTGTTCTTGATCACCCGGTGGTGGTGGCCAATCATAGGGTCTAATTTTTATTTCATATTTACGATCCTTTCTCAGGATGTCATAGGTATTTTTGAGAATACAGTCGACAAGAGCCACTTCATACTTTCCGTCGAATTTGATGGTGGGGGAGAGTTTTGTCCAAAAATCACTTGTTTTATTCAAGTCATTGTAGAGAGGATCAGAAACATTGGACATGAAAGTCACATAGAAATCATTGGGCATTGTTAATATCTTCAGCACTGACCCAAGAATCAAAATCCGAGTTGTATCCTAGCCAGCGAACAAGCAACTGCTTCTTGCCCCTACGAGTACGACTCTTTAATATCTTTTCAATTTGATAAATTTCACCAGTGTTTCTAACTTTTTGTAGTTCATATTCATAAAAACCACCGAGAATCTCATCATCTTTGGTATCTCGTAGTCGATAAGTTATGGGTATGGTGTCTAGGATTTTGGACACTTTAAAAAGTTCGGTGCTCCATAAATAATTCCCCTTTTCAAAAATATTGGTGGTTCTATTAATTCGAACAGTATCACCAACATTGAATTTCTTCTTCTTTTTCTTCTCATTGCCATTGGAGTATTGCTTTAGAAAAGCATCAAATGTATTCTCACTGTAGTGAACATCCCGAGGGCTAGAGTTGGACAGAGATCGATGTGGTCGATGGTTGTATATCTGCATGATTTTATCTAAATCATGAATAAAAGCAGCTGTATTTTTTAAAGTGCAATATCTTGAAATTAATAGACGAATCGTTCTTATTAATCGTTCAGCCAATGCAGCCTTTATCGGACTATGACTGTGATATAGTGTTGTATTATATTTCAAAAGAACCTTTTGCATATGAGGGTTAACAAATTCACTACCACGATCCGATTGAATTTTTCTATAGGAATCCTGCTCAAGAATACTTTCAATGGCCCGAGCAACTTCAACACCTCTCTTTGATCGCAACGGAATGGCATAGGCATAGCGACTAAAGATACTGATTGCCACTAGAATATATTTGTAGGGTGTATTGTGACGTCGTTGAACTGTGTCTAAAGTTAAAAGATCCATTTGCATTATATGCAGAGGGAAAAAGGCTTTAGTTTGTCGATATTGTTTGCCGCGAAGCCTATGATTCCGATGTAGTGTGTAACTTGGTTCATTTTCTAGATACTCTTTTGCTTTTTTCAATGTGGCGTCGGAGACTTTGGAAAGCGTTTTGGGAGAACTTAAACTTCCCGCTTCACCAATATTTTCATAGATACCTTTCAAAACTTCATCCATTTTGAACGTAAACACGTAGTGTAATGTCCACTCCCCTTTTGCACACTGGTGGGTGAATCAATTCGTCTTCGCTTTTGACTAGCAGCCCCAGGTGTTGTAAAATCAGTGGTGCTAGTATCTTCTTCTTCTTCTTCTTTTTTAAATGGTGTTGTTGAATGTTCATTTAATTTCTTTAGAATTTGCTTATTGCCAATAAGACTTTTGGGGAAGTTTGATACACTTAGAAAGGTGTATAGATTATCGTCAAAGGATAAGAGTCCTTTACGATTCGTCACCATATCACAAATTAAATCAACTAGATTATAACTTTTTCCCCGAATTATAATTCGTTTCCCTATGCTGTCGACTTGAACTTGATCACCAGATTCCGACACGAGATAAGATAATACTCTTTTACTCTGTTCTCGATAGGACAGTGGCAGTAGGTTTCCAATTTTCAATACAATCGAATTCAATTCCTTCTCCTTTGATTGTGCAGAATCTTGAGATGTTTCTTGTTTAGAGGGATCGGCGATGGGTCTCTCGCGATAAGGTCTATGTTTGTCCATACGTCGCAATGCATCTTGAAGTAAAACCAGTTTTTTATCATCGGCAATATTCTCATCATTAATGAACTTGTTTAGATTATCTTCAAAATGCTCGACGGGCGAGAGAGCGAGTTCAATAGGTGTCAATTTATAGGGTTTTGCCATCTAGAGAAAACTGTTTACAAGTCCTGCGATTATCGGTAGTAAAAGTGTGAAAAAGCTACCACCTGCTTGAAGGAGTCGTTTTCTTTTAAATTTGTTTCCCTTATTTTTACAAGCCAAGGCACGTACAGTGGAACGATGTTGCTTTGTCTGTTGTCTAACACCTTCTGGCAGTTGAACATTGCCCTCAGTTAAATTTAAACAAAGTTCAGATATTAGATTAATGAAATCATTGTCGGCACCATGTTTGAGTATAGCCTTCCTAAGCAAGGGTTTTGAAGTGCTTAAAACAGAAAATAAATGCCGTTGTTCGTGTAGTTTCTTCAGTGTCATGATAGCGACTAATAGCCTTTTCTACTATTCACCGGAAGATATACTGTAATTTCATTGTCGAAAATGTCGGTGACTACACGAAGATCCTCGGGCGTGCTCTGATTAAGATCCAATAAAATGTAACCGTAGGGCTTGCTAGTCGCTTGAGTGTACGCTGACAACAGAAATTTAGGGGCGCCGGGGTATATCTGTTTATTGAGAGTTATGAGCGAGCTAGAATCACGAACGACTCGATAGATAATATAGACAGTGCAATTCAAAGCAAGGGTTCGCATACATTTGCTCTGATGAAACAGATTGTGTAGAACTAGGGTTATGGAAATGTTTTCGTGATGAGATCGGACAGTGAACAATTGCAGCATTTCCTGTGAGAACTGTTCAATGGATTCAGCCAAATCATCAATAATCAGCCATGAGTTCGGTTCAATACTATTGAAAACATCAAGTCCTCTTATGAATTGTATTGGTATGGTTGTGGCAATAGCCTTTATTTTATCATAGGACTCTTGCCAAATACTATAGCAATAGTAGATTTTTTTCGGTTTTTCCAAAAACATTTTATCGCAATTTTGAATTATTCTAGCTAAAAGCGTTGTTTTCCCCGACATTGAGGGTCCACACAGAAACGATCTGAAGGGTGTTTTAAATTGATACATGCTGTTGACAACAGTCGGACTATGACTAACTGTAAATCATATGTGTCCAATGAATAAGTAGTAATTTTCCCGTCTATTCAAGAACAACAAAAACAATATTTCATGGCAACATTTATTACGATAAACACTTCTTCAACATGAACAATGATAACACTTTTTGTACAACACTTATTGTCTTTAAACACTTTTTGTACAACACCTTTGTCCATCTACAGCACTTTCTGTACAACACCTTTGTCCATCTACAGCACTTTTCTATACAACACTTTTCTATACAATAAAATACACTTGGAACTAGCACAGTTGAACAGTAGAGTGATTGGTGGCCCCCACCCCGGGAACCGGCCTTGGGAAGGGTCCCCCACCCCCCTGGAGCCGCGATGGAAAAATAGTTGTCGTCACTGCTATGGGTTAGTGGTTAAGGTAGTGAGATTGGGTTAGTTAATTCATGAATGGGTTGGGCGGTTAGTTGGTTAGATTAGTTTATCCAGACCAAGTTGATTACGATAGTCTGCGCATTCAACTCGATCTGAAATACGATAGTGGCCATGTGGCAGGACACTCACACCGTTCTCGAGCACATAGACCTTGTCAGATATACACGACATTGCATTTTTTTCTACTCTCACAGTATAATTTCTATACTGTAGAGAGCGAATTGCAAGCACTTGTGCTCTTGGCACTAGGCTACTTTCTACACAGTCTTTGTATACGCTCATGTTAAAATTGCTCTTTACAAAGTGTGTAGGCACCCCTTTACATGTTTTCTTTTCATCCCCACTATGTGTTTCCACGCAATAGACTTTGGGACCCGGGAACACCCCCCTAGATATCAAATCACTCCCCGTTTCAGATTTTAATTTTAATAGTTGGTTGGGGGCTTGACGTTTCACCAGCTCGGGATAGAGGGATGGATTCCAGTTGGTGAAATCCATCCGCGAGCTGATGTGCACCCCATTTTGCAAATCACCCAATAAATCTTCAGTTTTTACTTTTAGCAGTAGAGAATCGGTATCCCCATAATAAACTTGTACCTCCCCCTCCCGTGGCCACTGCACCTTGCACACATTGTAAAAGAACGACAACATGAGCTTTTTTGAAATTTCTAGTACTGAACTACCTCCTGCGATATTCTTGTTCAGTACTACATTTCGCTTTTTCCTGTGTAGAAGAACCATGCCGGCCTCTATGCTCGTGAATGATGTGAAATTAGGGTCGGCAATAATTCGTGCACACTCTAGAGGGTCAGTCACGACGTCACAGCGAGATCTGTTACGTACGCTTTCGCACATTTTGCCAAACGCTGAATTTAGAATGAGCTTGTTTAATTCCTTCTCCACCTTTGAATTTGCCCTAGAACGTTTATCGACAAAAGTATCGATAAACGTTTTCAAATAAGGTTTCTGATTGAACTGAAGGACCCTATGTATTTTGGTGATTTTGAAGCCATTGTTCACCATCCAGTGCAAAAGCACATGGTGAACAACGATATTCTCCTTAGGGTCCAAATCAGCAATCAGTTTCTGTTTAGAGGGAGTCCAATGCATCCCCATATCCTCAACCAATGACCGATTGTAGGGGCTCAACGAGTCCCTGGTCACTGGTCGATTGATACAGGGAAAAACAAAATCTTTGACTGAGTCGTGAAGGGCCAGCGGAATGTGACCGTCAATTTCAAAGAACCATCCTTGTGGCCCGTTGTCCTCGACGGTGTTAATGTCGGGGAACTCACAAGGATTCTCAAGCCATTGATAGTTCCCACACGGCAAAGAGTAGTGGGATATTGCCGAGGGGTACAACGAGTTCATGTCCAAGAACACTGCATTTGACTTTACACCGGTGCTTTGCCCGCTCGGATCGGTTGATAAGACCCGGTCCCCGTGAAAAACATACCCTCCCCGCATTGAACGCTCTACAAAAAGGTGTTGGTCTACATCCGTGATTAGGCCTATTTCCTCCCTGCTAATTTTTAAAATTAAATCCATTACTAAATGTGGTGTAGAAAAATAATATCCTATATCTAGTCCAAACTCTGAATAGATCTGGTCTGTATTCTTACAGACTATATCCAACAGAGTTAGAACGTCACTGGCCAAGTACAGTCTACAATAATCCCACCCATTTTTACAATCCCCTTAGCCCACACCTTCTTGGCAAACTCGTACTCCTCGACTGTGCATTCACTGTTGGTGAGTGAATTGTGAAAAGCTTCAATTGGAGGTAGTTTCTCCTCGCTTAAGCGAGCGCCAGAACAGTAATAATCGTATGCATATACACCTTTGCTGGTTAATAAGTCATACATTTCACTGTCTGGAAAGTGCTGTTTAAGCAAGGGAAAGCTATCAAAATTGTCGCTTTTCTGCACTTGAATTAGTTGACTAAGGGATTTGGGGAAAAAACTAAAAGAATCTAAAAACCTAATTTTATTCCAGCACGTACGCTCATTATCCACTACCTGCCATTTCAGTTCGAGAAGCAACAACTTCTCGGCCGATTTGGGAATGATGTTGTAGGTAAATGAATTATTTACCCATGGACTATCTACTCCCCCTCCCTCCCTATGCATACGTGCCAGTGCTGGTAAAATAAATTTTAAGTCATAGTTAGAATTATGGATAAAAACAGGGATAAAAAACTGTTGGCTAACGTTTAAATTACACGATTGATGTGCTACTCCCCTAAAATTACTACCCCCCGAGGATATTTCCTGCCACAAGTGGTCGTGGTCTCTGACTTTCCCCCTCCCCCCACGTTTCCCTTTAGTCGCCTTATCCTCCTCTACAAACTCCCCCTTGCATACCCAACATATTTTTTGATTTTTAATCGCGAGACGATCCTCTGCAGACAGCACCATTGGATAATGCGTATTTCTCAAACGAGAAATAGCACCATTAGCCGTGCCAATCAGTTTAGTCAATGCCTTGACCATGCACTCATCGCCCTCATCCAATGTTTCCACTACTTCTAACAACCGCATGGTATTAGAATTATCTCTTTGCGCGTGGGCGTAGGACACTGCAATGGCCTGGTGTTCTTTGATACGGTTTGGATATTGGGGATCATTCACATCCACCAGCTTAGCTTCGCAATCTAAAGATATTTTGTTGCATTGGAGAAGAGTATTCTGGAAATTTTTGAATCGTAAAATAGCCCTATCCCCTGAAACCGTTTCCACTGTCTGGTACCCATGCCGTCTACAATGCTTCATATGATTTCGGAGCTTTAGTTCAGTCCAAAATCGAGACAGGCATGTTGGACAGTAGAAACATACCCCCTTATGCTTACCACCCCCCAGAACTCTACTAATGTCAGTGATTGGGTGAAAATGCCCGATTGTGTTCGGTTGACTAGGTGGCGTGTAAAGCAACCAAACCCAGTGTTTAACCAAATCAACTGACGGGCCCCTTACGGGAAAGACCACCCCCTTCTTCTTAGAACGAGCCCCATCTTCAAATTCTGTTTCGTATTGTACCACAGTAACGCCAATATTTAAATGGGCATTAGCCCTTTCAAAAATATCAATGGATCGTAGCGTTACTGGGTATTTCCCCTCTAAACATGAAAAATCTACAACTGGGAAATCGGACCCTTCCTTCCCATGTACAGCCCAGTGATCTAAATTCTTCTTAGTAGCGTCATCTGCTAGAGGCTGAAAGGCTGATATGAGGAAAGCATACTTGAAACACTTTTGATCTGTTTCAAAACGGATCTTCTGGACACCTTTACAACCCTCTAGATCTGGATTATAATTTAAAACTATACCCTTATCCCTATGCCCCCCTCTTAAAATAAAATCTTTCTTAAATTTACATATATTTACACTTAAATTTTCAATAAATAAAACTACTGACCCACTTCCATTTTCATTATAGTTCTCGAGATGCGCAATAATTTGTCCTACCCACTCACTAAAAACACCCTCAAAATTTTCTAAATTTGGATAAATTATACGCATCTCGGAATGTATAAAATGATAGTAAACCTCACTTTTCCCCTCATTCAAATAAAAAACCTTTAAAACGATAGACACCTTAATTGAATCCCTACCCCCCACAACCGAATTTGGTTCTCCAGTAGTGCACGAATTTTGTCTACATATGCATGCACTATTTCTACTGGATCAAAAACAAAATTTCCCCCCATTAGTGTATTAAATGGATCCCCAAACGTTGCAGTGAAAACAACTATATTATTCAATATTGTATTGGACAAAAGAAAATCGGGGAATGATGTATCCCCTCCCCCTACTTGTTCAACAATATCTGGACTCTGTTCCACTTCAGTTGTTTGAAGTGGGTAATCGGTGGGAGGAGGGTTCCCTGCCAATTCCCGGGTAAAATCGTCTAAAATTTGCAAGGTATTTTGGCTCAAGTCTACCAGTTCAACTGCGCTATTATCTACTTTAAAAAAATCATCTAAAAACTCATCAATATTGTCAGGTACTTCAATGCTATCGTCCCATGTCTCATTGTTCTGAAAGTCCGCTGGTGGTTCCTCCCCTTCTTCACTAGACGGCGAGTAGGGGACCAGGACAACCTATAAATGAAAAAAATAGCTTAACGACGATCTAAGATATGACATAGGATTTTTTTTTTTTTTTTTTTTTTTTTTTTTTTTTTTTTTTTTTGGGGGGGGGGGCATCCCTGTGGCACTTCCCTGACCCGTGGCGCTTCTTGGACCTGTGGCGCTTCCCCCCGGCGCTTCCCTGACTCGTGGCGCATCCCTGTGGCGCTTCTCGGGGGTCGCATCGCTTCCCGCGATGCTTCTCGAGCGCGTGGCGCTTCCCTGACCCGTGGCACTTCCCCCGGCGCTTCCCTGACTCGTGGCGCTTCCCCGGTGCTTCCTGGACCCACTGGCTCCGCCCGTTTACATAATGTCCCAAAAAAAAGTTGAAATATTTGCTTAGACTGCATATGTCCAAGTTTCTCTCTAATTCCATTCTATAGGTTCGGCGAACTCTTCATTAGCTCTCAATTATTGTAAGCCACCGCGTGAGTGTTCCAGGATTGAACCGTTAACTCGGTTTCCCCTCACTAAAATCTTTGGCACGATAGAAATATCCTTGCGCAAATTACGGGATCCATATGTGACAAATAGAATAATCTCTCTCTCTCAGTTCCTTCTCTTAAAACTATGTGATAATCAATTGTGAAAAATAGGGAATTTTGAGTTTCAAATGGTGAGCATTAATTTAAATTACCTAAAAATATTCGTTTATGAGATAGCGGCGGAGAGATAGGGGGAATGCATAGAAAATAGCAAAGATTAGAAAAGAGTGGTTTCTCTGCAAAAAATTACATTTAGATATATCCCGCTGAGATAAGTTTATATTGGGTTGAAAACAATGGAAGAAATAGATAGTTTGAAGAAAAAATACTTACATTTGTATAATCCGAGGGCGGTATTTGAGTGCCCGAAGGACCAGATAGTGCATGCTGGAGGGTCACTTCCTGACCTTGTGTAGGTGGGGCATCCCCCGAAGGTCCAGGCAATGCATGAATGAAGGTGGACGAAGCGGCGTCGCTATGTTCTTGTGCAGGAGCTGTGACTTTTGCAGCCGGGGTAGCTTCTGAGCCCCTTGAAAAAGCTTGTGTAGGTGGGGCTTCGGCATTGAAGCTATTCACCCACTCTCTCTTTAACTTTCTGGCAGGCTGCACTTGGACAGGCAGTACGGAGCTGGTGGGCCTTGGCCAGCGATCATATTGCATGGCAGGGGGCGCATTATTGGCCCTCGTCTTCTTAGCAGGAGGGGGCACGCATTCTTCGCTATTTGCGTCAGACATAGGCCCCATCAATGCAGTGTCCGCAAATTCTTCATAATTTGCCTTAAAAAGAAGAGAAGAAAAATCAAATCAAAATAATTTCTCCCTTTTTAAAGAAGGAAAGTTATTAAACATAATTTTGTTTAGTTTATCACTAAGAAAGCACAAAACCCATATTCTCTCCCCCTAAATTTAGGAAAATTAAGCCATCCCTCTCATAGAGTTAATCATGCGTTTTATTCAAGCGAAAGGCATATCTTACTAGCTTTTATTCAAATGTTATAGCTAAAATCACTAAATGATGAAGAAGCAATAATCTTTTCTATTTCTAATAAAAGCGCTAACCCCCTCCCCAGCAAAAATCCTGGATTCACGCTCCCCTCCCGGCCCCAAATTTAGGAAAATTAAGCCATCCCTCTCATAGAGTTAATCATGCGTTTTATTCAAGCGAAAGGCATATCTTACTAGCTTTTATTCAAATGTTATAGCTAAAATCACTAAATGATGAAGAAGCAATTATCTTTTCTATCTCTAATAAAAGCGCTAACCCCCTGAACAAAAATCCTGGATTCACGCCCGGGAATATAAAAGAAACTTTATTGAAGGCTTAAAAAGCTTGAAAATAATCTGTTTCTCTTCTCCAAAATAGCGCATTGCGTCTGCGCCTAATTATTACAATTGCCTCAAAGTGTTTTAATTTGACAGAAGAATAGTCCCTTTGGCTGCCGCGTTTGTAAACCGGAAAGAGGGTGACTGCTAATTTTAACCTTGCATAGAGCCATGTGTCAAAACCAGAGCGAGCTAATAACAACAGAGCGCTGGATGTCTCAGTTAGAGAAAAGATTACAATTGAGAAAAGTCAAACTTTAACGAAATGCTATTTCTTTTTGCGAGAATTTGGGTTGTAAAGCAATGGTGGAGGGGTTAGGTTTTGAGGGTAAAGGAATATATTTACATTGATTATAATGATGTTTGTATAGGAATATATTTACATTGATTATAAAGATTGTATGGTTTGTTGGGGGGGGGGGGGTTAAGGGTGAAAAGAACATATTTGCGTTTTAGCTGAATATACTGGAGGGTGTCCAAGGAAAATTCATTTGAAAATAAAAATGTACTTACATTGCTAATTGCGGCTGCCAAGATCTCAAGCTCATCAAATTTATCCATTGTCAGGTTGTTTGCACTGTGTCACAATAGTTTCTGTTAATTGAATTGCATTGCATGCCCGTTATATACGAAATATCTAGGTCGAATTGTTATGTAAACAAAGCCCTCTGATTGGCTGAGAAGGGGGATGTAGCTGTTTCCCGGGAACTCGTAACATTTGGCTCGGAAACAATAACAAATACTATTTTCGGATCATAGCATCTGGTTCGGAAACAACAACAAATACTGTTTCTCGGAACCTCATAACATTTGGCTCAAATAACAATAACAAATACTATTTCCGGATCATAACATCTGCCTCGAGTGTGCACTTACAACAACAACATTGACCCCATTAACCACGTGTTCTCTCTAATGACTCTGTTCAAAACAACATTGACCTTGGCATTTTGCCTCGGAAACAATAACAACATTGACATTCGCTGAGGGCGTGCCAAAAACACACCTGGAGAAAGAGGTCATGGAGAAAGAGGTCATTGACCGATTACGCAATCATTCTCACTAATGACTCTATGCCCATATAAGGAGTCCCAGTAGGAGTATAAGATAGCTCTCTACTCACTTTCGGAGGGGTGAATTTTCTGCTATGGGAGTAGTAATGCATTTATTGACGCGGGAGGGGATTGTATAATGCGGACAAACACTCTATATTATGGACGTATAAAGCGACCAAACACGTTATGTTATTGGACCTATAAAGCAACCAGACGGGTTTCTGTGTAGACACCCATTTCCTGGACCAATCAGAAATCGAATACAGAACCTACAAGCCTGGGGGTGTGATTATGTGTGCAGTTTCACCGGTACATGCCTTACCACGGGCAGTCATCTATTACTACAGACGGTACATGCGTACCAGACTGGTTTCTATGGGTCAATAGCATAAATAGTGACCTTGGTATAGCGTGTTCAAAGGTTTATTGAGTATCCTATATGCTGGTTTCACGAGTGATTGCATAGTATGCCTTACCACGGGCTTGCATCTATTACTACAGACGGTACATGGCTTACCAGAATAGTTTCTGTGTCAACACCCATTTTCTGGACCAATCAGAGACAAGGAATACGGAGGGTACCTAATATACGGTAACTTGATTAGTATAGCAATCGGATTCAAATATAAGTAGTGATTTTCAATGTATTCAAAGGTTTATTGGACTTTTCTGTAAAACGGTTAACAGCTAAGCTTTTGGTTATTAGCATTCGATGGAAGGTTTAATGATAGCATATGGTATTAGACATCAAAAAGTTGTGTCATTTGCGTAAAATAACTCAATTTGCGAAAAAAGGTATTCCATTGGCATAACTCTGCTATGAATGATCTTAATTGGTGACTGCATAATAGGGGTGAAACATAGCTCGGTAACATTTTTAATTGGATTGTCTGAAAGTGGTAAAAAAGGGTTAAACTACTTACCAGTTAAGGTAAGCCCAAAGGGGGTGATTACTCTTAGGTAATTTATTGTAAATTTGGAATAACATCGTTGGCATCAATCTATGGAAATATTTAACGATGACAAGGTGATCATGGGACTTAACCTAGCTTTATTTCTTGGTTGTGTTCTGTATAATACACAAATACCAGTTGAGCAGTGTTGCCAATATAAAATATGGTTTAACATTGGGGCATGCTGAAAGTTGAAAGTAATAGACTCATAGGCCCCAAGATGACCTTATGCATTGACCTAGCTTTACTTCTCGGGTGTGTTCTGTATAATACACAAATACCAGTTGAGCAGTGTTGCCAATATAAAATATGGTTTAACATTCGGGCATGCTGAAAGTTGAAAGTAATAGACTCATAGGCCCCAAGATGACCTTATGCATTGACCTAGCTTTACTTCTCGGGTGTGTTCTGTATATTACACAAGTTCCATTTGAGCAGTGTTGTCAATGTAAAATAGGCTCTAACATTGTAGTATACTAAAAAGTTGATACTTATAGAGATGTAGATGCCAAGAAAAGAATTTTAATAAAGAAATTCAGAACAATCCTTAGAAATCCTTAGAAATCAACTAGTGAGATGATTACAGGTTTGAACCATCAAGGACCGCAACCATCAATGACCCTAACCACCAAAGACCTCAACCTCCAAGGGTCCCCTATCCTCAACCTCCCAGGGGCTCCCTCCCTCCCACTTTTTGGGGCCCCTTCCCCCATTTCTTATACTTTTTGAAGTTTTTTTAATTTTTTATTATTATTATTTTTTATCATGTTTTTTTTCAACTTTTTTTTACATGTCTTAGAATGACATAAAACATACTTAAAATATAAAAAAATAACATTTAATATTTTTAAAATTCAAAATGAGAATGATACAGAAATGTTAGTCGTGACTTTTACTGTTAGAAAAATAATGTTTGTAGTAGCACTTTTTTTTGGACTGAATTTTTTTTGGACTTAGAAATCATTCAACTTTTTTCTTCTTTTTTTTACTTAACACACTCAAATTTCTTTTGGAAATAATAGGTATTTTCTTAACAGTAACAAATTTCTTCTAATAAGCCCAGGTTTTCCGTCAAGAGATAACAAATTTCTCATAGAAAAAACAATTTTTCGTCACTGATAACAATTTATCTGTTAGAAGTAACAAGTTTTCTGCCAATGATACCTTATTTTTCTTACAAGTAACAATTTTTTCGTTATGGTAACAAGTTTTCTGTCAGAAGTAGCAAGTTTTCCTTAACACTAACAAATTCTATCAGACTGAATAAATTCGTTATCAATGTCTTTTGACAGATACGTCTGATAACACCGACCAAATCTAAGTAACATAGTGAATAAATTCTTTATCAGCTCCTTTTGTCAGATACATCAGATAGCATTCACGAAATATCAGTATCAGACTGAATAAATTTTTTATCATCGTCATTTGTCAAATATGCCTGATAAAATTGAGAAAATCTTAGTATCTGAGTGAATAAATTTGTTTTCAATGCCATTTGACATGATACTATTGATAACACTGATAAAATTTAAGTATCAGAGTGAACAAATTCTTTATTAAAATTCTTTATCGATATCATTTGTCGGATACGTCGGATAAAATTGGCAAAATCTATTTATTAGAATGAATATATTCTTTATCATCATCATTTGTCAGATAGGTCGGGATAAAAAAAATAAAATCTCAGTATTAGAGCAAATAGATTCTTTATCATCGTCCTTTGTCAGATATGCCTGATAAAATTGAGAAAATCTAAGTATCAGAGTGAATACATTCCGTATCAACACCTATTGTTAGATACATGGAAGAACATTGATAAAATCTAACTATCAGAGTGAATAATTTTTTTTATCAGTATCTTTGTCGGATACATCGGATAAAATTGACAAAATCTAAATATCAGATTGAATAAATTCTTTATCAACATCTTTTGTCGGATACGTTGAATAACATTGTCAAAATCTAAGTATCAGAGTGAATAAATTCTTTATCAACTTCTTTTGTCTGTTGCATCAGATAACATTCACAAAATCTAAGTATCAGAGTGAATAAATTCTTTATCATCGTCATTTGTCATATATGCTTGATAAAATTGAGAAAATCTAAGCATCGGAGTGAATAAATTCTTTATCAATACCATTTGACTGATACGTTTGATAGTATCAGAGTGAATAAATTCTTTATCATCGTCTTTTGTCAGATATGATTGATAAAATTGAGAAAATCTAAGCATCAGAGTGAATAAATTCTTTATCAATATCTTTTGACAGATACGTTTGATAACACTGACCAAATCTAAGTATCATAGTGAATAAATTCTTTATTAACTTCCTTTGTCGGATAAATAAGATAACATGCACAAAATCTAAGTATCAGAGTGAATAAATTCTTTATCATCGTCTTTTATCAGATATTTCTGATAAAATTGAGAAAATATAAGCATCAGAGTAATTAATTCTTTATCAACATCCTTTTCCGGAAATGTCAGTTACCACTGATAAAATTTAGGCATCAGAGTGAACAAATTCTTTATTAACATTCATTATCCATATCATTTGTCGGATATGTCGGATAACATTGACAAAATCTATATATTAGAATGAATAAATTCTTTGTCATCATCCTTTGTCGGATACGTCAGACAAAATTGACAAATTCTAAGTATCAGAGTGAATAAATTCTTTATAAATTCCTTTTGACAGATACGTTTGATAACACTGACCAAATCTAAGTATCCTAGTCAATAAATTCATTATCAACTTCTTTTGTCGGATACATTAGATAACATTCACGAAATATAAGTATCATAGTGAATAAATTTTTTATCATCGTCCTTTGTCAGATATGCCTGATAAAATTGAGGAAATCTTACTATACTATCAGAGTGAATGAATTCTGTATCAATGTCTTTTGACAGATACTTTTGGTGACACTGATAAAATTTAAGTATCAGAGTTAACAAATTCTTTATTAACATTCTTTATCGATATCTTTTGTCAGATTCATTGGATAAAATTGACAAAATCTAAGTATCAGATTGAATAAATTCTTTATCAAAATCCATCCTCTGACATTTCAGTTAACTCTATCAAAAACCTGAGTGTCAGAGTGATTAAATTCTGTATCAACATCTGCTGTCAGATACAGAGGATAACATTGACAAAATCCAAGTATCAGAGCTAATAAATTTTTTCTATCAGCTTCTTTGTCGGATACATAGGATAAAATTGACAAAATCTAAATATCAGAGTGAATAAATTCTTTATCATCGTACTTTGTCAGATATGTCTGATAAAATTGACAAAATCTAAGCATCAGAATGAATAAATTCTTTATCAACATCCTTTTTCGGAAATGTCAGTTAAAACGGATAAAATTTAAATATCAGAGTGAACAGATTCTTTATTAACATTCTTTATCGATAGACTTTGTCGGATACGTCGGATAACATTGACAAAATCCAAGTATCAGAGCTAATAAATTTTTCCATCAGCATCTTTGTCGGATACATCAGATAAAATTGACAAAATCTAAGCATCAGTTTGAATAAATTCTTTATCAACATCTTTTGTTGGATACATCGGAAAAAATTGAGAAAATCGAAGCATCAGAATGAATATATTCTTTATCAACATCCTTTGTCGGAAATGTCAGTTAACACTGAAAAAATTTAAGTATCAGCGTGAATAAATTCTTTATGAATTTCTTTTGACAGATACTTTTGGTGACACTGATAAAATTTAAGTATCAGAGTGAACAAATTCTTTATTAACATTCATTATCGATATCATTTTTCGGATACGTCGGATAACATTGACAAAATCTATGTTTTAGAATGAATAAATTTTTTATCAACATCCTTTGTCAGATACGTCAGAATAAAATTTATAAAATATAAGTATCAGAGCGAATAGATTCCTTATCAACATCCTTTGCCGGAAATGTCAGTTGACATTCACGAAATCTAAGTATCAGAGTGAATAAATTCTTTATCAATATCATTTGACAGATACTTTTGATAACACTGATAAAATTTAAGTATAAGAGTGAACAAATTCTTTATTAACATTCATTATCGATATCATTTGTGGGATAAGTCAGATAAAATTGACAAAATCTATTTATTAGAATGAATAAATTCTTTATCATCATTTTTCGGATAGGTCGGGATAAAATTTATAAAATCTCAGTATAAGAGCAAATAGATTCTTTATCATCGTCCTTTGTCAGACATGCCTGATAAAATTGAGAAAATCTAAGTATCAGAGTGAATACATTCCGTATCAACATCTGTTGTCAGATACATGGAATAACATTGACAAAATCTAATTTTCAGAGTGAATAAATGTTTTTTATTAACGTCTTTGTCAGATACATTGGATAAATACATTAATTTAGGCTCACTTAGAGTCACGCACCAGTGGCGTGAAGAGAGACATGCAAAAAGTTTGGTTAATTTAGGTTCACTTAGAGTGGTGCGCCACTCTAAGTGAACCTAAATTAACCTAACTTTTTGCATGTCTCTCTCACTATGATTGTGTGTCTGAGCGGATGTGTTGTCATCTATAACCAGTCTAACCTAAATTCAACACAAGGATGCATAAAGTCAGAATTAATAGAACTTATATTTTATGAATGTTATCTGATGTATCCGATAAAGACGTTGATAACGAATTTATTCACTATGATAATTAAATTTTGTCAATTTTATCCGATGCATCTGACAAAAATGTTGATAAAAAAAATTTATTCACTCTTACTCTTATATTTTGTCAATTTTATCCTATGTATCTGCGAAAAGGATGTTGATATAGAATTTAATCACTCTGATGCTTAGAATTTGATAACGTCATCCGACGTATCCAGAAAAGGATGTTGATAATGAATTTATTCACTCTGACACTTAGATTTTGTCAATGTTATCCTATGTATCCGACAAAAGATGTTGATATAGAATTTAATCACTCTTATACTTAGATTTTGATAATGTTATCCGACATATCCAGCTTAGGATATTGATAAAGAATTTGTTCACTCTGATACTTTGATTTCGTCAATTTTTTTCGACGTATCCGACAAATGATATGGATAAATAATTTATTCATTCTAAAACATAGATTTTGTCAATGTTATCTGAGGTATCTGACAGATGATGTTGATAAAAAAAGAAAAAAGTGTTAATAAAGAATTTATTCACTCTGATGCTTAGATTTTGTCAACGTTATTAAACGTATATATCAAAAGACATTGATAACGAATTTATTCACTCTGATGCTTGGGTTTTCTCAATTTTATCAAGTGTATCTGACAAATGATGATTTCGCTCTGATACTTAGATTTTGTGAATGTTATCCGATGTATCCAACAAAAGAAGTTGATAACGAATTTATTCACTCTGATACTTAGATTTTGACAATGTTAACCGACACATCTGAAAAAGATGCTGATAAAGAATTGATTCAATCTGATACTTAGATTTTGTCAATTTTATCCGGATAACCAATGAATCTGGCATATGATGATGATAAAGAATGTATTTACTCTGATACTTAGATTTTGTTAATTTTATCCGACATATCTGACAAAAGATGTTGATAAAGCATTTATTCATTCAGATACTTAGATTTTCTCTATGTTATCCTATGTGTCCGTCAATGGATGTTGATAAAGAATTTAATCACTCTGATCCACCCTGATACTTAAATTTTGTCAATGTTATCCAACAAAGGATGTCGATAAAGAATATTTGAATCCGATTGCTATGCTAATCAAGTTATCGTATGTTCAGTACCCTCCGTATTTCTTGTTTCTGATTGGTCCAGAAAATGGGTGTCGACACAGAAACCAGTCTGGTAAGCCATGTACCGTCTGTAGCAATAGATGCCTGCCCTTGGTAAGGCATATTATGCAATCAATCGTGAAACCAGCATATAGGATACTCAATAAACCTTTGAACACGCTATACCAAGGTCTCTAGTTATGCTATTGAACCATAGAAACCAGTCTGGTTTGGTCGCTTTATACGTCAATAATACAGAGTGTTTGTCTGTATTATACAATCCCCTCTCGCGTCATTACGTGCGTTACTGCTTATGGGTATTTTTCGTGGGAAGGAAGTTTCGGGGGGGGGGGGGGGCGAACTCTCTAGGGGATATTTTACTCTGGGAGAATTTTCCAGAATTTCTATACGAAATTTTTTTTTATTTGTCTTACTTTATCTTTGCCGACTCAATTTTACATGAGGAGATGTTAAGGAGAATCGTCCTGGAGAAATTTTTACCGGGTTGGAATTGTCTAGAGTATCTTTCCATAGGGGGCGGGGAGATTTTCCACGGGACAAATTCTCCATAGGGAAGTTTTCCACGGGACAAATTTTACATATTGAACTCTCTGCGGGAGTAACTTTATGCTAAGGGGTGGGAGGGGGGATTTTTCCGGGAAGACTCTCACCCAGAGGAGGGTATTTCTAGCATGATTTTAAAGACAATCAAAAATTAAAGTCTTTTTCAAATAAAAGTCCGCTAAGAAATATTTTTCCCCTAGAATCGCCCGCAAGAAATTTTCCAGGTGGAATTTTCAGCTAGATTGGATTTGTCTGGGGAAATTTTCCTGGGGGAGGGGGTATTTTACGTAGAAAGAACTTTTCATTTAGAAATTTTCCATGGGGGAAGGAATTTTCTATGAAGGGGGTGCCGGATTTCCCGGCCTTATTTAAAAACGATCAGAAATTAAATAAAAAAAAACAAGTCTTTGCAACTGAAAGTAAGGAGTAACATCAAAACCTAAAACGAACAGACACCATTACATATATATAAGGAGTTTTCCCCTCCTCAAGACCTTGCTCTTTACGCTAAAGTTCGACTTCTTGTCCCACTTCTTTAAGAACGACTCGTGAAACACAAAGGTCGTTTAATTAGAATAATAAGCTTTTTGAAGTCTATAAAACACTTTAGCGTAAAGAGCGAGGTTTTGAGGAGGGGGAAACCCCTTTCATATGCATAATAATTTCTATTCGTTTTAGGCTTTGATGTCTGTCCTTAATTTCAGTTGAAAAGACTTTTTTATTTAATCTAATAAAAGTAACAGCAACAAAGTATAGTATTGCTGTAAATTATTAATGTGTATATGCAGTATATACGCAATATGATTGTATGCAGTATGCACTATAATAGTGTATATGAAGCATGGTTGCTAGGGGGTGCCAAAATCTCTCATCTTACTGCAGAGACCACAGTTTATTTTGAACAATTATAGTTTATTTTGGAAAGCAAATACACTAAATAATACACTCTTTTTCAAGAAATATCGTCCTGCAATAGTTAAAATTTGATTTAAAGACTCCTGCTGGAAGGGGCGGTAGCCCTCCTTGCATTTGTGGTAACTCTAGTTATGATATTAAAAGAGACAACTCAAATAGAAAAATATCTTTTTTCAAGTAAATATACAAAGCGACATTAAAACTTGAAACGCAAATAAATTGTTGCATATATAAGGGGACTATCCCCTCCCTAACCTCATATTCTTTACGCTAAATTTTGGCCTTTTATCGTGAATCCTTTGAGAACGACTGATCATAGGCAGCGCAATCGCGCTGCCTAAGTAAAGAATGATGTTGGTAAAATGTATTTTTTTTTTCCATGCCAGGGTACTTCGTATCGAAGGATTTGTCGTAGAAACTTGGAAAAGGGCTCATTCGGTTGGAAATTGGAGCGGCTAGTACCCTTTTTAACAGTCGAAAGTGATTGGAAGGAAAACTAACAACCCTTCCACACCCACCATTTCCCCAAACACATCCAATCAAAATTTTGAGATTGCCATTCTGTTCGGCGTAGTAGATTTCCAGATAGAAATTATGTTTTGAGGAGGACATTCCCCCACAGCCCTTAGGGCAAGGGTTTTAAGTTATACCCTGGGGGCATATTAGAAAGGTGTTGTCACAATGTATTATTTTTTTTCCAGTCTGAAGCGGGAACCAGCAAAAAGTAGTTTTATTCCATATTTGCCAATAGAAAATCCACCTCTGAAGCCTCCTTCCCTCTGCCTGTATGTTGTGGCGAGTAATATTCTTTTTTGGACTTAGTATGGACTCTTTGTAGTTGTAACCTTACTCTTGGCTATCACTAGAAATACCTTTGTTTGTTTTTCAACTCTTTAAATATCAACTATATTGATTTTTATATTTTGCAGGCCTTCTTTGGAAGAAATTCGAATGTGGGCGGATTCCTTTGACAGGCTGATGAAAAATAGATGTAAGTTTCTATCTAAATTACTTTTCTTAAGCGTAGCGGGAATTCCCACGTCAATATCGGATTCGGATCTTCCTTCAATGAATTGTAGAGCTGAGAGTCCTTTGTTTTATCTTCACCCAGGTCTGAAAGTTCAAGACCGAACTAGGCTTTTAGTAGAGGAATTTTCTTAGCAACTACCATGGGGCAGTTAGAGAATGTTTCAGTTAAATAATAAAAAACTATAATTATAGAAAAAAAGGAAAACAAACATTCATATGAAAAATATTTAGAATGAAAACATTCTGGTCATCGAGTCCTCGCGTCACCCACGTTAATTTTGTTTTAGTTGTAATTAACTATTTATTTAAACATTCTATTTATTCATTAACATTCTTTCAACTGCAAAAACAACTACACCTTCTTGTAGTATTTAGTGGTATATATTTTAGTTTATTTTGCTGATTTTTCACCCACACTTCGTTGTTTAACTTGGATCCTCCTTCGAACAAAAACTGCGCAACTGCAAATGGAGGACTGTTTCATGAAAATTGAATTCCCGATCTGTTCCAATTTATTGAGATATGTGAGATTCAGTAACTTTCCACTTAACCAATTCAAAAAATCAGCTTCATTGTCACTGTCCTTAGCACTTTTAGGTTTGAAGCTGCTTGAAATGGTGCAAAAAATGGATATGTTCAAATGGATAAAATTTTTAAGTTACCGTATAAATTACCTTATACAGTGTGTACGTCACCATGTTAATCTGAGAAAAAGTTAGTCATTTTTATCACTCATTATAAAGCATCTACTTCTTTATTTTATATTTAAATGGACGTTTTTATGAATATTACTACGTTTTTCTCTAAATTATTGCCCATAGTCACGAGGAGCAGAGAAAGCGTTAAAATAAGTTTTTAGTTTAGCCTAAGACTTTTAATTTGTTCCATAAGCTTTGAATTGTTCTTTGGGTAAATAATTTTATTGATTATGTTGTTCTAAATCGAAGACTGGTAGAAATGATACTGGGGAAGAGAATAGATAGGAGTGGTCTATTGTCCATAAAGGTAAATATCATTATCAAGTATTATTCAGGGTCATTATTTAAGAGTTCAGGGTGCGAGAATTGGTTTTAAAATTAGTATGAAGGCTGAGTCCATTAAGTCAGGAATGAATGAGGGCGAACAGTTAACGTTAAGTAATGAGAAAATCGATTGAATTTCTTAGGTAGGGTACTAGTAAATCGTAGTTAATGATAGCACTTTATTGAAAACAAACTTTACTAATACTACTGACAAGTCCTCGCATCAAAATATAACGGCTTGCTGATGTAGTGAGTTGTCTGTAGTTGTAGCCAGGGTTGTAGCTCCAGCATTTTCATTGGGGGAGGGCAGGAGGGGTCATTATCCGGATAGTCAAGGACCATAGGCTATTTAATACTTTTTCTCCAAGCTATTGGGGGGGGGGACAGCTACCCCCCTTGCCCACCCTTCCAAACGATGCCCCTGGCTGTAGTAGTAGCAATGTTTGTCCAAACGCTGAATGACAATTAAAAAGCATAAAAGTGTTATCCTAAAAATTGATTTTTTTTTTCGCAGAAGGATCAAGCTCCATTGTTAACATTTGTTAGGACAGACGTTTCCGAAAAATTTCCCCAATCTTTAAAACGAAGGGACGGTCATGGTCCCAATGGCTCCTGGGATGCGATTCCTAAAATCTCTAGATTAGTCTGACATATCATTACTGGTAAAATATTTACTGATATATTTAAAAGATTAACCACGGTAAAGGAATAACATGTTTATTCTATTCCCTGGTATCTCAAGACTTGTTTTTTCTTAATTTAAGGCAAAATAAATTCAGTTTTTTATTTGTATTTTTAAGGAAACTGAGAGAAGCGGAAGCCCTTTGAGCTCTAGATAACAAGTTTACTTTTTTCTATCTGTTTTCTCTTTGAGAAATTGACACAATGGTAACACGTGTATCTTTCGTGTCAAACTTAACATTTTTCAAGGAAACAGACACGGTTCCATGGTGAGCTACCTCATAGCAACTTTTGAAAACATTTTATTTTTTGTTGTATCAATGTTCATTTACCTTTGACGAATATAAAGACAACAACAAAAAAAAACAAGAAAGTCCCTCGTCATTGCATTGAAAAATGAGTTAAGGTCTTTATAGATCGGAGAATAATGGAAAGCTGCCAACTTTCCAAACATATTTTTACATCTTTTTGTTGAGACTACGATGCCAAACCATGGAGATATGAGGCTCTTTAGTATTCTTTAATCTATTGAACACTATCATTTGGAGAGGAAAAGTGCGAGTGCACTAATCATAAATGAATTAAAGAACACTTTCCTTTGTAAAATTTAATTACCCAAAAAGTTTGAAATGTGGTTGCTGGTCATAGAAGCAATTATTATGAATAATTTTCAAGAGTAAACGGCCTTCCAATTAAAAACAAATGAAAAAAAACTGGGCCTGATAGAGACAGTTACTACAATAGAATTTTAATATGGTAAAAAAAAATTCAGACGAACATAAATATCCCCACTGAGGGGGGGGGACTGTTAACTCAGCAAAATCTCGCTCTTTGCACTACAGTTCGACCAGTGCATTGCTGAAATCATTTTAGATTGCAATATTTTATAAGCATGAAACAATTGTTTTATTGAAAATAGGTTTTTACAGATTGCTGTTTAAAATATTTGACGTAAAAATTTTATTACTTAAAGCGTATAAGAAAGAATAAGCCCTTTCGTTCTCGAAGTCGTGTTATAAATATAATTGTTATAAATATAAAATGAGCAATAAAATCAAATAATCTACCAAGCGTGAAACTACCACAAATCAGCATCGATAAATAAATGAAACTCAAAACGAGCAGAAATTACAATAAATAACCGAGTCAAACTCAAAACGAGCAAAAACTAACATAAGTTGGGCTCAAAACCCCCTATGCCTTCCCAAGGCCAGAACATAATTTGCACTTTACTTAGAACATAATTGCACAAAAAATATAAATGTTTTTTACTTTTATAACTTAAATAAATCAAATAATATTAAGATTTTGATTACTAAATATCAGTAAATGTATATTAAACTGACAATGGACATTCATTTGTATTTTTTTCAGTAAAGTGCAAATTACGTTCTGGCCTTGGGAAGGCATAGGGGTTTAGAGCCCAACTTATGTTAATTTCTGCTCGTTTTGACTTTGACTCGGTTATTTATTGTAATTTCTGCTCGTTTTGGGTTTCATTTATTTATCGATGCTGATTTGTGGTAGTTTCACGCTTGGTAGATTATTTGATTTTATTTTGCTCATATTTTGTTTAATGGAGTCCTTTACTTTTCTTTGAAAAACTTATTTTGTGGAAAAAGTTTTTTTTAATTAATTTCTGTTCGTTTTATATTGACTTAGTCTTTTCAGAGAAAAAGAAAATAATACTTTAAATCTTTTCGTTTTTTTAAAAATTTATAGTTTGGCCTGCTATTTGTATACTGGAGAAAAATTTTCAGCAATTTTTAACAACACACACCCTCTTAAAAATCTGGACACAAATAGTAGTGTTTGATTTAGTTTCATACCTCCTCTAGTTGACCTGAAATGGAAAAATTGATACCATTCGCAAAAAAATCTGTTTACTTTCTTTGATAGCTTGGATACACTTACGCTATTTTTATTTGGTTAAATTTTAAGAGCAGAAGCAGTCCCAAAAGTTTGAACATAATACCCTCAGTCGTTCTTGGGATACGGCTGAGATGCCTTATTGGGAATTAGCATTAACACAGTGCATTTTCATTTAATCTTATGGCAACATTTAGTTTTTAAACATAAAGTCAAATGGGAGGGTGGGCGTGGGAGGGGGATTAGTTTCCCTCCAATCACTTTCGACTATTAAAAAGGGCATCAGCCCTTTCTATTTTCAATCGAATGAGCCCTTTTCGAAGTTCCTACGACAACTCCTTTGATAAAAAGTGCCCTGGTCTAAACAACAACAACAACAAAAAAATAATACATTATATCCAAATCGATCTTTACTATAAAAATGTCAAGCCTTCCAATTGCTTTCGACTATTAAAAAGGGCAATAGGCCTTTCGAATTCCAATCGAATGAGCCTTTTTCGAGTTTCTACGACAACACTTCCTATAAACACCTTATATGGCCCCAGGTCATAAATTACAACTCTTACCCTAAGGGCTGTGAGGGTGGTTGTCATCCTCTAGGACCTAATTTCCAGAACTTTCAACTACGTTACACAAAATGGCTATCTCAAAATTTTGATTGGATGTGTCTGGGAAAATGGTGGGCGTGAGAGGGGCGTTAGTCTTTCTCCAATCACTTTCAACTATTAAAAAAGGCACTAGCCCTTTCAATTTCCAATCAAATGAGCCCTTTTGAAGTTTCTACGACAACGCTTTTAATAAAAACCTTATATGCCCCCAGGGGATAACTTACCACCCTCGCCCTGAGGGCTGGGTGGGGGGGGTTGTCATCCTCACAGACCTATTTTCCAGAACTTTCTACTACGTTGAAGACAATGGCTATCTGAAAATTTTGATTGGTTGTGTTTGGGGGAATTATGGGCGTGAGAGAGGGGCTAGTTACCGTCCAATCACTTTCAACTATTAAAAAGGGCAGTATCCCTCTCAATTTCCAATTGAATGAGCCCCTTTTGAAGTTTTTACGACAACTCTGTCATTAAAAACCTCATGTGCCCCCCTGGGCATAACTTACAACCTTTGCCCTGGGGACTCTCGGGGGTTTGTCATCCTTAAACACATAATTTCCAGAACTTTCAACTACGTTGAACAAAATGGCTATCTCTAAGCTTTGATTGAATGTGTTTGGGGAAATGGAGGGCGTGAGAGGGGGGTTAATTACTCTCCACTCACTTTCGACTATTAAAAAGGGCCTTTTCAATTTCCAATCAAATGAGCCCCTTTTGAAATTTCCACAACAACTTCCTATATAAACCTTATTTGCCCCCAGGGCACAAATTTCAACCCTTGCACTGAAAGCTCTGATGGGATTTTTATCCTAAAAGACCTAATTTCCAGAACTTTCGACTACGTTGAACAAAATGGATATCTCAAAATTTTGATTGGATGTGTTTGGGGAACTGGTGGGCATGAGAGTAGGGTTAGTTGCCCATTTCAATAAAAACCTTATATGCCCCCAGGGCATAACTTATAACCCTTGCCCTGAAGACTATGGGGAGAGTGTCCGGCTCAAAGGTATAATTTCCTGAACTTTAAACTTCGTGGAAAAAAATGGCTATCAAGAGATTTTGATCGGATACGTTTGGGGAAATGGAGGGCGTGGAAGGGGTGTTTGTTGCCTTCCAATCACTTTTGACTATTAATAAGGGCACTAGCCATTCCAATTTCCAATCGAATGAGTCATTTTTGAAGTTTCTACGACGACGTGTTCAGTCAAAGCCTTATATGCCCCCAGGGCATAACTTGCTACCCTTCCCCTGCGGGCTGTGGGGGAGTGTCGTCCTCAAAAACATAATTTCTATCTGGAAATCCAAAACACTGAATAAAACGGCTATTTAAAAACTTTGATTGGATGTGTTTGGGGAAAAGGTGGGCGATAGAGGGGGGCTAGTTGCCTTCAAATCACTTTCGACTATTAAAAAGGGCACTAGACCTTTGAATTTCCAATCGAATGAGCCCTTTTTCAAGTTTCTACGACAAAGATTTCAATAAAAACTTATATGCCCCCAGGGCATAACTTATAACCCTTGCTCTAAAGACTGTGGGGGGAGTGTCCTGCTCAAAGGTATACTTTCCTGAACTTTAACTGCGTGGAACAAAATGGCTATCTCAAAATTTTGATTGGATGTGTTTGGGGAAATGGTGGGCGTGGAAGGGGTCTTAGTTGCCTTCCAATTACTTTCGACTATTAAAAAGGGCACAAGCCATTTCAATTTCTAATCAAATGAGCCCTTTTTGAAGTTTCTACGACAACGCGTTCTATAAAAACTTTATATGCCCCCAGGGCATAACTTACAACCCTTGTCCTGAGGGCTGTGAGGTTGTCATCCTCAAAGACCTAATTTCCAGAACTTAAAACTACGTTGAACAAAATGGCTATCTCAAAATTTTGATTGGATGTGTTTGGGAGAATGATGGGCTTGGGGGGGGGATAGTTGCGCTCTAATCACTTTCGACTATTAAAAAGGGTACTAGGCCTTTGAATTTCCAATCGAATGAACCTGTTTTGAAGTTTCTACGACAACGCCTTCTATAAAAACCTTATATGCCCCCATGGCATAACTTAAAACCCTTGCCTTGAGGGTTTTGGGGGAGTATCCTCCTCAAAAATATATTTTCTATATGGAAATCAACAACGCTGAACAAAATGGCTATCTCAAAATTTTGATTGGATGTGTTTGGGGGAATGATTGGCTTGGGGGGGGCTAGTTGCCTCCAATCACTTTCGACTATTAAAAAGGGTACTAGCCCCTTGAATTTCCAATCGAATGAGCCTGTTTTTAAGTTTCTACGACAACGCCTTCTATAAAAACCTTATATACCCCCATGGCATAACTTAAAACCCTTGCCTTGAGGGTTTTGGGGGAGTATCCTCCTCAAAAATATATTTTCTATATGGAAATCAACAACGCTGAACAAAATGGCTATCTCAAAATTTTGATTGTATGTATTTGGGGGAATGATGGGCGTGGGGGGGGGGGGCTAGTTGCCCTCCAATCACTTTCGACTTTCAAAAAGGGTACTAGCCCTTTTAATTTCCAATCGAATGAGCCTGTTTTGAAGTTTCTACGACAACGCCTTCTATAAAAACCTTATATGCCCCCAGGGCATAAATTAAAACTCTTGCCCAGAGGGTCGTGGGGGAGTGTCCTCCTCAAAAACATATTTTCTATCGGGAAATCAACTACTCTGAACAAAATGGTTAGCTCAAAATTTTGATTGGATGTGTTTGGGGGAATGATGGGCGTGGGGGGGGAGGGGCTAGTTGCTCTCCAATCACTTTCGACTATTAAAAAGGGCACTAGCCACTCCCATTTCCAATCGAATGAACCCTTTTCGAAGTTTCTACGACAACTCCTTCGATACGAAGTGCCCGGGTATGGAGATACCAAAAACACATTGTGCCCACATCGTTCTTTACTTAGGCAGCGCTAGCGCGCTGCCTATGATATTCTTACAATATATCTTTAAAAATGAATACACTGGTCTAGGGTCGAGCTTTTGAGGCTTCAAATCTCCCCTCGATGAAAAGATCCAACGACTATCTCTGATAGATGGGGTGCAACTGTGCAATACTGTATATCCTTTAATCTTACCAAATCAATGGTACATAATAACGATTCAGTTTATGTGGACCAAATTTAATCTTGGGGTCAAATATTCTGGGAAGCAGCCTTCCAGCTACCCCCTTTATTCGCCAAAACCGAAAATCTAACGCTATCAGATTGGAAAAATTCTGTGAGCTAAAAAATGTCCAGAGTTGGCCCAGTGACCTAAATTTACAAAAATATAGGAGGCGAGGCAAAATGTACTTTTCGAAATCCAGGGGGGGAATTTGTCATTTTTTTTTTCATTGGAAATACCAAAAAATGCCATTTTTTAATTAAAATACCACACAAAGATGCATTTTCCAACATGCATGGGCAACAAAAAACTATGGGGATACATGCACTCCCTAACGCCAACCACACTGAAGCCACTGGGTTTGCCTAACCTGGGAAAATAGCAAAGACAAAGTTTCCCAGAGAATCCTCGCCATCGTCACTAACCAAATTACAAAATTTGACAAAACCGATGGATTTACAGAGCAATATTATACATCAATGCAGATACATATACATTTAACGGCATTTATAAAGGCGTCTTCATTTTCGTAGAGCACCAGATTTAGCAAGCAGCTTCCCTGATTTTAAATACCAAAAGGTACCAATCCAGCAATGAAGGACCGATTATAAAGATAATCTACAGGCACCATTTCAGAAAATATAGATTTGAGGCAAATGAATATTTTTTATTTAATATTCTATGTAGACTAAGCGAGAAATATCACTACAAATTCTCGAAACATAGTAATTATCTACCAAAAACTGCGCTAAAGCTTTATATGCACAAGTTTATTTAATTGTTGCATTCCCAGCCAAGGCGCGAGGGCAGCCCCGAGTCACTTATATTGAGTTGCCCCTGTTGTCTCCGTGACCTCTTGACATCTAAATTGCACTATCAAAGTTTTGGCACTCTTCCCCTTAATGGTCTTACTAATGACAGTAAGCCAAATTACTTTCTAAGCTTTATAGTTGTTTTTTTTTCTCATTATCTCCGTTACAATTTAGCTCATCAAGTTAAAAATTGGAAGCTATTCTTTTGGTAAATGTGTTCTCAGGCTAAGGTGAGGATGCACTATCTCGGTTACGACTTTAAGTATTTTTTTTTTCTCTCTCTCTCTCTCTCTCTCCCTTTCTGTAGTTTTATTTTTATCTTTTTCTGTAGTTAAGTTATGAAAATATGTTTGACTCACATGCAGCTGATCCTACAATAAGTTGGGTAATAATTCTCCTCCATGTGTTATTTAAAAAAATATTAGGCGAAAAAAAACATTTGCATCATCTGCTAAAATTTTAACGTTCAGGATGAAAGTAAATATGTTAATTTTGGTTTTCATTTTAGGTATGTATGCATGGAGAGGGGTGGTTGCTAATTAGTTTTGTAACAGCATCATTTTGAAACATGTCATGAGAATTCATTGTGCATCATGTCTTTGTTTATATAATATTTCAATCCTTGACCATGCAAAGGGTGCTAACAGTCATATCTATCAACAACGATTTCTAACTTTACTATTTTATATAATACCGAAAAATTTGCATGTTTCGTAGAATAGAAACAAGTACAGTAGACCTTGCAGGAGATTAACTAAAAAAAAAAGTTTTTTTAACTGAAAGTAAGGAGCGACATTAAAATTTAAAACGAACAGAAATTATTCTGTATATGAAAGGGGCTGTCCCCTCCTCAACGCCTCGCTCTTTACGCTAATGTTTTTTATTGTTTTAAAAAATAAAGTTGTGAGACAGAGTCAAGCTTTAGCGTAAAGAGCGATGCGTTGAGGAGGGGACAGCCCCTTTCATATAGAGAATAATTTCTGTTCGTTTTAAGTTTTAATGTCGCTCCTTACTTTTAGTTAAAAGAACTCGTTTTTTTTAATTAATTTCTGAACGTTTTTGAATTAATGCAGCTTTGATTTTGGCTCACCGTACATGAATAATTAAAACGAAATTCGCATATTAATTTCCCTTTTTTGGCTAATTGGCTTTCTCGAAATTTTGTTCTGACGTAACTTACGAATTAACTTAAGGAACGAATTTCTATATTCGTATGTTTTTATTACGTATATTAGGGAGTTCACTCCCTAGTCAATACCTCGCTCTTTACGCTAAAGTTCGAATTTTGTTCGAATCACAAATCCCTGAATCACAAAGGCCGGTTAATTAGAATAGATAGCTCTTTTGAAAGTACTAAAAAACTTTAGCGTAAAGAGCGAGGTATTGACTAGGGGGTGAACCCTCTCATATACGTAATAATTTCTGTTCGTTTTAAGTTTTAATGGTGCTCCTTATTTTCAGTTGAAAAAGACTTGTTTTTTTCAGTTGAAAAAGACTTGTTGAAAAAGACTTCTGATCGTTTTTTAAATAATGCTGCGAAATCTGGCGCCCCCTTCATGGAAATGTTCCTTCCCCCAAGGAAATATCCTCCATGCAAGGATCCTCCCCCGTGACCCCTACTCTGACCCCGACCCCCCACTAGAAACAAATTCCTCCTGAAAACACCTGTATACTTCCCAATAACCAATACTGTATGTAAACAATGGGCAAAGTTTTGGCCTATAGCTTGCAGCCCTTCCCCCGGGAACTCTAGGGGATTAAGTCATCCTCGAAGACATATTAAATAGATTTTCAACTATGCTGAAAAAAATGGCTATCTCACAATTTTGATTGGGTGACTTCGGAAAAAAATGAGCGTGGGAGGGGGCCAAGTTGCCCTCTAATTTTTTTGGTCACTTAAAAAGGGCACTAGAACTTTTAATTTCCGTTCAAATGAGCCCTTTTACAATATTCTAGGACTAAACCCCTGGGAAAAAAAAATAATAAATAAATAAATAAACACGCATCCGTCATCTTTCTTCTGGCAAAAATAAAAAATTCCACATTTTTGCAGATAGGAGCTTGAGACCTCTATAGTAGGGTTCTCTGATATGCTGAATCTGATGGTGTGATTTTCATTAGAGTTCTATGATTTTTAGGGTTTTTTCTCCCTTTTTTCGAAAATAAGGCAAATTTTCTCAGCAGTGTAACTTTTGATGGGTAAGATTAAACTTGATGAAACTTATATATTTGAAATCAGCATAAAAATCTGCTTCTTCTGATGTATCTATTGGTATCAAAATTCCGTTATTTAGTCTCGGTTACTATTGAGCCGGGTTGCTCCTTACTTACAGTTCGTTACCACGAACTGTTTGATAATCTGAAGGACTTTAAAGCTAAGTATCATCGAAATCGCAACAATAAATTTCTTCTTGCGTTTGATATATCACAGTCAATATTTGAATGTTTTCCAAATATGACCTCTTTCTCACACCAGATGGGCGTTTGAGGATGAATCAGTGTTCACTCAGACCAAGAAGTTGAAGGTAATTTAGACCGGAGTATGCAAGAAGAGACCATAAAACTAACTTTTACATAGGTATGAACTGATAAGCCTTTTTTTCTTTTTTTTTTGGTACCCCACCTTCATGGTTGTGATAGCCTAATAAGCTCTGATAAAAATATTACTATGAAATTTTCTTCCTTTTTCAGATGGTCGTAATGTTTTTCGAGAATTTCTCAAATGTGAATATAGTGAAGAAAACATTCTATTTTGGCTTGCCTGTGAAGATCTAAAAAAAGAAACAAACCCTGAAAAGGTGGAAGAAAAGGCTAGAATAATATATGAAGACTATATATCGATACTTTCTCCGAAAGAGGTAAGAGGAATTTCGATCTTGAGATGACGAAAAATCACCTCATAATTACTTTAAATGTGTCTATGATTCTCAGCCCGACCACCTACAAACGCCGCCCATTTCAGAGTTTTGATGGTTTTGGAGAGACTTGGGCTTTGTTCCAAAACTCAAAAGCTCTAAATAAAGTCTTCCTGACTAGTACGGTATGTTGTTTTCCAGATTTTTTCTGAACATTTTAGTGCTAAAACATCTTTGTTGCACTTTGTTCCTCCTCAAACCGTATTGTCACTAGCCTACTTCTCTTCTTATAGACGCCTAGAACTGCCATTTAAAGTTATCTCCATGCGTTTCCTTTTTGAAGGTAAAATTTCCGTTTGTTTGGTCGTATTTATTCTGCTTATGGGAAATCTAAGCCTAGTTTTCAGGCGTTGGGTTCTAACACAAGTTGACACCCAGCTCCAAATCATGCATTTTCAGAACTAAAGGTTCAACAGAAATCTGTTACAAACCGTCTTCAGCCACCGTCTTTGCTTTTATGTTCAACCCGGGTTTGTTAAATCTGAAACCCACTCAACAAATTTTTGGTGTTCAGAAACAAAATAAACTGTAAAGTTGAATATTGATTTCTGAATGAATATTATCAACCGAAAATTAAAGAAAATGTGAAGTATCATACAGTACCAATATCTAAACATTTCCTAATTCAATCCCAATAGTTGTATGATGGTGTGTAAACTTTATCCCAGCCCTTTCATTCCTTTAATGTCAAACAAAATTCTATAATTGTTGAGTACTTGTTCTTATCATGCAATTTTTAAAATATCCGATCTATTCCCGGCCTTAGAAGCGTCTTCTGCAGAGACAGTTTCAACCCCGTGTTTTGGCTCTAAAGCCGCATTTGAAAACTCTTGTTTCATTTTTCACGCTCAGCCCATGTTGGCTACCCCTGAGCTTAGCCTGGAAACAAAGCTTTGGATAGCCTTTGGCTTCTCATAGGAATTTTTATCACAGTTGGAAGTCTACTATTATAAAGTCTTTGCTTTTGACAAGTGATTTCGGTGGTCGCTAAATTATTCAAAAGGTGCATTTTTAACAATTATTTTAGTTGGATTATGAAAATACCCATATAGTTTAAATTTATACTCTCCAATATAGTCGGCTTTTCATTCTCGTATCACTCTTGCTCCGTTCAGAATCATCTGAGGGGTATCGTTTACAGATACTCCTGAATTCTACTTACATTTAATTATATCTGAATTTTGGCCTTTTCCGTGACCTTTTGATGACGTTGAGATAAACCTTTGGTCTTTTTGGTTGCTATATGATATTTCTAAGAAATGAAGACTAACTGTGCAGAAATTCAAGTAATGTTTTATAATTGTTGTCAGGGTGATGCTCTTCAAACCTGAATAATACATATCGACACGCAAGGCCGTACCCACGATTTTTTTTGAAGGGTGTTTTAATCAAAGATTTTTTTTTTTGGGGGGGGGGGTTACAAGAAAAAACTCAAAAAACTCATACAAAATTTGTTTGTATCTATTTTTGTTACGTTTTTGCGAGTCATAAAACATTTCGGGGGGAGGGGGGGTCAAAACCCCCTAACCCCCCCTCTGGGTACGACCATGTCGACAAGTTAAGGTAAAGCCCTGTCTTAATGGTGTTATAAGGGTCAGAAGGAACCTACATCTTTGGAAGCCTCTACGCAAATTACAGAGAACACATTTTACCTGTGTATTCGTGTATATTCATGCATAAGATAACTAGACTGGACACGATCCTCTCTTTTATTACGCCTGGGCTACATTGTTGTAACACTTTTCGATAAAATCAAAATCACGCACGACTGCCCTAACTATGTACACCATTTAAGATTTCCCGAGTTTATGCATCGTTCAATTTTCAAGCATAAGATTTTGATTGACCAATCAGAGTCAAGAACTAAGGTACGGCTTTTTTGAAACTAGAATATATGGAGACTTAGTGCTGGCACAAGCTTTTCAAACCAGTTTCTTGACATTTTACTTCGCCGCTTCTGAAATACAAGTGTGACGCCAAAATAAAACAAAAAACACGTCATTCATTTTTCTTTTTATCGTTATATGTGACTAGGCGTCACTGATGGTGTGACTAGGGTATTAGTCTCCTTATTAGAAGACATATATATGCACAGCCCACTTCGCGAGTTTGGCCTTTGCTTTGCTTGGGCAGTAGCCCTCGCAGGCTTTTTAATGACCCTCTTAAATTTCCTTTAAATTTAAGCCCACTTCGCGAGTTTGGCCTTTGCTTTGCTTGGGCAGTAGCCCTCGCAGGCTTTTTAATGACACTCCCAAATTTCCCGAGAATATATGGAGACTTAGTGTTGGCACAAGGTTTTCAAACCAGTTTCTTGACATTTTACCACGTCGCTTCTGAAATACAAGTGTGACGTCAAAATATAAAAAAAACGCGTCATTCATTTTTTTATCGTTAGATGTGACTAGGTGTCACTGATGGTGTGACTAGGGTATTAGTCTCCTTATTAGAAGACATATATATGCACAGCCCACTTCGCGAGTTTGGCCTTTGCTTTGCTTGGGCAGTAGCTCTCGCGAAACTAGAATATATGGAGACCTAGTGTTGGCACAAGCTTTTCAAACCAGTTTTTTTGACATTTTACTTCGTCGCTTCTGAAATACAAGTGTGACGTCAAAATAAAAAAAAAACACGTCATTCATTTTTTTTATCGTTAGATGGGACTCGGCGTCACTGATGGTGTGACTAGGGTATTAGTCTCCTTATTAGAAGACATATATATGCACAGCCCACTTCGCGAGTTTGGCCTTTGCTTTGCTTGGGCAGTAGCTCTCGCGGGCTTTTTAATGACCCTCGCAAATTTCCCTAGCGAATGTCAAATCTGTGCTAAACAGGGTAAAAGGCTACTTTTGTACTACCAGTTTGTAGCACTATTTTGTCAGGAAATCTTACTTCGCATTGTCCTTTTAAAGAAGTATATTTTGTGTTAAATAAATTTACTAAATTAACTGATTAATACGAACTGATTTCAACTGACTCATAAATTGTCATTTAAACCAACATCAATGCAAATTTCAGCTCCATCAAATTACAGGAATTAGGAGAAATTTCTCTTCAATCACAAGATAAATAAGAAAAAATAGAGCAGTGTTCTACTTTTACGCTTATTCACGCTATTGCCCTAAATTTATAAGGGGGTCAAGATATTGAAAAGTGGCACATAAAACATTCTTTGTTGTAAGCTCTGAGAGTGTTTTCTAGACGTACCGAACCCTCTGATTTCAAATATACCGGGATCGACGTCCAGTGGTGCTTGAAAATGTAAATAACAATTCCTTGTAAATCTTTGCCATTTTCTTTATCCATGGTTGTCAGTTACCCAAGACTTAGAGCTTTTAATTGTATAGCCGATCTTAAAGGAACTGACCACTTCGCGAGTTTGGCCTTTGCTTTGCTCGGGCAGTAGCTCTCGCGAAACTAGAATATATGGAGACCTAGTGTTGGCACAAGCTTTTCAAACCAGTTTTTTTGACATTTTACTTCGTCGCTTCTGAAATACAAGTGTGACGTCAAAATAAAAAAAAACACGTCATTCATTTTTTTATCGTTAGATGTGACTAGGTGTGACTGATGGTATGACTAGGGCATTAGTCTCCTTATTAGAAGACATATATATGCACAGCCCACTTCGCGAGTTTGGCCTTTGCTTTGCTTGGGTAGTAGAAAAAATAAGAAAAATAGAGCAGTGTTCTACTTTTACGCTTATTCATGCTATTGCCCTAAATTGATAAGGGGGTCAAGGTATTGAAAAGTGGCACATAAAACATTCTCTGTTGTAAGCTCTGAGAGTGTTTTCTAGACGTACCGAACCCACTGATTTCAAATATACCGGGATCGACGTCCAGTGAGAGGTGCTTGAAAATGTAAATAACAATTCCTTGTAAATCTTTGCTATTTTCATTATCCATGGTTGTCAGTTACCCAGGACTTAGAGCTTTTAATTGTATATCCGATCTTAAAGGAACTGACAAATTTCGCAGCCAGAATGATAAGACTAAGCAGCACAAACTGGTTCTTTTGTCATTTCTGATTGTGCGCAAGATACCTTGAAGCTTCAGCTTTTTTTAATGAGCCATTTATCGTTTATTTTTATTGCTTTGGGTGATTTAAAAGAATTACTCTTCCTGAGCTGAATACAGTTGTTGAAAAATAAAGCAATATTAATCATTAAAAAGGAGAGGAGATTTTGAAGATTCTACACAATTTGTCTTATATCTTGATACCATCTAAAGTACCGTAACTGTTCACTGTCTTGTAACTATTGCCTCCGAACCTGTCATAGAAATAGAATTAAACTTTCCAAATGGGAAATAGATATTAATAAATTTGTTGATCAAAGTTGACAGCCCTATAAATTAGACAAATTCAGCGAAAAAAAAATAACAAAATGCAAGTAAAGTTACGAACTAAATCCTTCATAAGTAAATGCAAGTAAACACTTAAATATACATACTATACAAAAAGTCAAGTTTTTTTTTAACTGAATTTTTAGCCTTGTTGGTTTGTTTGTCTTGAACAATAAAATCTATGCTAAATACCATGGAAATGCTCCGTGGTAGCTGTTGTCTTCGTCTACAGGTTGAATCTTCAGCTTATTACCAAAAGCGTTTATGATATATATAAATATATATATATATATAAATTTCGAATGCTATATAGGAAATTTTTTCGCAAAATGTGATATTTTCTAAGAGCCAATGTTTCTTCACAGTGGTTTTTCAGAGTTGAAGTATTACGCATATAATATTTGCTTATTTTTCGTGCAGACTACGCATTTGTTCTTAAAATACCGTATCTGTCTTTTCAGGTTAGTCTCGACTCTCGTGTTCGCGAAGTGGTGAATCGTAATATGATGAACCCGAATAAACACACTTTTGATGAGGCACAATTACAAATATATACGTTGATGCACCGAGACTCTTATCCTAGGTTTATAAACTCTCACCAGTACAAAAAATTATCTCAGTCTTACACAGGGAGTCGAAAAGAAAGCACAACGTAATGCAACCTGAACTGCAAGGACCAATGAATATTCATGAATAAATGAATCTCTTTAATTTTGAAGACAGTTGTGTTCGATTTGGACTAGTTTTGCACAAGAATAGATACGATTCAACTTATTGTTGAAGCAGATGAAACGTATGCTGCCATATAAATGATAAACTAGCGTGTCATAGGTGCCCAACTGATTATGAAACAAGTTTCTTTATTGTTACTACGAGATACTACTACGATTATGTTTTTGCTAGTGATGTGTGTTTGCTTTTTTGTGTATTATCAGTGGAGGTGGAATTACTTTTCTTTGTGATTTAATGTTAGGATAAGGGGCAGCTAAATAATGTATAGCTGCTGTGACCTATTTCCATTAATGTTTTGTTTAGCGATTTTTGGATACGAAACTTGTGCTTTTAGGGTTAATTACAGTTTTATTTTTACCTCGTTTTTGTACTTACTTAGCTATAATACTAAACTATGAGCTCAATCAGTGCTGCTGCAATTTGCTTTTGTACAAACTCGATAGGCGTTTTTTAATAGCTGATTTTTTTTTCTAACTGAACGAGCTTGCAAAACCATGTATATTTTTTCTCTTTTATTAGAGTTGAAGGTTCGAAAACAAAAACTAGAATCTACTACTACTACTAGTAACTCCCTTCAGCACCAAGCTCCCTTGGGAAAACATAACTACGCATGCTCCTCATCCCTCCCAATCTATTGAACGCCTCATTCTTTACACCCTCCCAAGAAGTTCCAATTTTTCTTAAGGCCTATTTTTCTTTTCGTTTGACCCTAGATGGCTGGCTGACAAGAATTATCTTTGGCAATCTGTCCTTCATCCGCAAAACGCGTCCTAACCATCTGAAACTGTCTCTCATTATGGCCTTAGAAAGATTGCATCACATTTTATGTTCAGTTTACTGTTTAAGATACGTTTCTCAAAATAATCCGTAGGCAATTTCGCTGGAAAACATCTAGAAAATTATCCTCTGTCTTTCGGAGCGCTCATACTTCAGTACCCTACTTGACCATTGTCATCACTGTAGCTTCCATTATTCTAATCCTGGTTTGCAGACTTATCTTCTTATTCTTCCAGGCTTTTTTCAACAATGAAAAAACACCTTGATCCCTGGCTATTCTCCTTTTAATATCTTCACTGCACCCCCCGCATTTACTAATAATGCTACCTAGTTAAGTGTAGGTGTCCACTTGATCGATCTTCTCGCTACCCAACATCACCTTTTCACCTTCACTTATTCCCAGTTCTAGTGACTTAGTCTTCTTAACATTAACTTTAAGATCTATTTTTGCACTGTGGACCCTCAAAACCTCCAAAGTTCATCCAGGATGCTTAAACCATCAGCATAATCTAAGTCTAGGGGAGTTTTACTTCCCCGTTTGATTCTGTGTTCTCCCATTGCCTTTGCTGTACTCCTTTGGGAAAAATCCATTAAAATGATCCACATAAATGGGAATAGAAACGCAATTCTGCTTAACTCCTGACTTAATACAAAATCAGCTACCAACCTCATTTCCTACCTTAACCGCAGATGTGTTATTCTCGTACAAAGCAATAATCATCTTAATTTATTTATTGGGTATACATACAGGGATAAGACTTTCACTGAAGCTCGCTACGCTTCATAGGTTAACGCTTGCTCATAATCTATAAAACTGAGGGCTACAGGAGTTTGGTGATAGGATTTCCTCAATTATTGATCTAAAATTGAGAATTTGGTCGACACATGCTCCTTCATTCCTATAACCACAATGTTCTTCCTTTGAAGCTTTATCTATACCATCTCTAAGTCTAAAATTAAAAATAAAACAAGTTTTTTTTAACTGAAAGTAAGGAACGACATTAAAACTTAAAACGAACAGAAATATTCTGTATATGAAAGGGGTGATCCCCTCCTAAACGCCTCGCTCTCTACGCTAAAGTTTTTTATTGTTTTAAAAAATAAAGTTGTAAGACATAGTCAAACTTTAGCATAAAGAGCGAGGCGTTGAGGAGGGGACCGTCCCTTTCATATACGGAATAATTTATTTTCGTTCTAAGTTTCAATATTGCTCCTTACTTTCAGTTAAAAAAAAACTTGTTTTCTTTATTTAATTTCTGAAAGTTTTTGAATTAATGCAGCTTTGATTTTGGCTCACCGTACATGAATAATTGAAACGAAATTTGCATATTAATTTTACGTTTTTTTGGCTAAATAGCTTTCTCGAAATTTTGTTCTGATGTAACTTACAAATTAACTTATGTAACGAACTTCTCTATTCGTATGCTTTTATTACGTATATTAAGGAGTTAGTCCCCCTAGTCAATACCTCACTCTTTACGCTAAAGTTCGAATTTTGTTTTAATCACAAACCCCTGAATCACAAAGGCCTGCTAATTAGAATAGATAGATCTTTTGAAAGTACTAAAAAAATCTTTAGCGCAAAGAGCGAGGTATTGACTAGGGGGCGAACCCCCTCATATACGTAACAATTTCTGTTCGTTTTAAGTTTTAATGTTGCTCCTTACTTTCAGCTGAAAAAAACATCCGGCGTCCCCTTCATAGAAATGTCCCTTCCCCCAAGGAAACATCCTCCATGGACAGATCCTCTCCCATAACCACCTCCTCCGACCCCCCCCCATCAGAAAAAAATCCCTCCTGAATTCGTCTGTATACTTCCCATTAACCAATACTATAAGTAAACAATGGGCAAAGTTCATAACTTGCAACCCTTCCCCCGGGAACTGTTGGGCATTAAGTTATCCTCAAAGACATATTTATTAGATTTTCGACTATGCTGAACAAAATGGCTGTCTCAAAATTTCGATTGGGTGACTTCAGGAGAAAAATGAGCGTGGAAGGCCAAGCTGCCCTCAAATTTTTTGGGTCACTTAAAAAGGGCACTAAAACTTTTAATTTCAGTTCAAATGAGTCGTCTCACGATATTCTAGGACTACTGGATCGATACGATTACCCCTGGAAAAAAAAACAACAAACAAATCAACACGCATCCGTGGCAAAAACTTTCTTCTGGCAAAAAATACAAAACTCCACATTTTTGCAGATAGGAGCTTAAAACTTGTATTGTAGGGTTCTCTGATACGCTGAATCTGATGGTGTGATTTTCATTAAAGCTCTATGACTTTTAGGTTTGTTTCCCCCTTTTTTCGAAAATAAGGCAAATTTTCTCAGGCGCGTAACTTTTGATGGTAAGATTAAGCTTGATGAAACTTATATATTTGAAATCAGCATACAAATCTGATTCTTTTGATGTGTCTATTGTTATCAAAACTTCGTTTTTTAGAGTTTCAGCTACTATTGAGCCTTGTAGCTCCTTACTTACAGTTCGTTACCACGAACTGTTTGAAAAGTAGAATATATAACTATTTAGAATAGAGAAACTAGAATATAGACCATTTAAAAAGTAAGAGACGGCTGGTACAGGGCTGATCGCTCCAAAATCCGCTTTGGGGTGGGGGGTGAAAATTTGACGTAGCTAGCAAATCATAAGAAAATACTGAGAATTGTAAATATCATAAGGGTTTGTAGCCCTGAACCCTCCTCCTCCTTGTATGGACCTGATGCATAGTATTTTAAAAGTAATATAATGTTGGTGAATAGACATGAAATAATTTTCTAAGAGATCAGGGCTTCCGTGATGTGACCTGCATTCCAGAAAAAGTTATTCTCTGTCATTTCTCAAGTCGCCATCTCCACTCAAAATTATTCAATGAATCCTCACAGGTTTGGGATGCACTGCCTACATACTGTCCTCTTCGCCAGCCCAAATAATAAAACTTTTGATTTTAATTTAAATTAATTAAATTCACAAAGGGTGAAAACCAACAACCTATACTATCAAATAATGCAAGACCAAAAAATGAAAATTTACAAAAGTTATAAATGATTATTCGTCGGAAGGAAAAGAACTTTATGTCCCACCACCTGAACAATTAACAAATATGTAACCTGGACCTTTAAGTTAAACTAGACCAATTAGGGCAGCTAAAGTAAAGGGCACTGACAAATTGTCTGAAGTAATGAAAATCCAAAATGAAGAAGAAAGAAAAATGGGGTCAGAAGATTAGTGACAGCGGAGTCAAAACGTGCCAAAATTCAAAATGATAGTATGATAATTGGGTTTAGGATTTTAACCTGGATAAGGTCATCAATACTTACCATTCCTTCGTTAAAAAATTAAGTTTCTTTGGTAAGTATTTCATATTGACAAAAGGCAAGCCGGGGCAAAAGTTGACGTTCGACACTTTACAAAAGCTCCAAGCCAGGAAATAGCGATAAATCACGACATTAGAATTTATAAGGACGTTATCCAAAAACCTGATACTGCATCAGCCTCTATTAAAAAACAAAGGTTCGGCGTTATGTTTTTCATAATGACAAAAGACAAGCCAAAGCAAAAGTTAAAGGTCCAATAACAAAAACGTAATGTCACAAAGGAGCTAGTTCTAGTTTAAGGTCATTTAAAATGATTAAGGGGTTGGTTGACGAAAATGAAGCACATATAAATGTGATTTGAAAACTAGCGCTAGTGACAATAGCAACAGTTAAAGAAAAGGGTATAGAACAAATGACAGCAAGAATCACGTTGAATTGTAACCGAAATTTTGAACAGTAATCCGTGGTTAGAAATTGGAAAAGACGTATTTGTTATCTATAAATACGACGTATTTTAGGCACTGAAAGCAGTAGTGACGACCCTTGCTGAGACTCTAACTTACCTTGTAAATCTTTCATTAGATAAAAGGGTCTTTCCTGAAATGTTAAAAAAGGCAAATGTAATACCTCTTCACAAAGATGGATGTCATACAGACACAGAAAATTATAGACCAATCTCAATCTTATTAGTTTTCTCGAAAGTCTTTGAAACGCCAATGAAAAACCAGCTTTACCAATATATAGAGGCCAAAGGCTTTTTAACAGCCGCCAATTGGGTTTAGGACTGGCCATTCAACCGAAGACACCCTTACTTCACTAAGTTTACTTGTAAACAGAATCCTAGATTCGGGTGCTTTACCTGCAGCAGTGCTTCTAGATATTAAGAAAGCGTTTGATAGCATGCATCACGAAATACTACTAGGAAAGCTGAATCATATTGGAGTTCGTGGCCGAGTCCTAGATTGGTTTAAGTCTTACCTGGAAAATCGTCGAGTTTACATAGGAAATGACCGTACAAATGATGTCGTAGTTAACTGCAGGGTGCCACAGGGCTCTAAATTGGGACCGGTATTGTTTCTTGTTCATGTAAACGGTCTTCATCAAGTACTAACTCCTGCAAGTCATGACCCTTATTGCTGCAAACTATGTCACCCACAAACGATGCCGGGGTCTACAGTAGAAGCCGAGGACGAACTAACGGCATTTTCGGATGATTCACTTATGGCGAGCTCAGAATGGAACATCAAGTCTCTCAAAACGAAGCTACAAGACATTCTTGAAGAAACGCACCTGTGGATGGACGCAAATCGTCTAGTCATCAACATTGACAAATCGAGTGTTTTATTTCTTTCACTTATAGATTCGCTGGCTCCTGATGTGATTGGTATTGAAACCTCTCGTGGACTTATCAAGAGACAAGAAAACGAACACGTTCGTTACCTAGAGGTTTTAATCGATGAAAACATCTCGTTCAGACACCACATAGCAAGTGTCGAGACGAAGCTTTCAAGGAACCTTGGAATCTTGAGAAAACTCAGTCACCAATTCCCTAAAAAAAATACTGATCCATATTTACAATGCAGTTATCAAGCCTCACATTCAATATTGTTCTACAGTTTGGCAATCTAATTTCAAGACACATTTACAGAGACTAAACTCACTTCACAACAAAGCACTTCAAATCTTAGGCCCAGCACCGAACAGACTATTAATGGCATCACTTTACAGACTACCTTGTACCGTTTTTTGTTTTAAATATTTTTCAGGAACACTCCCATCACCATCTAAAGGCTTATTCACACTAGCATCACAAATCCATAGTTTAAATACACGATCTTCATCAGACATTTATATACCCCCGACACTGACAGCTAGGTCTGAATTTTCTCCTAGAATTGCGTGTGCTAGAGAGTGGAATGCACATCCGCAAGAGCTGAAGTCATATAGGTCTCTTGGCACCTTTAAAAAGAATGTAAAAAAATATCTGAAAGATTTAAAATTTATTTACTAAATTTATTTTATTATTATTATGCTTTGAATATTTTGATATTATTATTATTTATTATATTTTAGTTTGATACTTCAAGGGGTGTGAGCGGAGGAGAAGTTGTGTTAAATTTATTGTTATTTGATGACGGTTCGGGGTGGAAATTGGAGAGGACACGGGGCCACGCTGTATTTAGAGTGTGCAATTATTACGGGCCTAAACATGCATCAATGCACGAAGAATTGAGTTAAGTGTATTTTTATATATTTTTTTTAATTAAAACCCATATTGAACTTGAACTTTAAGAACTTATAACGCATTAAGAAATTAAATGAGATGATACATGAATCTAAATTTCTAAAGCAAAAGCCGTGGAAAAAACTTTCCGAGGTAAAGATGAACAAAAATGGACAATGAAACTACGATTGGTTGGAAAACAAGGAACAGCAATGACTGGCCACAAAAACGATCCAAATAGGTCAGGACTTTAAGAAAGAATTCGCTTGTTTCACAGGGTGGCTGTATCGAGCCTGTGGTGACGTCATGAAACCAAGAAAGGTGTGTGTGTGTGTGTGTGTGTGTGTGTGTGTGTGTGTCTGTGTGTGTGTGTGTGTGTGTGTGTGTGTGTGTGTGTGTGTGTGTGTGTGTGTGTGTGTGTGTGTGTGTGTGTGTGTGTGTGTGTGTGTGTGTGTGTGTGTGTGGTGTGTGTGTGTGTGTGTGTGTGTGTGTGTGTGTGTGTGTGTGTGTGTGTGTGTGTGTGTGTGTGTGTGTGTGTGTGTGTGTGTGTGTGTGTGTGTGTGTGTGTGTGTGTGTATGTGTGATTTTTACGGGCATTTCTAGTAACTTCTTATTTGGGTCATCCTAGAAAATGCTTTACTTAGTCAACGCTGTATAGTTTGTTGAAAAAGTTGAATATTCGCTGACATGGTTGTTGAAAAAATATTTGACATCACTATATTTGGTGCCACAGGCTTTACTGGAAAATTTGTTTTCCTTGAAGCTGTTAAGTCTGGAGCATTAAAGAAGTATAATATTGCTGTTGGTGGCAGAAATAAAGAGAAACTGGAAAAAATTGTCAAAGACATTGAACATGAAACAGGTTAGATGATCTGTTTGACCATAGCCTTGCTTTTATTAAATTGGTATTAAAGTAAATCTATTTTATAAGACCTAGTCACCTAGAAATGAAACAATTACAGTGTTTCATGTAAGCTTAGGAGACCAGCTCTAGACTATAAAAGGAAACATTTTAAGAAAACAATTATTAGCTTAGGCCTACTTCATAGGCTAATATTGAGAATAATCCTATTTAACACATTATGCAGGGGGAGAACCTTTATATCCACTTATTTTTCTTATACTTCCAGTTTTTCTTTCACATTTCTAAATATTTGTGTCTATTCTCAAAGTCTTGAAAATCATTTAGCCTATAAACTAACAAATGCCATCTAACCTAACTTAACCTAATTTATCACTACTTGTCTATTAATATGTTTTTGTGAGAAATAATTAGATGGCACTGATAGCATTTAATTACATATGCTATAGCCTATAGAGTAGGCCTATTTGGAAACAGAAAAATATAGTCAAATCTTTTATTTTCAAATCTTTTATTTTCAAATTTTTATTTTCCAGAATTTTGTCTAAAAAAAATATACAACAGTAGAAGAAGTGAAGATAAAGGCTCTCCCCCTGCAAAATGTGTTAACTAGGATCATTCTGCATATTATGAAGTAAGAATTGTTTTCTTCACACATTCTAATATCTATAGCTGACTCCTAGGCTTATACCTGGTGTTTGATTCCATATTTAGGCAAGTAGACTCCAGCATCATGCCAGCACATTGACCAAACACTGCTAGCAAGAGGCCCAGTTGACCACTACTGAAGTGTTTCAATGCTACCAGTGTGCTGCTTGTGCACTACTGCTGGCAGATACAGCAGCATTCAGCTGACTTTGAATTAATTTTGTGGCAATTTTTTACTGCATTGACTGCAAAGTCAGAGCTTTCTTTTCTCATGTGGATAAGTATTTTGATTTTCCTGATTAGAAATCAAGCAGGGCTTGCACTATCCTCAAGTTCTTGGGGATTTCCCTGAAAATCTATGTGTCACCCTGAAAAAAAAATTTGGATCCCTCAAAATCACCCAATCATGGTGCCACCCCTACTAATTTATTATTAGTGACTATCCATGCCAAATATTACTTTGTATACCATAATTCTTCACTACTCTCTTGTTTGTTAATTTTTGTCTCTTGTGGTACTTGCATAGGCCTATAAACCAGACAGATACAATGGCAATATACACAGTTCTTCATATATTGACAGAAGTATTGTCTTTATGAAATTAAATAAAAAATAATTCTTTTTTACAGAAAGTAAGGAGCAACATTAAGACTTATAACAAACAGCAATTATTCTATATATGAAAGGGGCTGTCCCCTCCTCAATGCCTTGCTCTTTAAGTTAAAGTTTTTTATGGTTTTGAACAGTAGAGTGGTGAAAGAGTCAAACTTTAGCAGAAAGAGCAAGGTGTCAAGGAGGTGACACTTCCATGTACAGAATAATTGCTCTTTGCATTAAGTTTTAATGCCACCCCATACTTTCAGCTAAAAAAAACATGTTTTTTATTTAATTTCTGAACATTTTTCAACTAGTAGAGGCTCAATTTTGGCTCACCATGCATGAAAAATTAAAACACAATTTTCATATTAATTTTGGCAGATTTATTTCAGTTATGAAGGGCCACCCCCTCCTCAATACCTTGTTCTTTATGATAAAGCTGTTAGCAATTTTAAAAAAGCTTCCTATTCTAATTAAACAGTCCCTGTGTTTCAATTTTAGTAAACATTCAAACTTTAGTATAAAGAATAAGTTATTAATAATGGTGGTAAATCTGGCTTACCATCTATGAAATATACCCCTCCCCCTCAGGGAAAAATCCTCTGGGGAAATCTAATCCAATGTAAAGTGCACCTTCCCTCAGCAAATTCCCTCCAGACAGTTCCTTCCTTGCTGAGAATCCCCCCTCTGTAAAATTGCTTGTAGACAATTCACCCTGAAAAATTCTCCTTAGCATTTTTTAATTGGAATAAGACTTTAATCTCTAATCAGTTTCTCAGTCACTCCAGAAATGCCCCTTCCATGGAAATTATTTCCCAGAAAACAAAACATGTGGATAAAATCCCCTGGATAATTCCCCTGGAACATCTCCATATAAAAAATTTGCCAAAGAGAATCTAAGACAATTAAAAATAATTTTGTATAGTAATTCTGTCAAAACCACCCATTTCCCCTAGAATATTCACTCATCAGAAATTTCCCTCCCAAAGTAAGCTTCTCCCCTTAGAAATCCCCCAAGCTCCCCCCCCCCAAAAAAAAAATGTCTGTATACTTCCCAATAACAAGTACTATATGTAAACAATGGGCAAAATTCAGAACCTGCAGCCCTTTCCCCTGGGACTGTGGTGGGTCATTTTACACCTAAAGAGATAGTTATTAGATTTTTTGACTATGCTGAACAAAATGGCTATCTCAAAATTTTGGTCCCGTGACTGTGGGAAAAAATGAGGATGGGAGGGGGCCTAGTTGCCCTCCAATTTTTTTGGTCACTTAAAAAGAGCACTAGAACTTTTGATTTCCATTCAAATGACCCCTCTTGCATTATTTAAGACCACTGGGTTAATATGATGACCCCTTGAAAAAAAAAAACAACAAATAAACATGCATCCATGATCTTTCTTCTGGCAGAAAAAGAATAATATAAAATTCCACATTTTTGCATATAGGAGCTTTAAATATCTACTACCGGGTTATCTGATACACTGAGTCTGATTTTCATTAAGATTCTATGACTTTTAGCGGGTGTTTAACAAATTTTAGGAGTGTTGGGGGAGGCAGCCCCCCTGACTTTTTTTGGGGGGTGGTTTAATAGGTTGATCTGATAAACTTGCATTAGGAGCAAGTTTAATTAATGCAATCTTGCATTAATTAAGTAAATTACACTACTTTAGACTACAGTAGGGGGGGGGGCTTGCCCCCTGGCTCCACCACTGCTCATGGTTTGAATTTTTAGAATTATAGTTCAGTTTCTAGTTTCAGAAACTCAATTGCTAGACTCAACTGTGGAAGTAAATAAACTTAGACCCAAAGAAATAATGAGTACACAGTTCAATTTGTGACTTTTAGTCCAGTATCCAATTCCAGAATCAATAGTTTCAGAGACTGGAACCACAGGTCTCATGAATTTTGACTTCTAGGGGTAAAAAAAAAGCATAGGTCTAAAGAAATAACCAATACACATTTAAACTTGTGGCTTAAACTTGAACTGCAAGTCTTTTTGTTTGCCATGAATTTACCTTACCTCCTTACCTTAAATTGCACTTGCTAGCAATATGGATGAATCCAGTGTACACCAGTTAATGATGATAAGGCTGTGGGACCTCTGCTACATCCTATTGAGTGAGCCATGGTCTAGTCACCCTGTCCTTGTCAAGATTTGATTTGAAGCTATGAATTGTTGTAGATTCCACTGTTGTCTCACTTAGGTTGTTGCACAGACTTACAATGTGGTTGTAGAAGAAATGGTTTCTCTTTCTTGTCTTTGCATGCTTGCAGAACAGCTTTGCTGAATGACCTCTGGTACTTGACAACTGGGCAGGTTCAAATATGTCTTTGTCATCAGACTAGAGCAACTTGTAGGTCATTATAATGTTGCCTCTTAATTGACAGTGTGCAAAAGTTGGTAGCTTCAGGCTCTGCAGTCATCATGCATATTCTTTATCTTTGAGGCCCTTTATGCATTTTGTTGCCTGTCTTTGAACAGATTTGAGAGCCATCTGGTCTGTTTTATTAATTGGCATGGCTATGTGCATTCCATACTCCAATCTAGGACTATTGTTGGGGATCTACAGGTGATTGCATGCTTGATGATATGAAGAGTTTTGTTAATCCCAGGTACTGCAGCATGGTTGTGGCAATTGAATTTAAGGTCTTCATCTGCAACAACCCCCAAATCTCTATCTGAGGTACTCTTGGAAATCAGATGTCCCTCACCGGCATTTGATAACATTGAGTATTGCTATCATTTTTTTTTCCGAAATGGAGAACCTTGCACTTTTCAACATAAGACTTGAGCCTCCATATATTAGCCTATTTGTAAAAGCTGTCTAGATTTGACTTTATTGATGCTACACCCTGCTGTGTGTTGACAAGACCAATAAGTTTCAAGTCATCAGCATATAGGCTAAGTTTATTTGTAATGTTTCTTGGAGTGTTGGTAATGTAGACATTAAAAGTATAGGTCCCAAAACAGTTCCTTGAGGCACCCCAATTAAGACCTCTGCTATTTCAGAATAGAAAGCTGTACCACCATCACCATAAACTCTGACCCACTGCTATCCTTCCTTCAGAGAGACATTATCAAGTCCATCACACCCTCTTCATTACAAATTGCCTTCAATTTTAACTGGAGCTTTTGATGACAGACTTTATTGAAGTTTTTGTCTAAATTTTCTTGATAACTACATCACTAGTTTGAAGACCCAGTCATACAGAGTCAACTATTTTAAATTCAATAGTAGTTAATAGTAAAGCCTAATTTCAAATCCATATTTCTGTGGATTTGCTTGAGCATAATTTTTGAATATGCTGCCAAGCCTTAGAGATAGAATTTTAAATCTGGATAAAACTACTACAGACATACCTCATCATGGGCAGATTCAATCAAAGACAATTGTTGTTAAAAAAAATTAATTACAATTGAATAAGCTAGGCCATAAGGGTAACTTTTGCTTAGGCCTAAGCTTAAATGTTGAAAAAAATGTTTTCCAAGATTGTAGTAAGTCAATACCAACTAGCCTAGTCTTATCTATAACTATCTACGTAGTGCCCAAGCCAGCCAGCTAGAATTTCACCAGCACTATCATATTGACATATTTTGCTATAAGCTTTTGATAAATTATCATCAGTTATTTCATGTTCTGGGTTTTTAAGTAGTGGACCCTATAGGGAAAATGTGAATATCCCTAAGAATTTAATTAAAAGACCAATGAAATATAGTCTAAATCAAAGATACTTATAAAACAACATTTAATAAGGTAGTGCACCTGTTAACAAAACCTATCGCTTTAACTTTAAATATATAATAGTTTGATTCATAGTCACTTAAAATTGCAAGAAATATAGCCTATACTCATTTTGAAGTTCACTTTGAAAGTTTATGACCAATAAGAGAGTCATGCATACTCCTGCCATTTACCCGTGCCACAGCCATTTAAACATTTGCCTCTCAATTACTTTGGACTATCATTCTTGACTTTTCTCTGTCCTACAGTTACCCAGCCCAGTCTTGACGCAACCTATACAACCTATTGTAAAATACTTGATAACTTCAATTCAATGCTTAAATTACCATCAACTGATTTTATTTACACTAAAGGAGATTTCATCAATATGTTGGAATTACAGACTCCTAAAAAGGTGGAAAAAACTGTCAAGTATGCATGGAACTTAAATAAATTTCAATCAAATCTTAACCATTGTTCAGTAGTTTTTAAAATAGATATTTAATTTTTAGCCTAAATTTGCTAATAGTTTTAAAACTTTATCTCATGTTTTGTGACAAAAGAAATATTTTGCATCTATTTTGTATATAGTCATTAGAAAAGGGTCAAATGTAATGTGTAGACTGCACTGCAAAAAATCAGTAATTGATAAGAAATTTTTTTGCAGCTATGGTGTATGAAATTTTTATATAAAGCCACATTTCTATTTGGCATTTTCTACTGTGTTGGGAAACAGTTGCCCTGCGCTTTTCATTGGTTGCTTAACTTCCCATTGTGTCTATAGAATACTAAGGGGAAAAATAGCATAAGTTCTCACATGTGTTCCAACCAGATCTAATGAAAATTTGTATGACAATCAGGGAGTATTTTTGCTTTTGGTTTTGTCCTCTTGGTATATTTTAACCGTATCTTACCTTAAATCGCATTGTTCAGTGAGATAAGGTGGTGATGAGCCTCCTGTAAAACATCTTGCTGGTGGCATGACATGACTAAGGTTTGGCATCCCAGGTTAGCCTACACTCTGCAATGGCTTAGTTCTAGTCAACTCCTTTCTTTAACGCATCTATGGTTTGGGACTGTATGGTGACTGTGGAGAGGCTGCTCCAGTAAGGGACGGCGCCTACAGAGAAGAATTTCTGATGCTCACTTTGATGACAATGGGGGATTGCAACTTCTTTGTGTGACTTCTTGTCGTACTTGCAAGGGATGAGGATAAAACTTGACTTGAGAGGTTGTTTTCTAGCAGTTTGTATGTAGCTATTGCGTCTTCTCTCTTTCTTTGATAGACTAGGGTGGGGAGTTTGAGGGATACAAGGCATTCCTCATATGGCTTGTCTTGCAAAGCTGGTATGAGCTTTGTTGCTTGCCTTTGGACACTCTTGAGTGCTTTAACGTCCATTTTGTAATGGGAAGACACTAGGGTCATTCCAAATTCCAGCTTTGGACGCACAATAGCTTTGTACAGCTTTTTGACAACACCCGGATTCCTGGTGGTAAATGTTTGCTTTATGAACCCTAGGGCTTGGTTTGCTTTAGCAACTTGAGCTTGTGTGTGGCTGTAGAACTTGAGTTTGTCATTGACAATAACCCGGGGTCCTTCTCCTCAGCATATAGTGTCAGTGGGTTGTTCAGGTTAGTTGTACAGTCGTTAATATATATGCTGAACAATGTGGGCCCCAAGATTGTGCCCTGTGGGACTCCACTAATGACAGGAACTTCATCTGAATAGACAGTTTTACCAGTGGCGTCATAAACTACTACCCTCTGAGTTCTTCCAGTAAGAAAGGCTTCAATCTAGGCAACTATATCCTCATGTACCCTGTATGCTTTCATTTTCAGGAGAAGAAGTTAATGCTGTACTTTATCAAAGGCTTTTGTTTGATCAAGCAATATGACATGCACCAGAAGGCCATCATCCAAGAGTCTGATCACAAAGTCATATGTTTCAATGAGGTTTGTGTTGATTGAGTGACCTTTACGGAAACCATGCTGACTTTTTGAAAGTGAGTGACTTCTTTCAAGGTGAGAGACCAGTGTTTCATTTATGATGCTCTCAAGGACCTTGCACACAACAGAAGTGAGACTTGTAGGGCGATAATTACTGGCTGGGTCCTTTCTCCCTTTCTTGAAGATGGTCTTGATGTTGGCCTGCTTCCAGTTACTTGGGAGCACTTTGGAAATGAGTGACATCCCAAGAATCACTGCTAGTGGATCAACAATTTGTTCAGCTGCTTCTTTTAATAGTCTGGGTCATAGATTATCTGGCCCAGCAGCTTTATTTGCATCCAGTGTTATAAGCCTTTTCAGAACATTCTCTACACTTATAATTGTCATGTACATTGGTTCTCCAATTGGTTGCTCTGGTAAAGTGGGTGGAGGGTTTGCTATTGGCTGAGTGGAGAAACTGGTACCAAAGCTAGAGTTGAGCAAATCTGCTTTTTCTTTAGCTTTTGTGGTCTTTATGTCATCCTCTTTAATGAGATCTGGGATACCATGTCTAGAGGGATTAGCTGCTAAGGCATGGTGCCGCCAGAACCCCTTTGGGCTTGGCTTTGTGTCAGCTGCAATTGCCTCCTTATGGTTTTCTACAATCTTCCAAGTCAAATTTCTTAGCCTGTTTCTGCATTTCTTGAACATGTCATAGTGGTTATCACATCTGCACTTTACGTATTTGGTCCATGCTCTTTCTTTCTTCCTGCTAGCCCATATGACTTCTTTGGGTAGTAAGAGTGAGTATTTTTGGCAGGGGTGACCAGTATACCCAGGTATGTTTGTTTTTTGCAGCTAGGACGCCTGAGGCCAACACAACTACCCACGCTCTTCCTCCACCCAATCTATTCAAAGCCTCCCTTTTTACACCCGCCCACGAAGTTCCCATTTCCTTTAAATCTTTCTTTATGACGTCCTCCTACCCCAGACGGGGACGACCTGCTTTCTGTTTAGCCCTAGATGGTTGGCCGAAAAGAACAATCTTTGGCAATCTGTCATCCTTCATCCGCACAATGTGCCCTAGCCACCTCAACCTTTCTTTCATTATAGCCCTAGAGAGCGGTATTGAACAACATTTTTCGTATAGCCTATTGTTTGAAATACGGTCAGTCAGCCGGGTACCCAGAACAATCCTTAAGCAATTTCTCTGGAAAACATCTAGCAAATCTTCATCCGCTTTTCGGAGCGTCCATGCTTCAGAGCCATATTTGACCACTGTCATCACTGTAGCTTCTAATATTCTAATCTTGGTTTGCAGACTTATCTTCTAAAATATATTGCTGCTCTTCTCCAACACTCAGGGTATTCCAAATTGCTGCACAGACTGAATCCAGGGATTTGGATATGAGATCCTTCCAATTTATACACTGAGTTTTTAGGGCAAATTTCACAAACACAAATAATGTCTATGTCAAGATCAAAACACACGGCTTTCAGTTCATTAAGTTTTGCGGCAAGAGTGTCAGAATTTGTGTAAAAAACACAGACTTTTCTAGAGTTTATTTTTTTTAATTTTGATTATTATTTTAGCAGTATTGCCGCTAGTACAAGAGGGACTGATTTCAATTTCACTTTCGCTGCCACTCTCACTGTCAGTGTTGTCATGCTTGCTCTCACTGCCCGAACAGGCGATTTCGAAAACTTTGTCCGTTGAGACCAGTGACTCAGTGCTGGCAAAGGTTGAGTTCGTTTCACTGCAAATGACCTCTTGTTCCCTATTTACACTATTTACGTCACTATGTTCCATGTCTAGTGCGCCATATGAGACAAGCCTCATATGGCTTGTCTTGCAAAGCTGGTATGAGCTTTGTTGCTCGTCTTTGGACACTCTCGAGTGTTTTAACGTCCATTTTGTAATGGGGAGACGCTAGGGTCATTCGGAATTTCAAGTTTGGACGTACAATAGCTTTGTACATTTTCTTGACCACACACGGCTTCCTGGTGGTAAATGTTTGGTTTATGAGCCTTAGGGCTCAGTTTGCCTTAGCAACTTGAGCTTGTGTGTGTGGCTGTGGAACTTGAGTTCGTCATTGACAATAACCCCGGGTCCTTCTCCTCACTTACAGCTTCAAGTAGGTCATCTCTAATACGGTAAGGTTGTCTAGGATTGTTGTGTCTACATACAGAACTTTGCATTTTTAGCATGTTGAACTGCAAACCCCACTCAGATGACCATCTATATAGTTGATTTAAGTCTTCCTGCATTGTTGAGTGATTGGGGCTAATTTGGGCCTGTCCTAAGAGCTTGCAATCGTCAGCATATAGTGTCAGTGGGTTGTTCAGGTTAGTTGTATAGTCGTTAATATATATGCTGAACAATGTGGGCCCCAAGATTGTGCCCTGTGGGACTTCACTTATGACAGGAATTTCATCTGAATAAACAGTTTTACTGGTGGAATCGTGAGCTACTACCCTCTGAGTTCTTCCAGTAAGAAAGGCTTCAATCCAGGCAACTATATCCTCATGTACCCTGTATGCTTTCATTTTCAGGAGAAGAAGTTAATGCTGTACTTTTTCAAAGGCTTTTGTTTGATCAAGCAATATGACATGCACCAGAAGGCCATCATCCAAGAGTCTGGTCACAAAGTCATATGTTTCAATGAGGTGTGTGTCGATTGAGTGACCTTTACGGAAACCCTGCTGACTTTTTGAAAGTGAGTGATTTCTTTCAAGGTGAGAGACCAGTGCGTCATTTATGATGCTCTCATGGACCTTGCACACAACAGAAGTGAGACTTATAGGGCAATAATTACTGGCTGGGTCCTTTGTCCCTTTCTTGAAGATGGGCTTGATGTTGACCTGCTTCCAGTCACTTTGGAGCACTTTGGAAGTGAGTGACATCCCAAGAATCACTGCTAGTGGCTGAGCAATTTGTTCAGCTGCTTCTTTTAATAGTCTGGGTCGTAGATTATCTGGCCCAGCAGCTTTATTTGAATCCAGTCTTTTTCTTTAGCTTCTGCTTTTTCTTTAGCTTCTGAGGTCTTTGTGTCATCCTCTTTCATGCGGTCTGGGATATCATGTCTAGAGGGATTAGCTGCTGAGGCATGGTGCCAGAACCCCTTTGGATTCTGCTTTGTGTGAGCTGCAATTGCCTCCTCATGGTTTTTTACAATCCTCCAAGTCAAATCTCTTTGCCTGTTTCTGCATTTCTTGAACGTGTCATAGTGGTTATCATATCTGCACTTTACGTATTTGGTCCATGCTCTTTTTTTCTTCCTTCTAGCCCTTATGACTTCTTTGGGTAGGAAGGGGAGTGTTTTTGGCAGGGGTGACCAGTATACCCAAGTATGTTTGTTTTTTTGTAGCTAGGACTACTGTTTTAAATGCCTCCCAGCTTTTTCTATATTACCACCGTCAACCACATTCCCCCATTTTATCTTTGACAGGTCCTGCTGTATCTACTCTTAATCTGTAAAGGTTTTTTTTACTTTATTTTCCTTCTTAGTGTTCACATGCATGTCAGTCAAGATAGAAATATGGTCACTGCTTCCAATTGCAGGGTAATAGGAAATAGAAATAATTCGTTGAGGGTCATTTGTGACAACTAAGTCTAGTAAGGAGGGTTGTAGCTGGTGCCTGAATCGTGTTGGTTGGTCAATAATCCGTGTCAGTAGGTTGTCAGTGAGGGATTTAGTAGTGACACAGGAGGGGCTACTTTCAGGGGGGAATCCTATACCTTCAACCCACTTAACATCAGGCATATTAAAATATCAAAACAAAAAGATTGTTGAATGCTCACAGGCGTTTATATTCGATATCAGATTAGATACAGCTAGGTGTGAAATATATTGATCAGGGGTAGACAGACTATGGTAAACAACACCTATTATAAATGATTCAGATCCAACATGGATATTCAAACAGACATACTCAACCCAACTACTATCAGAATAAATAAAAGAGTAACTCGCAGTTTCAGCTCTCAGTCCAGTTCTGCAATATATTGCTGCTCTTCTCCGACACTCAGGGTTATCCAAATTGATACACAGACTGAATCCAGGGATTTGTATTCAAATTCAAATTCACTTTATTTTTCCCTTAATATTCTTGTTAACAACAAAAATAACAGCGGAAGTCAAACAATTTAAAAACACCTACATAATTAAATTATTCAAACTTGATTTATTTACAATTTTTCTGGGTCACCATTGTAGTGTTTTACGAAGTATGGACCAAATGACTGCAGGTAGCGCTCGGATGAGTGGATCGGCGGTCGTTCCAGCTTTGCTGCGTTTTTCGTTATTTCTCTGAGCCTCGTAGAATGTTGAGTTTGGCGCGCCTCAAAATCCGGATGTAGATCGCGGTGTGTTTCAGAGTCGAGGATTTTTCGACCGAAGTCGAAAAATCCTCGACACCTTGTATATAAGGTTCTTTCAATTTATACACTGAGTTTTTAGGGCAAATTTCACAAACATAAATAATGTCTATATCAAGACCAAAACACACAGCTTTCAGTTCATTAAGTTTTGGGGCAAGGGTATCAGAATTTGTGTAAAAAACACGGACTTTTCTAGAGTTTATTTTTTTTATTTTTGATTATTATTTTAGCAGTATTGCCGCTAGTACAAGAGGGACTGGTTTCAATTTCACTTTTTGCTACCGCTCTCACTGCCAGTGTTGTCATGCTCACTCTCACTGCCCGAACAGGCGATTTTGAAAACTTCGTCTGTTGAAACCAGTGACTCAGCGCTGGCAAAGCTTGAGTTCGTTTCACTGCGAATGACCTTTTGCTCCCTATTTACACTATTTACATCACTTCTTGCAACGTCTAGTGCTCCATCTACCTTGGGACTGGGGATTCCAAGGCCGGCCGTTTTTTGCCACAATGACCCCATTCCTTATTCACAGATTATGGTCACCAGCAGCAGCTCTTCTTTTTAATGTCTTCAGCCAACTCTTTTCTTTTCTGATGGTCTTCTCGAGATGTGTCTGCGTAAAAGGCAATAGTATCTTTTTTTGTCTGGGAAAGCTTCAATATTTCTGCTCTCTGTTTACCCAAACTGATGGAGAATAAGATGGGATCAGGCCTTGCAGCGGCTGATGATCCAGGTGCACTATGGTTTTGCACTCCTGGCAGGCGCCGAATGTTTGGAATGACACCCACATCTATCTTGAACTCACTTTTCCGGAACTCATTTATAAATTTGGCATTGTCTGATTGAGAGATGGTACGCCATAAGCAATGAGGTTCAGACGTCTCTTAAACCGGTCTTGTTCTTGCCTGACTATTTCGTGAACGTTGGCTTCTAGTTTATCAGCAACAACACAGTTTACAATGTCCTTGACTTCTAACACAGAAACTTTTGTTTTCATGTTCTCTTCAAGATCATTGATTTTTGCTATAACCGAGTCCAGAGAAGCACTCATATCTTGTTTTGAATGAGTCAAACATGCCCCACATTTCATTCCTGTCAAAGAAAAGAGAACTTTGTACTTTCAATCCCAAGCTGACTGCAAATAAGGTTGGTAAATACAACTTTTCTAGTGAAAATCTTTTACTGGCTGTATTTAAGTAGCTCAGTTGGAACTTAGCATTGTGAATGCTTATTTCTCACATCAATAGAACCATGCATCACAATATTCTTGAAATCAAATTCTGACATTATTGATAGATCTGTTTCAAAGAAATAAGAATTGTTAATATTGCAAGCCAGCTCTAATAAACGTTCAAATGTGTGATGATTGTCCAGAAAGTAGCCTCTATTTATGTATAGCACAAGAAGTAGTGGGAGGGCTCTGTCATCCAAACAACAAAATATATGTAGGCTCAGTGTTCTTCTAGCTGTCTCTCATGCTTGGAAAATTTCTCCTGGGTTCGGGGGATCATCTTAGAATTGGGTGGAGTTCTTCTTATCCTTCACCTGGTAGCAGACTTTAGTAAATTCTGCCTATCTTCTTAGCCTGAGTCACAGATAGTTCCAGTTTAATGAGTATGGGAAAAGTACACCTTCCCTTGTAAACAAAAACAAATGAGAAAAAAAAAGCAAAATCAGAAGAGTATAATTTTCAGCCACTGAATATATAAAAAAAAAACATTTTCAGAACGTTAATATAAACAATAGTAGTTGGTCATTTCCTTGCATACAATCAACTCCCATTATTTACATGACCAAGATAGCATATATTTTAGTAGAGATTTATGTGCTAATAATGAATATTGCCTATGTGAACCTTTATTAATTTGGTGCAGGTTTGTACCATGCCTTCTTGTTTTGAAATATTTCTCATTGTTGTTGTTTTTCTTAAGGAACTGATGCCAAGTGCGGTTACATTGTTGCTGACGTTAAAAATATAGAATCTCTTGAGGAGATGGCAAGAAAATCCAAATTGGTTATAAATTGCGTTGGGCCATACAGGTTCTTTGGGGAACCGGTTGTTAGTGCTTGTGTTAAGCATGCATGTCACCATATTGATATAAGTGGAGAACCTCAGGTTAGTTTTTTTTTTCTTGTGTTGTTTTAGTTTTCTAGTTGTTAAATAGTTTGTAGAGTTTCTACTCTAGATTTTACACTTTTAATGTTTAGAATTTTTGATTCTTTGAAAACCCAAAATAGACTAACTTTCTAAGTATGGGAAGCACTAAGTAAAATCGGCTGAATTTGTGTAGCCTATTTGGCTAAGCTCCACTAATCAATTTGGGCTTGGTGGTTTTGAACTGATCTGAAGGTACATGTACAGGAAACAAGGGGCTGAAGCCCCCCCCCCCCCTCATTCCTGGAAGACCAAAAAGTTCAAAATTTAAGAATATCGAGAAATATGTAATACTTTTCTGGCAAGCATATTTATTTTCAATCCCCCCCCCCTCCTTGTAAAGAACTTATGCGAGTAGTCTTGAAGATAGGAATATATTTGAATGTGTATACTTGACCTTTTTAGGGTTATATAAGAGGAGAACTATAAGGGATTTTTGTTTTGTTGTATTTGATATTAGTTGCAACAAAAGAAAATTTCCTCCAAGGCTTTTTTTTTCTTTGTTTACTATATTCTGTTCATGTGAAACAAAATCCTTTGTGATATGTATTTGGGTCAAAATCGAAAACTCAAAATTGAAAAGCTTTTTTTTAGGGAGTGTAGTACAGTCCTAATGTACTCTTTTGTAAAAAAACAAAAAAAAATCAAAATTTGTACTTTTGGGCCCTTCATTAAAAAAAAATATGATCAGAAACTATAGAACAAAAATTTGGACAGACATATTCGAACAAAGGATATCATCTCAATCAGGAGAGTTCCATTTATCAAATAATACAAAAATCAAGTCCATTGTTAACCATTATAGAGATACAGGTTTAGTCCTGGGGAATAGGGCAATATTTCCTTAGGCAAAATTTGAAAAAGCTCTTTCTGGAATTGTTAATTTTCTATTTTGCAATGAGTAAAACATCCTTTTCATTCTAAAGGCAATTTTCTATTGAGATATTTATTTTGTGAGTTAAACAATTTGGAACTTGATTTATCGAGGTAAATTGTAAATAAGAAGTTTTGATAAATTATGCTGATATTAATTTGGATTCCAGTTTTTGAAATCTAAATGCAATTCTTGAATACTTTGGGGTTAACAGAATAAGGAAGTATTTGATGTCAGTGCCATCTGTTAAAATAAAGTGTGTCAACTGGAAGCTTGATTCTCAGGGAATGAATTGAGAAACATCATTCCATTTGATTGAATTCAGTATGCTCCATTGGTCTTGCGAATTGAAGTTTCCCATGAATGCTTGTTTTAGTCTGTTGTGCCCAAATTCATTTTCTTCAAAATCAAACCAACAATTTAATGGACAGAAAAGATGGAGGGATGCTTATTTGAGTCTGTTGTACCCAAATTCATTCCCCTCAGAATCAAGCCAAACATTTTTTTGACGGGAAAAAACTTTCCGTTCATTAAATATTTGTTTTGATGGAAACAAATTTAGGCACAACAGACTAAAACAAGCATCCAAGGGAAACTTTGACTAGGAAAACCAATTGAGCAAACTTAATTCCATCAAATGGAATGATTCTCCTCAAATCATCTCCTAAGAACCAAGAGTTTCAGTTGACATGCTCTGTTTTAAATAGATGGCGATGACTACTCGGTTACTGTCTGTACTGTTACGCATTAATTTTTCAAATATTACATGTATATTTCAAAACTAGAATCTGATTTCAATGTAACAATAATGTTATAAAGTTTTTTTGTTAACAACTTACCCGAATAAATCAAGCCCAAAATTGTTTAACTCAAAAAATAAATATCTGAATTGGAAATTGAAATTGCTTTGAAATTCAAAAAATATGTATTTTATTCCTTAGAAGACATATTATTTTATCTACAGAATTTGATGAAAGAACTGTCTTTCAAATTCTTTAGGAGGAGGGAACAATTTTAGCTAAGGGGGGTTCCGATTTTTGGGCATATTTTTGTCAAGTAAGACATTTATTCTAAAACAAATTGTGACTACTAGACAGAAAAATCAAAAATATCTGGAATCCAGTGACCAAGAGCATTGGAGATGATGCAGCTGGTGGGCTTGAAACTGCCCTCGGTAATGTAGAGAATAAGATAAGAAAAATTAGATCATGGAGCATAAAACACTTTCATGATTCGTTTATTTTCTTGGATGTTTTTTTATTATTTTTAATTAAATCAGTCACATTTCCCTAAATATTAAACCCATAGACAATTTTTGGAAGGGGCGTAGCCATTCCTCAGGGGTGGGGCCTGGCAAACTAAAATACGTCTTAAGCATATTTTTTCCTGTGTTTTAGGGTTAGCCCTTCAGCCCAATCTTGGGGGGAACCTTCTATAAGGATATATTTTCAGAATATAATGAATTTTGTGTCCTGCAAAATATAAGAGTATAATAAACAATATAGGGTTTTTGAGAACCGTTTTCAGTGTTTGCTTGTGAATAATGATGATCTTAGCTTTCTGAACCAAAAATATTTTGAGAAGTAGATTGCTCGAAACTGTTGATGTTTTCCTTATATATTTGGTAATATTTAGTCTTTCAAGTCCAGCAATTTTTCTCCCTTGTTTTTTTTTTTTTATATTATTATTAATATTAATATTTTGAATTCTATATCAATGTAAATGCATCTCTTCTCTTATTTTAAAATCATTTTCAGAAGGCTTCCTATTTGTTAAAGGTCCTTGTCTTACTCCAGTCTTTTATTATTGTATTAATTAAAAAAAAAAATTCCAGAAAATAAGTTTTCCAAAGAAAGGTAAAGAACTCCATTAAACAAAAAATGGGCAAAAATAAAATCAAATAATCTACCAAGCGTGAAACTACCCCAAATCAGCATCGATAAATAAATGAAACCCAAAACGAATAGAAATTAAAATGAATAACCGATTCAAACTCAAAACGAGCAGAAATTAACATAAGTTGGGCTCAAAAACCCTATGCCTTCCCAAGGCCAGAACATAATTTGCACTTTACTGAAAAAAAATATAAATGTTTTACATTTATAACTTTAATAAATCAAATAATATTAACATTTTGATTACTAAATACCAGTATATGTATATTAAACTGACAATGCACATTCATTTGTATTTTTTTTAGTAAAGTGCAAATTATGTTCTGGCCTTGGGAAGGCATAGGGGTTTTGAGCCCAACTTACATTAATTTCTGCTCGTTTTGAGTTTGACTCGGTTATTTATTGTAATTTCTGTTCGTTTTGGGTTTCATTTATTTATCGATGCTGATTTGGGGTAGTTTCACGCTTGGTAGATTATTTGATTCTATTTTTGCTCATTTTTTGTTTAATGGAGTTCTTAACTTTTCTTTGAAAATCTTATTTTTTGGAAAAAGTTTTTTTAATTAATTTCTGTTCGTTTTATATTCACATAGTCTTTTCAGAGAAAAAGAAAATAATACTTTAAATCTTTTCGTTTTTTAAGACTTTATAGTTTGGCCTGCTATTTGTATGTGGAGAAACATTTTCAGCAATTTTTAACAACATACACCCTTTTAAAAATCTGGACACAAATAGTAGTGTTTAATTTTGTTTCGTACCTCCTCTAGTTGACCTGAAATGGAAAACTTGATACCATTCGCAAAAAAATCTGCTTACTTTCTTTGAGAGCTTGGATACACTTATGCTATTTTAACTTGGTTAAATTTTAAGAGCAGAAGTAGCCCCTAAAGTTTGAACATAATACCCTCAGTCGTTCTTGAGATACTGCTGAGATACATTATTGGGAATTAGCATTAACACAATGCATTTTGATTTAATCTTACGGCAACATTTAGTTTTTAAACATAAAGGCAAATGGGAAGGTGGGCGTGGGAGGGGGATTAGTTGCCCTCCAATCACTGTCGACTATTAAAAAGGGCATCAGCCCTTTCTATTTTCAAGCCAATTAGCCCTTTTCGAAGTTCCTACGACAACTCCTTCGATACGAAGTGCCCTGGTCTAAACAACAACAACAACAACAAAAAAATCATACATTATACCCACATCGATCTTTACTATAAAAATTTCAAGCCTTCCAATCTTTTTGACTATTAAAAAGGACACTAGGCCTTTCTATTTCTAATCTAATGAGCCCTTTTTGGGCTTCTACGGCAACGCTTTCTATAAACACCTTATATGCCCCCACGGCATAAATTACAACCCCTACCCTAAAGGCTGTGAGGGTGGTTGTCATCCTCTAAGACATAATTTCCAGAATTTTCAGCTACATTAAACGATATGGCTATCTAAAAATTTTAAATTGGATATGTTTGGGAAAATGGTGGGCGTGAGAGGGGCGTTTGTCGCTCTCCCATTACTTTTAACTATTAAAAAAGGCGCTAGCCCTTTCAATATCCAATCAAATGAGCCCTTTTGAAGTTTCTGCGATAACGCTTTCAATAAAAACCTCATATTCCCCCAGGGCATAACTTACAACCCTTGCCCTGGGGGCTGAGGTTGTCATCCTCAAAGACCTAATTTCCAGAACTTTCTACTACGTTGAACAAAATGGCTATTTGAAAATTTTGAATAGATGTATTTGGGGGAATGGTGCGCGTGAGAGGGTGGTTAGTTACCCTCCAATCACTTTCAAGTATTAAAAAGGGCACTAGCCCTCTCAATTTCCAATTGAATGAGCCCCTTTTGAAGTTTTTACGACAGCTCTATCTATAAAAACCTTATATGCCCCCAGGGCATAACTTACAACCTTTGCCCTGGGGGCTCTGGGGGGTTTGTCATCCTTAAATACATAATTTCCAGAACTTTCAACTACGTTGAACAAAATGGCTATCTATAAACTTTGATTGAATTTGTTTAGGGAAATGGTGGGCGTGAAAGGGGGGTCAATTACTCTTCAATCACTTTCGACTGTTAAAAAGGGCAATTTCAATTTCCAAACAAATGAGCCCTTTTTGAAATTTCTGCAATAACTTTCTATATAAACCTTATATGCCCCCAGGGCATAACTTACAACCCTTTAACTGAGGGATCTGAGGGGGTTATCATCCTAAAAGACCTAGTTCCCAGAGCTTTCGACTACGTTGAACAAAATGGATATCTTAAAATTTTGATTGGATGTGTTTGGGAAATGGTGGGCAAGAGAGAGCGGTTAGTTGCCCTTCAATCACTCTCGACTGTTAAAAGGGCACTAGCCCTTTCAATTTCCAATTGAATGAGCCCTTTTCGATGTTTATACAACGTTGCTTTCTATAAAAACCTAACATGCCCCCAGGGCATGACTTACAACCCTTGCCCTGAGGGTTGTGGGGGGGAGGGGTTGTCATCCTTAAAGACTTAATTTCCAAAACTTTCAACTACGTTGAATAAAATGGCTATCTAAAAATTTTGATTGGATGTGTTTGGGGAAAAGGTGGGCGTGAGATGGGGGTTAGTTACCCTCAAATCACTTTCGACTATTAAACAGGGCACTAGCTACTCCAGTTTCCAATCGAATGAGCCCTTTTCGAAGTTTCTACAACAACTCCTTCGATACGAAGTGCGCTGGTATGGAAAACAAAAACAAAAAAATAAATAATACATTGTGCCAACATCATTCTTTACTTAGGCAGCGCGATTGCGCTGCCTATGATGTGTTTTAGTGTTTTATAAAAGCCCAGTGTTCTATTATTGTACTGTGTGGCTCACTACAAGCCAAGCTCCTTGAGCCAAGTAATCATTTTACGTTTGTAATTTTTTTTTTTTTTTTAGTATTAATAAATGATTGAGTGATTGATTGAATAGGGTTTTCTTTTATTGTAGTACCTCGAAAGAATGCAGCTTGAATATAATGCAGTTGCAAAAGAAAAGGAGATTTATGTCATTGGAGCCTGTGGATTTGATTCCATTCCTGCTGATATGGGTGTGATCTATTTAAGCAAGAAATTTGAAGGTAAAACTGGTGTAGTAAATGAAATTATAAGAGTGCTCTCGTTGAAACTGAGTTCTATGAAAAACAATTTCTGTAATATTAGTTGTATAGTTGTTTTACTGAAGATTTTTTTTTTGTGTGTTTGCAGTGTTGCTGTTGGGTTGTCATTTCTTGTATTTGTACTGCGGCAAGCCTATGGCTTTCTCCTGTTTTGAATAAAATAAATAAATGATATTACTCTCATTTTTTAAACTATTATTTATTCATAACCCACACATACAAAAGAAGGAAAATGTGAAGTAACAATAAAAAAGAAAAAAAGACGCATAATCAATGAAAAAATCCAGTAGCAATATGGTGACAGAATAAAAGTGTATAGCTTATACCTGCAATTTTCCTATGTTGTTTGTTTGAATTTAACATTATGTCAGAAACACCAAAATTATTCAGAAGAAAGTGTTTTTTTTTGTCCACGGTGGAAGATAAAGAAGAAATTGCAGAATTTCAAATGATTTATTCAAATTTCATTCCAATCACTAATCTTAAAAATAGGGAAAATACCTGAATAGAGTGATCACAGAAAGTGGGATAGAGTTCGGCCAGAGCGCATCTATCATGCTTCCCTTGGTTTGCAACAATCTTCTCGTAACCAGGATAATTTTTTTTTATCACTATCGGAAATCCACAAGGCTAAAGGAAACAGACAAATTATTTTTTAAATAACTTGATATTTCATGGCTATAAATTGAAAGAAAGTGGGGTCCAATGCCGACTCTTGAAAAAAAAAGAGTATCATGGGTTTTAGCAAGCTCAAACCGTTGACTCAATCATAATCAAACAGTTCATGGTGACAAACTGTAAATAAGGACCGATGCGGCTCAATAGTAACCGAAACTGTAAGAAACAGAGTCTTGATAATAATAGATACATCAAATGAATCAAATTTTGATGCTTATTCAAAATATATAAAATTCATGAAGTTTAATGTTACCCATCAAAAGTTACAAGCCTCAGAAAGTTTGCCTTATTTTTGAAAAAAGGGGGAAACACCCCTAAAAAATCAAGTGGTCTTAATGAAAATCGCACCATGAGATTCAAAATATCAAAGAACTCTATTGTAGAGGTTTCAAGCTCCTATATACAAAAATGTGGAATTTTGATTTTTTTTTTGCCAGAAGCAAGATCACGGATGCGTGTTTATTTTATATTTTCCCCTGGGGTAATCGTATTGAACCAGTGATCCTAGACGATCGGGAGAGGGCTCATTTGGCAGGAAAGCCTTTGAGGATGACTCGACCCCCCACAGCCCCCGGGGGAAGGGCTACAAGCTATGAACTTTGCTCATTGCTTACATATAGTATTGGCTATTGGGAATTGTAAAGGTTTTTTTTTCTGGGGGGGGGGGTATTTTCAGGTGGGGTGTTTGCGTGGGAGGATCTTTCGATGGAGGACTTTTTGTGGGTAAGGGTATTTTCCATAGAGGGGGAGGGGCTGGATTTCCCGGCATTAATTAAAAAACTATCAGAAATTAAGTAAAAAAACAAGTTTTTTCAACTGAAAGTAAGGAGCAACATTAAAACTAAAAACGAACAGAAACTGTTACTTATATTGGAGGGGGGGTTGCCCCCTTCTCAGTACTTCGCTGTTTGCGCTAAAGTATTTTTTGAATTTTTAAAAAAGTTTATAATTCTAATTAAACGGTTCTTGTATATCAGGAGTCATTCTTAAATAATTGGAACAAAAATCCAAACTTTAGCGTAATGGGCGAGGTATTGAGGAGTAGATAACCATATATGCAACAATTTCTGTTCGTTTTGAGTTTTAATGTTGCTCCTAACTTTCAGTTAAAAAAAAAATTGTTTTTTTTTAAATGCAAGGTCAGACTGAAGGACAGTCATATATTTGGCTCTTACACCTGAATTTTGTAACTCGGTGAAAATAATGGTTTAGACCAGTGGTTCTCAAACTTATTTAGACACTGTACCCCTTTTTACCCACAAAACATTTTAGCTATCTCTTTTCAGTTACCGGTACTTAGTAAACTATAGCTAAAATATAAATAAAATTGCCAGTTCTAGAGTTAAAGGGTTGTTTGATTTTTTTGCTGGCTGGCCACGTACCCCCTAAAAAATTTTGCTTACCCCCAGGGGTACGCGTACCAAAGTTTGAGAACCACTGGTTTAGAGAATTACATGCTGTACCACGCCATAAAAGATATCACTTACACTTTTTTCGTATCCAAGGAATCCTTTAAATCTAGTGATAGAGCTGCAACTACTTGCTCTGTTGCTAAACGTTTTTAAGCTTCGTTGTTAAGCTCTGATGCATTATGGTGTTCCAGAATGCGGATATTTGAAACAATATTTTAGTAGTATTATGCAAAAATAAGCCAAATTATATTTTTGTAATGTTGTGAGTAGGAAGTTTTCTGTTTCGAAAATATTTTTGGCTGTCATTTTGAGTTATTTTCTTTTATTTGGTGGTTTAAGATTTTGACAAAATGGATTATGAATATGGATTAGCAATTTAACTAAGACAACGTATAATGTCTTTTCTTGTCCAATTGTTACTTAGACAAAAGGTTTCAAATCAGTTTATCGCTTTATATTTTAGAGATTATAGTACAGACACAAAACTTATAGAAGGGAACCAAGATATTTTTTGAAGTGGAAGGCTTGATGCATAAATCAGGTACACTGTATAGGTAATCGAATTCGGTATTTTTAGAAGAATTGCTATTTCAAGAACGTATTTATTTCATTTACAGTTACGTCCTTTTTTCTCTTTTATCTCAATAATAGAATACACATATATGTATATATCTCTGTCAACTCTTAAGATTGATGTTCCCTGTGAAACATGTTATCTTACGATAAGCCCGAAGTTATAACTTGCACCATAAAAAACAAGCACCATAACTTGCACAATAAAAATAACATGCGCCATAAATTTATATCATTTGATTCATAAGTTCTAGATCTATCTATTCACCGAGCCAGAATTATGGTATTTTTTAGACTTTCTTCTAGAGAACTTTTGTAAATATTTTTCAGCCGTAAAAAACAAAAAAAAACGCAAATTTTAAAATATAATCTGGTAGGTGGATATAACAAAATTTTAGCTCTGAAATTTTTGCAAAAAATTTACCTTTTTTTCTGAAAATCATAGACATTAAACATGCCTAAAACTTGCAGAGAGGATATAAATCTCAAGGTCGTAACAATCGGTTATGCTTGGTCCTCCTTCAAAAGTGTTATTTTCCGGTTTACGAATTTTAGTTTTAAGGTTGGTAGTACTGAACATTATATGTTATATGTACCACCTTATCCAAAAGTCACTTTACGGATTTTAGCTTGAAAGTCGATAATATTGTACTAGCAACTACGGTTTTGATAAACTTTTCTTTTGGGTTTAACTTTTGCTTTTACATTACCTAATATTTAGATTTTCTTCAAAGGAGAGTTGAATTCCGTTGAAGTGTACTTGAGTTCCCACGCACCAAAAGGATCATCATTCCACTATGCTACTTGGCAGTCAGCTATTTATGGTTTTGCTCACGCAAATGAGCTGAAGCCTCTAAGAAAGAAGCTATACCCAGAAAGGCTTCCCGAGTTTAAACCAAAGCTGAAGACAAGGCAATTATTGATTTTACTAATTGTTACGCTAATTTTTGCTAATTTTATTATTTAGCCTACTTTGAACTGTTACATGGAAATCAGATCGAGAGGGGGGGGGAGGGTTAAATACTCTCAATATTTCAAAATTTTCCTATACAATTTCTGTAAATTTCTCAAGAAAGAAACGATAAACATCATTTTTTATACAATCCTGAAAAATGCTTATGCCAGCTTTGCCTCTCACTCAGACTACCTGTCTTGGCTTTGTCTCCAATTGGCCAATGGCTTGATGGCAACTTGATTTTAATTCCAATTAAAATCAAAACCAATTAAACCTTTTTCAGGATTATATAAACCATGATGTCATTTTCACTTTTGTTAGATTTTGTCTATCATCCATCCATCCATCCATCCTAGGTGAACAATCCAACTTGTGATAACAATATATGATAACAATAAACTTGTGATAACGATAACACGATAACATGTGAATGATAAACTTGTGAACGTTTATGCTTAAACATGTGATAACGATGATAAAAACTTGTGAACGATAAACTTGTAAAGAAAGAGTGTAGCAACTGATAAAAGTAAAATAGAATTAGTCTGAATTAAAAGTTATGACTGCAAGATATATTCCTAGAAAGGGTGTTAAGAGTCTCGAATAAAAATATGTTTTCTTCTTCACTGTTTCCCTGTAAAAATCCCTTCTACAATCAATTCTCTTGGGGACTTTGGGATAGGTAGAGTTTATAGGGTATTATGTTTCATTTGTACCAGTTTGTTACATTTACTAGGTCAGCATAGGTGTATGAATTTAATCTGAAAAAAGAGGGAGGAGTGGGAAAAATTGGTCGAGGTAGAACAAATTTACGAATTATATTAACAATCAGTGGAGGTTGATGACAAATTCTTAAAGATGGATATTAGGGCGTGGGAGTTCCCTGTATATGCCTGAGTTATGTCATGTTATTTTTGAAGAATCCTGGTTATGTTTTTCTGGTACTGTTGCGCTTCATGGTACACACGAAAGAAGTCAAGTTTGGTTAATACTAATAAAAAATAAATAAAAACAGGATGAATATATAATGGTTTAGAAACAAATTTGGGCTATATATTTGCACACTAGGGGGGGAGGGGGGGGGGGGGGGGGTAAAGCATATCATATTTTAAATACGTAACCTAACCTAGGTACCTCCCCCCCCCCCCCCTTAACCCCAAAAAACAACGGTTTAAATATTGTAAGTTCAATGAGAAAACACACTTTTCGATATATTTAGATAACAATTACCCGCTTTACGGGTCTCCATCACTGCATTCCTTCGACAATTTATAGACGCTGTGTACCATTAAGCACAACTCTACCGTTTTTCTTTAACAAACCTCTCTATGTTTGCGGATTTAATTTTACCAATTCCTATTTTAGATGCGAAAGCCAAGGTCAGGATTTTTCTAGAACATAACCCTTTGGTTAGAGAAAAAACTCATTAGCATTGCTCAAAACACTCGTCCTTAGAAATAAGGTATGTATTTGATTTGTTTTCCCACTACTGGAGATGATTTCCTGACCTCTCATCTTCGAATAAGCTCCTTGTTGGATTCCTGGATTCCTAAAAAATCAACGTGAAGCTCTTTGGCTTTAAAGATAGACTAGGATGCTTGTTGCAGAAGCAAACATGGATCGTTTTACGTTACATTTTTAAATTGTAGGACCTAGGAATTTTAGGATTTTAAATAGAATTTACTGTTCAAAGGAAGAGGTTCTGTGCTTCCTCCTAGTTTCAAATTGAAGTTAATATTATCGGAAGAGAAAAAGGTGTGGTGTTACATCTCTTACTAATGTATAAAGTTAGCTCAAATTTGAGCTGGGTTTCCTGCATTAAATCACTTTCTTTTCACCCCACAAGTTTAAAATTTAACTATTGATCAGTAAATGTCTTTGACCTTATCATATAAAGAGCGAAAATCTCTTCATTGTGCTTTTAGGGCAAATTCCGAGTATAATAAGGATGCAATATGAGTTTGCACCTGCTTTTTTTATATAAATAATTATCATTATTGATATGTTGGACTATAAAATCTTTGAGAGTTGTTCGAAGCAGTGTTTCTGCTAGCTCCTATTTATAATCCTTTAAGCGTTGGAAGTTTTCTGTAGGAATTCCGTGTATGGCGTTTCGGGTTCAATAGAATTTTCCGTAAGCCACTAGTTGCCACAAAAGTCTTATGGTCAAAGTACATGACCGTAAAAACCCGGCAGATTTTTCTACCCTAATCGTTCACAGTTACAAGATTAGAATTTTGACCAGATTGGAATGATTGTTTTTTCTCTTTTGCTGGCTAGTAAGGTTCTCCAAACTTTTATTACTTGGAAGGGTTTATCCAAAACCCTTATAACAAAAAGTACCAAAGTCCATATCACAGATGACAAAAGTTACATATCAGAGTGTATCAAAATTTGGTTATGACGACTTGTTGACGTCAAACCGAAAATTAGAATTTTTAGCAGAATTATCTGGCGATTTGGGGTAAATATTATAAGGAAAGGGTGAATAGTACGTTTTCAATAGGATTCGACTTTTCCGTAGTTATTTTGTAGATTTCGTAATTGTATTCTTTTGTCCATAGACTGAGATCAAATCCCGTAGATCTACGAAAAAAATCGTGGAAGTGAAAACACCGGTGGTAAGTATTGTCTTAGATTCGGTGTCTTTTGGGATATTAAAAAATGCCGGTGTTTAGTGTTTTCTGCTTTAATATAGGGTTATTCCTGAAACTGCTTAAAAGACAAATAACACCATACCCCGATACACTCGAAAAATCATTTATCTAATTGAACGCTTATTGAAGCGCAGACAGTTTTTTGAAATTTAATTAATTCATTTATGCGTGCATATTTCTCATTGGAAATACAGTATTATCAACCATTAACTAACCATCATAGTCACCATTCTTGGTGAACTAGCCCTCTTCTTTATCATGCCTGATATATAGTAAAGGTTGTCTTACAGTATCCAAGCAGGAAAAAAGTATATGGTTTACTCTGTTTTAATAAGCAATCTAGCAATCGCGACGTGTCCGAAATAAGATTAAGGCCAGGCGAAGAGTTTAAAACGCTGTATGTGTTGGTTTTACTTTGAGGTTCACTAAATGGTCATAAAATAAACAATTTTAAGCCACGACTATTTCAGGTCTGTTATCCACTACAGCTCTCTTGTGAAGAAATATTGTTTGCCATTCCCAGGATCCGACAGGTCAGTTGTAAATCGATCCCAGCGCCACTTCTTTGAAAATAAACGACAAAGGCCAGTTCAGATGTTGGCGTATGTCGCTCAAGAATCGATCCTGACTACTATTGGAACCATATTTGTAGCAGCTATGTTTGGACTTCTTGCGAGTTTTCGATTCGGAAGATCTTTGCTTGAAAAGGTAAAATATAGTCGAACAAAAGATGGAAAAGTGCTGGAAAAAACTTACTTTGAGTAGAAACTTAAATTGATAACTTCTAACACAATGTCTTAATTGCTTGACTGTAGACAGTAGGACATAGAATGGCCAAAACAAAGATAAAAATGAGATTTTAGAGCTTGTTGTCTTGCTCAGTCAATTGCGGATGCTAGAATTTTAAAAAATGGAATTTAATCACACATACCGATGATTTCTGGAATTATGTGCTGTCATAGGTGCACACAACCCCTCTCCTTTAGAGGATAGGGCTATAGAAGATAGCTCTTAAGGAGGGGGAAGAAAACACAAAGGGAGGGGAAATATAAAAGTACATTTTAGACTATTGTTCAATTCTCAGGTTATTTTAAATAAGTAGGGTATTTATAAACTTTGTATTGAAGACTTGTTAGGAGGATCATTAATTAGAAATTGGAAGTTGAAGTGCATTTTTAGGGCCGGTAGTGGTTGGAGGGTAGCGAACCCCGTTCCGTGCTTTTCCAACTCCCCCTCCGGGAACCCTCTTATCCCCGAAGACATTAGCTCTGCGTTTTGAGACATTCACCTCACTTAAAATTATCGAAAGTTCCGAAAGTATGGGCCACCAGAAGTGACCTGACCCACGCAGTCCCGAGAATATGGGTCCAAATTTATGAGAGTAGCCAATTACTCACAGGTGCATTTTTAGTAAAAAAAAGGAAAAAAACGGTAGGCATGCTGTACGTTTTTAAACCTGGAATCTTGCAAAGAATAAAAATATGTATGATTGGAGGTGAAGTCTTGGATCGTGAGCACCTCTTTTCTGGATTAAAATTTTTCTTAGCAAAAATGTAGACATGTTGTAAATTGTTTAAACTAAAATCGTGCAAATATTCTCAATCTGAGTATAAAAACGAGCCAAACCCAAGCCACAGACTGTCTTGGAGCAAAAGATCTAAGTATTGAATCAGTGTAAAAAGGAGTTTAATCTTGGCTCGCTGCAAAAGCAAGTAAAGTCTTGACTTGGTAAAATAGCGAGCTAATTCGTGAAAACAAGCGAAGTATTGGGTAGATGCGTCCAAGCTGGGGGTTCTCAGTGACTTGGTGTAAAACGGTGCGGAAATGAGCCAAGCACAAGTTTGGTGCAAGAATTAACTAGGCCTGATTTGGTGCAAAAACAAGCTAAGTGCACACTTGATCTAAAAACTAATAGTGTCTTCACCCTGCGAAAGAAGGATGTAAGTCAAAGCTGCAATAATGGTTTTAGTCCTAATGTAGTGCTAAAAGGCAGTTTTTTTCTTGAAAAAAAATATTTAATCATTTTTTTCCGTTTTTCCTAATAACATTGAACAATTTTAACAGTGCTTAACTTCTATAATAGTGATAAAAACTATCAATCTAGTTTCATTAATAAAGCATGCGATATATTTTCATCAATATATTCTTCTTTTGAAATGTATTCGTATTCCTTTGAAATGCAAAGAAAATCTGTTGGTGAATCATATTTTGATCAACCAATTAAGATTTTACTAAATTGAAAGTCACAACTGTTTTTCTTCCAAGAAATCGTTTTATTTTACTCCTCTTAGCATGATTAGTATTTGGATTCTTTTTTTTTTAGTCTGCGATACCTAGAAAACACTGTCGGAAATAATTTCGGTAACAATAAAGTGCAAATGACTCTAGGCGTTTGAAGGTGACTCTAGGCCTTATTTTTGTTCGTGGTAATGTCTGCTCTTAGTTTTACTTGGTTATTTATTGTAATTTCTGTTTGTCATAGGCATAGTTTATTCATTAAAAGTAATGTTATTATTTTTAAGCTTGGTTCGATCGCTCTTTTTAATTTTTGTCCGTTTCAGTTTTCACCCTGCTGCAGAATGGCTAGGCGTTCTGGAGGATTTTTAATGCTCTTTATCCTTTTTTTTACCAGTTTTCATCTATTCATTTGCATTTATTCTGCTCATTTTCAGTTTATAGGATTTTAATTCTGCTCGTTTTAGGTCTTAGTGTCGATTTATACTTTTCTTTGTTAAACCTCTTTGGAAAATGTTTTTAAAATCAGTTGGGAAAATAATAATAATAATCTGTATTTAAAAGCCAATTAAAGCCATATACAAAAAGACAAATACTAAAGAAAAATTACAGTTCATTTGACATCCATCCCATCAATACAAAATTTCCTACTGCCACAATATAACGGGGATTCCTAGACCTCATTAACTCACAAAGCAGCCTATCTTCCCCCTCCTGGATAATTAATCCCCTTAAATGAGAGAGTTGCTTACACCGGAGGAGGAAATGGCCCAACCCATAATCATTTTCCTCACATCTCAAGCAACTACACCCGGCCGGGACCCTTGTTAGGAAGGGACCCTTCCTAACAACTTTCACAAAACTTTTATTCAATGAATACATAGATGATAGAATTTGTAAAAAAGGGGTTGGTAGGCCTAGATTTAATAAAACATTCAACAATTAAACACGATCTACACTATCAAATGCTGATTTCAAATCAATTAGGGCCACATATAATTTTCCTTTATCTTGCAGTGCTTTTTTACAAGAGTATTAATAACAAAAACTCTATCAGCTGTGGAATAACCTGGTCTGAACCCACCTTGTTCTTCTTGCAAGATTTTTTTCTCTTCTATCCACATTCCCAGCCTTTTATCTATAATTTTTTCTAGAACTTTTCCAGCACTGTTTAGGAGGCTTATTGGTCTATAGTTATTATGTGTAGTGGGATTACCATTCTTATAAAGTGGGAGAATAAGCGAGGTTTTCCAGGTCATTGGCCACTTCCTCTTTGAAATTACTAGGTTAAATAATGAGGCCAAAAAAGGTAAAAGAACAGTCCTAAATGCTTTAAAGATCTTCATAGGAATTCCATCGGGCCCGGGAGCTGAATCACCTCGTATTTTGTTAAGTGTTCCGGGGTGATTGGGTCGCATAACACGTAATCTTCCTGGTTCAGAGGGAATGATGTTTCTTCACTGTTATCTAGACCTAATGTCTCTTGTAGGTGTATGTTGCTATCCTGGGTATCTTCTTGCAGTAGTTTGAAGTAATCGGGCCAAGTTTCGGGGGCGGGCACCTCTGACTGTCGGTCTTTTAGCCTATCTCTTTTTATGATTTTCCAGAACTCCCTACTGTTATTTTCTCTAAAGTACTTTAAAAGAGTGGCTTTTTCTTTCCTTTTATAATTTTCGTTTTTCCTTTTTATTAATTTTTTGTGCTCTTTACGTACTAAACGGTAACTTGTTGGTGTCTTGATTTTTGATTCATCATCCGGTGCATTCTTTACATTGTGTAACATTTTATCCAAGTTAACGCTACTGAATTTACATTCTTCGTCATAAAAACTGTCATTCTTTTTCTCGGCTGATTTTACTGATGCCAGTGATTCGCTTAAAATTTGTGAAAACCTATTCGCTATTGTTTCCGGGTCGGCATTCGGTACCTCGGCCTCATACTTCAGATGGTCTATTTCTTTCGCTATGGGGTCATTAATTAATTTCTCATGGACCAGTGCCCATTGTTCATGTGGCCAATTGCAATTTATTCTAGGAGGTAAAATTGCTAGCTCCTTTCTCTTCCTCGTTTCTTTATTCACATACCTCTCCTCACTACTCCTCTCAACCGAACAATATTCCCTTCTAGAAATAATATACTCTACTTTAAATGGAAAGTGGTCCGATCCTGTTCGATGTATCACTTTCACATTTAGGGATTCAATTTCGAGCCCAGTGTCAACCAATATATAATCAATCAAACTAAAACAAGGTCCAGAAACACAAGTGTACTCACCTAAGCTACCATCCTCACCAAATCTCCCATTACCAATTGCCAAACCGGAACCTCCACACAGTGCAAGCAGTTTCCTCCCCCATGAGTTAACTCTCCTTTTTCGATCTTGGCTCATTCGTGGTATAAAATACATTAAAGGAATAATCCCCGCTACAGGGTCGTCCTCATCATCTGAAACAAAATTCATATTTAGTTCTGAATGTTCAGCAGTGTAAGCGTTTAAATCACCTATTAATAACACTGAATCTCCTTTATACCGCGATCTAATAAGAATAATTTCTTCCTGTAATATTGCCCAAGTATCCTCTTCACAATATGAACTATTTTCTGGTGAAATATAAACACACCCCAATATAAACCACTTCCCCAAAAAATTCAAACGTAACCATATCAAACTCTCAGACATGCTTGGCAAACGACTTAAACTGGAAAATTCATGTTGCTTGACTAGCACTATTATTCCTCCATAGTTCCTGGAATTCCTTGATGTCCTTCTATCTACCCGAAAAACAACATAACCAAACACTGATATTTTCTCTACTGGCAATAGCCATGTTTCAACGAAGCAAGTTATTTGTGAATCCAAAAATGAACTATTTAAACACACATCTCTTTTACTACTTAGACCCTGTACATTCCACGTAATAGCTGATAGTTTCTGTATATGGCTGTTTCCCTATCCTATGACAAATGGTGGTCGTTCTGCTAGAGTTTGGCCACATTTTTTCGGACTATGACTTTTTCGTTTCTTTTCCGATTTTAGTCCTTTATTTGGTCTCACATTTCTTTGATCCTGCTTACTACCGTTGCTTGGGCTTATAATCATGTCCAGGTCCCTTTTTCCTTTCGGCCTATCACTTTTTGCGTGGTTTCCACTAGGAATGTTAGGGTCTAGTACCACAGCCGGCTTTTCTATGATCGTTGTATCTGAATCGCTGTTTGAGATGCTTTCAATTTCAGGATCTGAATCACTATCGCTTGACTTTGATCGCATATAAGACCTTCTCGGGATATGGTTTTTTGTGCTACTATCTTATTATGAGTTTGTTTTTCCATACTCTGCCATTTCCAGCACTGTTTTTCTCTCAAAGTCATATACAAACGTCTGTTTGTCTATGCATAATCTAGTTCCGCGTAGCTTCACAATTCTCTTTTTGCTTATAGCTTGGGATAATAAAGGTCTTAGGGCCGTACGAGCCTCGCGTTCTTCTGGCGTATAATCTGGCGCTACTGATATCCCCTTTTGTTTGAAAAGGTTCGCATTCCTCAACAAAATGTCTCGTGTAACTTTGGAATTGAACTTTACTGAAATAGGGCGTGGGTTTTGTGGTCCCCTTAAACGAATAGCATCCCTGAATTCCCACTTTGACACTTTTAAGCTTGGCACAGTATTACTGATTAGCGCAATTATATCATCTAACAGGGTTGTATTCGATATAAGGGGCTGGGGAAAATTATAAAACATCAAATTTGTCTGTTTCATTTCTTTCTCAAGCTGCATATTTCTCTTACGGGATACTTCCAGCTCTGCTCGAATGGTTGTCAATGCTTGAGCTGCCTCCGTTTGCTTAACGTTAAACTCTTTCATTTTAGCTTCAATACTTGCTAGGCTTAGTTTAATGTCATCGATACTCTTCGACAAGCTAGGGATTTCGAACACTGCCTTTTTTATCTCTTCAAGGGCAAATACTATAGACTGTCCTTCCATCCCTTTTCTGTTATAAAATGGAAAATTATTAGCTTAACTTTCTATTAAACATGAAACGAGGACTTACGCGCAAGGGGGGCTACTTCGTAACTTGTACGGCCCCCCAGTTTCAAACAGAACAGGTGGTAGATTCTATTCGTCAATCTTCTTTTGAATCCAATGTTAAATCATATACCACAATTAAAAGGTTTATAAATCTTGTCAAACTGGTTTATAACTCTTTTAAGCAGAGTATCACTATAGATTTTATTTCGTCTCCGCACTGAATGAATGCCAAATCGCAAATATTCTATACCTTGGCCAGATATTTTACTTTTTACATTCTCAGTGCATCTACTAAGGATGCTACCTAGTTAAGTGAAGCTACCGTCTCGGTCAATTTTCTCGTTATCTATTATAACATCACCTCTTCATCCTCATCAATGCTAATTTAATTGACGCTTCTTAACATTAATTTGACCCTCACGGTCAATTTTCTCGTTATCTATTATGACATCACCTCTTCATCCTCATCAATGCTAATTTAATTGGCACTTCTTAACATTAATTTGACCGTCTCGGTCAATTTTCTTGTTATTTATTATAACATCACCTCTTCATCCTCATCAGTGCTAATTTAATTGGCGCTTCTTAACATTAATTTGACCGTCTCGGTCAATTTTCTCGTTATCTATTATAACATCACCTTTTCATCCTCATCAATGCTAATTTAATTGGCGCTTCTTAACATTAATTTGACCGTCTCGGTCAATTTTCTCGTTATCTATTATAACATCACCTCTTCATCCTCATCAATGGTAATTTAATTGGCGCTTCTTAACATTAATTTGACCGTCTCGGTCAATTTTTTCGTTATTTATTATAACATCACCTCTTCATTCTCATCAGTGCTAATTTAATTGGCGCTTCTTAACATTAATTTGACCGTCTCGGTCAATTTCCTCGTTATCTATTATAACATCACCTCTTCATCCTCATCAATGCTAATTTAATTGGCACTTCTTAACATTAATTTGACCGTCTGGGTCAATTTTCTCGTTATCTATTATAACATCACCTCTTCATCCTCATCAGTGCTAATTTAATTGGCGCTTCTTAATATTAATTTGACCCTCTCGGTCAATTTTCTCGTTATCTATTATAACATCACCTCTTCATCCTCATCAATGCTAATTTAATTGGCGCTTCTTAACATTAATTTGACCGTCTCGGTCAATTTTCTCGTTATTTATTATAACATCACCTCTTCATTCTCATCAGTGCTAATTTAATTGGCGCTTCTTAACATTAATTTGACCGTCTCGGTCAATTTTCTCGTTATCTATTATAACATCACCTCTTCATCCTCATCCGTGCTAATTTAATTGGCACTTCTTAACATTAATTTGCGAACTTATTTTCACATCCTGGAACCCTAAAAGCATCAAAAAAATAATTCATTTCACTAACATTGTTACCTAAGACCCTCAATTTCTCTCTGTAAAGGAGTTTTACCTGCCCGCTTGACACTGTTCTTCCATAGCCTTTGTTGCGTTCCCTGGGAAAAAGCATCAAGATAATCCATAGCTCAGGGATAAAACACAACCCTACCTACTGTTTGATTCGACATTGAACCAACTATTAACCCTAAATCCGATCTTAACCAGAGCAATTTAATTCTTGTACATATCTGGTATGCCATACAAGGATATGACCTTCATTAAAGCTTTTCTATCAGCTGAATCAAATGCTCGTTCGTACTCTAAGACAGAGGACTAAAGGGCTTTGATTGTTCAGACACTTTTCAGTTATTATTCTAAGAGCGAACAATTTGTTCAAGGTGTCCTCTACCTTTTTTAAAATCCAGATGTTCTTCTCTTAAGGCTTAATCTTCAGCATTGCTTAGTATAATAAGTATCGTCATGCTAAACAGTTTCCTTCCTACTGAAATCATGCTAGTGCTTATATAGCTAGTACATTCCCTCTTAACATCTTTTTTATGAAGAGGTATAATCAAAGTTGTTCTAAAATTACTAGGTATTTCCCCTTTATAGAATATCGTATTCATAATATTCAGTATCTTTTCTCTATCCTTGTAACCACCCTATTTTAAAAGCTCATGTACAATACAATTGCTGTAATCCTGATTATTTTCAATATTTCTAGTACCATTTCTAATTCCTCCTTATTCGATAAACCTTTTTTCACTTCTAATTTATCATAATAAGTCCTTGTATTTTTTTTTTTTTTTTTTTTTTACATAATTCTCGTATACTTTATCGTAGTTTAATACTTCCTCAAAATGTTCTTCTGATCTTTGTCACAAATTGAGACCCTACTCCTATCTTTAATTGGAACTAGTCCTGGACTCACTACCTTCTCTTGAATTCTTAATATAGTATTTATACATCAGGCTGTATTTTCCACATTTTCAGCAATTTTATCCATAGTTTCTTTTTCATTATCTCCTTAATTCATACTTTAATGCAACATCTACTTTCTGTCACTTCTCTCTTATTCTTGTGAGATCTATGAATCAGAAACTTCTTTTAAGAAACCTTTCTCTCTTCTACGAATCTTAAAGCCTTTTTGCTAATCTTCCTAGCTGTATTTTTAACTGTCATTTCTTAAAGTTCTTCTGTTATATCACAGAAAATAATGATTCAAAATTCTCAAATTCTAAGCTGTAATTTCACATCCAACTATTCTTGGAACTTTTGTCTCAATTTCTCTTCCTGGAGACTGTTAACGTCATATTCTACCTTATAAGTAGTTATTTCTCCAAAATTTCATTTTTAAATTAACTCTAAATATAACAAGGTGGTGGCTTTTACACTAATATCAACAACAGTACCTCCTACATCTCCTTGTCTCTTTTATAGGTCCTTTTGGTCTTCGGTTTATAATAATATAATCAATAACGTTAGCTCCCTCGTTCAGTTCTACGGTCTTTGCTTTTGGGTTCTAATATGGATAATGCGCCAACGTACATTTTAGTATATGCGTTGTAAAATTGCTACGAAAAAAGATGTCGTATTTGATAACTTCTATGTTTTTATCTTTTTGTTTGTCTTAATGTCCGCCGTTTCGATAAATTATCCTTTTGAAGAAAAAAGAGACATATTAGTGCTACCCATTCAAAAGTGTGATTTGCCCTGTTGATCAGGGGAGGGGAGGGGGCTATAATCCTCTAGAGAGGTTTTGGGCAATGTCAATTTCAACGATAAACTTTATGTTTCAGTTGGACATAGTTTTTTTTAGAGTTTTTAGACTCTTTAAAATTCTAAAATTTCTTTCCATTGAATATGAACGGAATTGTTTTTTAAAACTAGTTTTATATGAGAAATATTTGTCATCAGGCAGTTTTTTATTTTTTATAATTTTGGCTGATATGGACCTGGGTTTGCATTCTACTAGATGCCAGCTTTTACTGCAACCCAGAAATTAAGTGTCAATCTAGAAATTTGACGATAAATGCTTAACGATATGAAGTGACACTAATCAATTTTCAGTGTGAGAAGTTCGCTTGTATATATTTTTTTTTATATTTTCTAGTATCCGCGGTTCTTTTCACTTGGTGCATTTTCTCATGAAGGACCTACTAGGGAAGAGATGGATGCCATGTCTTTTGAAATGTTTTTTCATGGTCGTGGTTGGCAAGAAAAGGCTGCCGAGCCCACTGATCAACATTTTGAAAAACCTGACAAAACGCTTGATGTGAAGGTAAGAGTTGGAATTTCGCTCATTGCAAGGTTTGAAAATCTATAATGTAATAAGATGGATAAAATGTGTGAAAATATTATCACATATATAAAAATTATACTTCAGCCAAAGTGTGAAATAAATAAAACGTTATATCTTATAAAGGCATGTCATATGCTTTAAAGTCCCGTTTACACGTTCGATTAACCAGCCCATCATCACTTTATATCAGTCAGGGCTGCTTATAAAAGAGAAAGAAAGCTATGATATGCTAGATCTTCTTCTTCTACGATTATTTGGAGTCACCAATGCATTACCTTCTTGCAATTACACGGGGTTTGGTAGATAATGATTATGCCTGGACATTAATGTATATCTTAGCATTAGTGTGAATTGGACTTAATTACAAGTTCAGACACACCTTAAAAACTAAAATAGTCACTCTTAATAGTAAAACCAGTTACTTTGCCTTGAAAATGTTACTACTTGTTTTCCTCTTTTCTATTAGACGGGAACTACAATACCATTTTTTCGTCTTCTTGTTAGAGTCATGTAAATTCGCTTTTTTTCTTTATATTGCGCTACTGATCCTCTTTTTGTTTCGAAAGCACCATCAGTTGGCTGTAAGCACTAGGCCATCTTCTATGACTGTTTTTAGAGGCTAAGAAGCTGTTTCACTAGTACAGTCAACTTGATAGCTTGAAATCCTCGATATCTCGAATTATTTCAGTCCCCCTGGAAAGACCTGTCTTTACCGAAGAAAAAACCATGCTTAATTCGAAATAATTTTGCAGATATATTTTACCTCTGTAAGTCGAAGTGACCCGAAAATTAACTCTATAACTCGAAATTCAGTAGATAAGTCGAATTTAATTTTCACTTTGCCTTCATAAATCAATGTTTACCTCTGTATCTCGGAAGTTTTTTCAGCGGACCTCTTTGAGTTGAAACCTTGGTGTGCAGGTTGCAAAGAGTTGGTGAATCACATCCGTTAAAGCATCTGTTGCTGTTGTCACAGCATTGAGTATTGTATTTTATTGCAGATTGCGCGTCATTACATCGATAGCATGAAAATTGTGCGTACGGGATTCGAGTGAAAATGAGTGCAAAGAGACAAGTGAAAACATTGAAGATAGGCGAGAAGATGGAAATAATTAAGATGGTGTACGAAGGAAAGCAATAGAAGAAATACATAGCTGCTATGTACAACATCCCAGTCATTACACTTTCGAGTATTTAAAAAAGGAAAAGAAAAAAAAGACAGAAATCCAAAAGCGTGCCAATGATGGAAACATTAAATGTAAGAGGAAGAGATTATCTAAGTTTCCTGGTGTTGAAGAGTGCATACCTAAATGTTCCAGACAATGTACAGAAATTAACACTTTCTCTTGGGGGCTCAATTATTAGACAAAAGTTTGAACACTTCGCCAATTCTCCAGGACATGATAATCTTAAGGCCAGTAATGGTGGCTCGAAAAATTTGAAAAGAGGCACAATATTACATTTAAGACAGTTTGTGGTGAGAGTGGGTCTGTAGACGGTAATGTTTGTGATGAGAGGAGTGGCTTTTCAAAAGATATTTTGAAGGACCATCTCCATTTAACGCTGATGAAACAGCTTTGTACTTCAAATATCTCCCCGATAAAACCTATCAATTTAAAGATGATAAATAACACGGTGAAAAACACAACAAAGAAAGGGTTACAATTTTACTAGCGACTAGTATGACAGGATCAACCAAGTTAAAGCCCTTCGTTATTGGTAAAGCAAAAAATCCTAGATGCTTCAAAGGAGTAAAGTCTTTGCCTGTTGAATACAAGTCAAAGAAAAGGGTGTGGATAAATAATAAGGTATTTTTTCTAATGGTTGACTGAATTAGATAAAACTATGGCCAAAAAGAAGCGCAAAACTCTATTCTGTGTGGACAATTACAGTGCAGACATTCCCATTCATCATCTAAAATGGGGTTATGTAAATTCTTGCCGGTCAACACAATACCTAAATTACAGCCACTAGGTGAAAGAAGAATAATAATCTTCAAGTTACTGCACTGTACTGTACAAAACTGAAGTGGCCAGAAAATATATTTCTGATATTGAAGACAGGAAGTTATGCACTCAAGCTCTAGAAGCAATGTGATTTCCCAACAAATGCTGGAACAATATAACGAGCAAAAACAAAAGCCAGCTGCTGTAAGTCATTTGGATTCGAACTGCCGGGAAATCAAGCTCAAACAGAAAACGGTCCGCAAGTGAGTGGAAGAACAATGTGAAGTGGAAATACCAAACGTTAACACCGAGCCTGAGTGGAATGAAGTGACAATGCAGCTGTCATCAGACAAGATGCCAACGTTTGAAGAATCTACACTTGTTGACGACGGGTAGCAATAACCGGTACATTAACTGATGAAGAAATTGTAGAATCAGAGCCGTTCCTAGGGTTAGTGGTTCCCGAGGAAAATTAAGCTGTTCCATCAGACCCCCCTCTCTCCCGACTTAAATATAAGCAATAAAATTTGAATTAAAGTGAAAAATTGGATTAAAATGGGCAATTCCCCAGTCACGGCACGGCGCCTGGGGAAACTGCCCTTGCTGCCCCCCTTCACTCTAGGAACTACTTTATGTAGAATCCCTAACCATCGATGAGAGTGCTCCTTCTGACGACGAAAACAAGGAAGAGGACATTGCACCTAAGGAAGCCAAAGCTACAGTTCGTACTTTACGTATGTTTTTAGAAAGTAAACAGTTATGTACCAGATAATTTTTGTTCATCTGTTATTTCAATCGAAATTATGATTGACCCACTCGTTGCCAATAGTCTTGAGCAGTAGAAGATTATGGAGTTTCTTACACAGGGAGGTTAATATATGGATTTTGCTGTTTAGTGTGTATGTACTTGTTTTTTTTCATTATCTATACTGTGAGTATTTTTTATTAATACAATAAGTAACTTGATTTCGTATTAATACTGCAATAAAGTTAGTCTTAATATTGTAGTGGCTGTAGGGAAGAAAATTTTAGCGATCTTTTTACCTCTGTAATTCGAATTTTCGTTTATTTTACCTCTATAACTGTTACCTCTATAGTTCCGATTTTATTTACTCTGAATATAACTCGATTATGAATTTATAACTCGAATAAATTTTATATACTCTATTAGTCGAACTATATCTAAGTCAAACTATACGTAACTCGAAGAAAAATTGTGGTCCCGTGAATTTTGAGTTAGCAAGAGTCGACTGTATATCATTTTTTTACCTCGTTCAGGTGTGATTTCTTTTTCTTTGGGGAGGTGGAGGGGCAGCGGTGACAACCTTATCTTGGTGGCCCTGACTATAGTAGGCACAAATATGGCACAAATATGGCCTACTACTTCCAATTTCAGTCACATTGGTTATCCCACTGATTGTCTTAACACAAGGCAGGGTATTTTGCAGAAAATGTTGCCGCGATTGGATGGACTGAAGCACGTAATGCCTGCCAAAATAATGCCTTGGATTCAATCTGTGGACATATGAAGCGCCGTCCACGGTGTAAGAAAAAGGAAAGGTTCCTTAAGAAGCAATCTGAGGTGAGAGAAAGACGCTCTCTTGCCTTTACTGGTCCTAAGGATCAAGTGCCGCTTGCTGCAAATGGTTGGCAAGTTGGGGGTGACTCCCTCCTTTCTTTCGAGGGATGAGTATGGCCATTTTTAGGTTAATATGATATGAAGTCGGGTGGTGGTTTTCGGGATGGGAAAAAAATAATGGTTTACACCTTGACACTACCAAGGAAGGCTCTTCAAAAAAAATCCCAAAAGAAAGGAGATAAGAAAACGAACAAAATGTATTTTTTGCTACAATTTTCCCTTGAGGGGCTTCCATTTCAGTTAAATGTGTACGTTCTACCTAAAATTCTATATTGCTCACCCACGCATTTTTACTCCTCACACCCTCACTGGTTGGTAGGACAAGGTACCGTATGGAATTTTCCAAAAGTTTCATCCAGGGCGATTTCACCCAAGGGTCTTTCAAAAACTGAAATTTGTGAATCCCTTGAAATTGAGAAGCTTGGTAGAATTTGGTTGCTTTGTAAAAAATTGTAAACACACACTATATTTTTGGCTTAGGACCCTCATATTGCAGTTTAAGCCTCATATTTGTAACTAATAAAATGAAAACCCTTGGATACAAACTTTCGTTAACATTAAACCATATGTGAAGTAAGTAGTTACTGTGTTTTTATTTTTGACTACCTTGTCGAAAATTTCAGTTTTAATGAACAAGATCAGAAACCCAAGAATACAAACTGTATTATAGATTAGAAGTCATTCGTGAAACATGTAGGGCACATGCTGAGTTTTTTTTGTATGATCTTCGTATTTTAATTTTAGCCTCGCCAGCTTAAAACGAAAAATGGAGACTGTGACAAAGCTAGGTGTTGTTGATAATTTAGATTGGTAGGGTGTCCTGTCGGCTCCATCGCCGCAACGAGTTTGTTACAGTTGTAGACGATAATTATTCTCCTTTTTTGTAGGTATTTGGTCCAGAACCTGGTTATTACACATGCTCGATTACTGCGCTTCAAAGTGCAATTACAGTCCTTGAAGAGAAAGAAAAAATGCCAAATGGGTAAGAAATATATGATCCTGGCTTTTTTTTTCATTTTTTTTTTTTGCAAGGCTATCTCTTGCTGGATATAATGACTACTAAGCAATGGCTACTTGTAATGACCTTGTAATGATTAATATAAATTGTTGCATAAAGTAAATCAACATAAAAGCAATTTAGCCGAGAAAATACAAAACCAGAGATTTTTTTGGAACATCTATTGGTCTTGCTACTCCCAGGTCAATATTTTAGAGTAAATTGTGCATTTTTTTTTACCAGTTTTATTCCCACCTTAGCGTAAAAGGTATTATTTGAACTGTAACCACTAAGTATACCTATTATTTTTTCAGCAGTTTTGAGTAATTTCCAAGTGAATTATAATTTTCTATTCCTTATTCTGGGCTAAAGTTGAGGTGCTTTCTTTGCTAATTAGAAAAATTTCACTAATTTTGTAGAATGATTATATAATCAACATGTTGTCTTTTGCATATTGTTTCTGATCTTGTCTTTTGCTGTAAGCGCGGAGTTCTTAGGCAATAAATGCAAATATATGAAAAATCATCTCTAATGGCAACCGCTTACGTCACTAAAGCCAGCTAGGTATATAAGATATTGGATAGTTGCTCGCACTGTCAGTAAAAAAACACCATGGTGATTCTCATTAAAAATCCTTATTTCTCTGATCAGAGGCGAAAGGAGGTATATATATATATGTATATATTTATTATTATTTATTGAAAACCTGTCATCATACAAAAAGAACATGACGGAACGCTACAAAGAGAAAAAAACGAAACTAAAGTAAAATATCACTATACAACTATGACGACGTAACAAGAGTTGAAGAAGTCGGCTCCAAGTATGTCTTGAAATCTTTTAGGAACGACTATAGTAGGATCTGCTATGCACAGACTATTGATGAGCCTTAAACTGCGTGTCCAAATTGGATATCTCAGTAGGTATTTTGCGAAACGGAAGAAAGTGGAACGGATTTTCAATTTATCAGCATTAGTAAGAATCATCCAGAAGAGTGCAATGTAGAGGATGTGGAGGAGAGCAACGTTGTTGTACAGCGTTGCAAGATAACGGCGATTGAAACGAAGCTTAGCAGAGACTATGGAAGCATATGAAGCTGATACGCGGCGTTTGATGCCTTCTGTTAAGAGATGACGAGTGTGAGAAATGGTATTTCCAATGGGAATATCAAGGTGAACAATTTTGTCAGAAGGGCAGATCATTGAATTCCCAAGTACAATTTAATGAGGAAGTGGGTCTTTCCAGTTAAAAAGCATTACCTCAGACTTTTCAGCGTTTAGTTCAAGAACACATTTAAAGTATTCTGCTTGCAGTTTTTGGAAAGTTTCAGAAATTTTGTCCGAAGCTCGGCTGATGTTAAAAATGTCATCAGCATAAGTGACTAAGGAGATATTGAGGCCATAAAGAACGCAAGACATCTCATACTGGCCCTGTGCTTCGAGGACATAGCTATTGAAATAACAAGGTGAGACAATGGCACCTTGCCTGGCTCTTCTCTTAACTGGTACAGTTCTATCCAGCGGCCTTGTCATTTCGTCTTACTTAGGAGGGATTTTAAGACGGACTCGTAGCTTAGCATACATATCCGTTTGAGATCTGATGATATCCGGATTTATTACTCTTTTAACAGCTCTTAAAAGCATAACGTGGATCAGGGAGTCAAGGCGTGGTGAACATCATGACTCGCCAAGGCGAGTAAACTATCTGTACAAGAAGCATCGAGCAGAGCATTTGCAACAACTGCAAGGGCGTCTCCACATCCAAGGCCATGTTGAAAGCCAAATCGATGTGGAGACATGTAACATTTTTCTTCAAGCTCTTTCATGAACAGTAGTTTGTAAAGCTTGTATAAACTGGTTGATCCAGTTACAGGCCTGAAAGATGTACATTGAATGGAGGTTTTCCGTTTTTTTTTTTTTTTTTTTTTTTTTTTTTTTTTTTTTTTTTTTTTTTTTTTTTTAAATAGGAGAAAGGTCTTCCCTGCAGAATGTTGACGGAATCAAGCCTTGTGTAAAAATCATCTGTAGCAGTAGATTGAGATATTCATCCTAAACCAAATGGTTGACGTGGGGTGAATCAGGTAAAAAAAAACACATATATATAAAATTGTTTAAATTGACTAGTATAAGAAAGAAAGAAAAAAAAGGAAATTAAAAGAAGAAAAAAATATATAAGATAATAATAATACAACGGGGGCAGCAAATACATACCATGTCCATGCTGTAGGGTCACACTCACCAACCAACAAATATACTTACAACTTACTTAAATCAAATCTCTTCTAAAACAAATAAAACTAAAATTCATAATTACTTCATAATTTTTCTTTCAGTTTCTGTTTAAAATCCCTAAAATTTTCGCTTTTCTTCATATCATTTTCTGGATTATTCCGTAATTTCATACCTTTTATAATAAAAGATAACGTGGACCTGGCAGACACTGTAGGTGGAGTATAATAATCAGGCCTACCCCTAGTATTGTGGTTATGTATATTCCATCGGCTATAAAACAAACCATTTAAACACTCCGGCAGCAGATTCATATCATGATATGATTCATATGATATTATATAGGATTCATATCATAACATAAACACTAATGTATGAAAATGGTGAAGACCCGCCGCCAGCAATATCCTAAGATTTTTATAAATTTCTCGAACGATTTCTTTCTGATTTACCTGATAATACTCCAATAGACTTGTTTTGAATAATTCATACAGCATTAACAATTGAAGAAAATGTACTCAAACATACAGATGAATAATACAGAATATAAGGATGGATTAACGAAAAATAGAGAAGCCGGAGTATACTAGTTGGAAAGATATATTTAAGTTTTCAAATACTCTCCAAATTACGCGATAAAATCTGGGATAACGTTTCAGTATGGGATCGGAAACTGAAAGTTTCATCTATAATAATGCCGTAATTTAACGTCTTTTCATACTGCAGTTTGTTGAAAGATAACTGACTATTGAAGCTAGTCCGATTTCTAACAACGATATGTACTAAACTTCAAACTTTTGATTTTCTTTTTTAAGGTTTTGAATTTTTTGTAATCCCCTATCACAGTAGAGAATAATTTGTAATGATAGTAGAGAATAATTTGTAATAATTGCAAATTTTCGTTTTTTGGACCTTCCTACTGACATTACATAAACTTGCTGCGTTCAAAAACGTTTTCTTTTTTAAGGTTTTTGAATTGTTGTAATCCCGTGTTAAAATATATACAAATATTTTTGCAATTACCAGTTTTTTGCTCTTTACGGAATTTAATGTCTTTTCATACTAATGTCTTTCCAAAAATATTTGATTATTGAAGCTTCCTCGATTTCTAACGATATGTACTAAGCTAAGCTTGAAACTTTTAATTTTCTTTTTTAAGGTTTTTGAATTGTTGTAATCCCTTGTCAAAATATCCAATCATCATTTGTAATAGTTGCAAATTTTTGTTTTTTGGGCCTTCCTACTGACATATATAACTGGTTGCGTTCAAACCTGTGAGCTTAATCAGGTAGCGAGTGGATTTTGTTTAACAATAAAACAAACTAATTTTAAAATTTTCAATCATTTTTCTAGTTTGAATTAAAACACTAAAATTATTGCTTGGGCACCGTAAATATTTTTTCAGTTTACGTAATAACTTAAGCGATTCTGAACTGAACTTAAAAATATTTTCAAATTCTTTTGTGTCTTAAGACTTCTTCTTTTGAGACATTGCTTATACTTATAACAAAAGAAATTCGGTAATGATGTTTTTCTAACAATGATTTCTACTAGGCTTCAAACTTTTGGTTTCCTTTTTTAAGGTTTTTGAATTGTTGTAATCCCTTGTTGAAATATATACAAATATTTTTGCAATTACCAGTTTGTTGCTCTTTGCTCTTTTTAATTTCTTTTCATACTGAGGCTATTCAAAGATATTTGATTACTACCGCAAGTCCGATTTTTAACAACGATTTCTGCTAAGCTTCAAACTTTTTGTTTTCTTTTTTAAGGTCTTTGAATTGTTGTAATCCCTTGTTAAAATATTTGCAAATATTTTTGCAATTACCAGTTTTTTGCTCTTTAAGCAATTTAATATAAACTTCTCCATGCATGAAAATCTTCAATTTTTCCACATAAGTGTGACAAATGTGACAACGTCATTGCAATACTGATGTATATAAAAATGACGTCACTCACATAATTTTTTTCTAAAATTAAGGCTCTAAATGAATTTTCTCAAACTTCTGACTTATCTAGATCTCTTCTGACCTATATATATATATATATATATATATATATATATATATATATATATATATATATATATATATATATATATATATATATATATATATATATATAATATATATATATATATATATATATATATATATATATATATATATATATATATATATATATATATATATATATATATATATATATATATATATATATATATATATATATATATATATATATATATATATGTATAAACTAGCAATAATTGTATATTTATTTATATATGTATGTATGTATTTTTTCTCGAAAACAGCTCCATATTTTTTTGGGGGAAAATTGGTATCCTGAGATATTCTGGCCTAAAAGAAAACGATCTAGATAGGTCAGAAGTTTGAGAAAATTCATTAAGAGCCTTAATTTTAGAAAAAAAAAATTATGAGAGTGACGTCATTTTTACATACATCAGTATTGCAATGACGCATATATATATATATATATATATATATATATATATATATATATATATATATATATATATATTATATATATATATATATATATATATATATATATATATATATATATATATATATATATATATATATATATATATATATATATATATATATAGAGCCCGGCGGCTTCGCCACCGGGCCCCGGCACGCGGCAGACTTCTATATATGGATTCTTATTATCGCTTGTCTTCTAACTGCACAGACAAGTTGAGCCTTTTCTTTATGTCAAGACGTCACCACAGGTTCGATACAGCCGCCCTGGGAAAAATACCAATTAATTTTTTAATGTTGTGACCTATTTAGATCGTTTTTGAGGTCAGAAATGTCAATTTGCCAGTTTTAAGAAGAAAACAAACTAAGTAGCCGATTTCGAGGCTTGGTCCCATCATGGCTACGCGACAGGCTTATCCATATTGATTTACATTGTCACTTGTAACCGCAGACAATGTGAGCCTCTTCTTGATGTCAAGGCGTCACCATAGGTTCTATACAACCACCATGGGAAAAATAAAAATTCTCCCTTGAACTTGTGAACTATGTAGTCGATTTCGAAGCCGGGCCCCAGTACTCGGCATATGGTAGGCTTGTATATATTAATTCTCGGTGTAAGTAGCAACCTCTAAATGAGTCAGCTCTGTTTGCTACTCTTTCCTCGGGAAAACGGAGGGTTCCTTAGGGAACACATAGAACATTGCAGGGTTCCAATGACTTGTAATAAACAGTTGCGTTGTTTTTGGCATCTTTGTAGGTTAGGCATTATGAAACAACTTAAAACGCCTTTTGTAAATAGACTAATTACACTTGGTATTTTATACTGAGCTATGTTCCTTTTGTTATGTTGCATGCGTCATAGGTATAAAACGATACGCTGACTTCTGGGGGGGGGGTGGAATGATGTAATTTATTCTCTTGAAATATACTTATAAATATGACATCAATCATATGATTGTTCCTGTCAATCATATATTTCTTGTGTAATTTTCCCTAAACCATAGACACTGGAAACGATACAACCACTACTGAGGCATATTTGATGTATGTGTGTTTTCGAATGTATTCATAAATATGACGTCACTGACATGCTTTTTTTTATTAAAATTAAGGCTCTTAACGAACTTTCTCGTACTTTTGACATGGAATTTTTTCTCAATTGCCTTCTGCACTTGGAAAGATATGCTCAGATACCTGAAGGCTTTTTTTCCTCGTGACTTAGTCTTGAAAAAAAAAATGCAATAAAATTCAAAATTTTAAATGAATTCTTCCTCGAAAAGGTATGCAATAGCGACTATGCCAAAATTAAGCAGTATCTCCATTATTACAGAAATTAATTCCTTCTATCGTTCCCTCTTTTCTTCCGCTCTTCTGAAAAAAGGGAATAACCGTACGGAGAGACGGTAAGACACGGGAGAGAAGGATAACAATGGGGCTAGATATTCAATCAACCAATCTTATTTCAATTTTGAATACTCCATTCCATTATTTTTCAGAGGCGGAGTTTTTCCACCAGGGGCCGCATTTGCTGACACGTCTCTAATCGACCGTCTTGAAGCAAATGGTTTGCATTTTGAAGTCATCAAGGCACGTCTCTGATGAATGAGCCCGTGATATATGAGCTTCATATATACTCTCATCCATTATTAAGGCTGGTCTTATTTAGGTTACACATGTATTGCAGATCATTTATAATTTTAGAAGTTTTAAGCGTATGCAATATCTTAAGTTGCAAAAAATGCGGAACAATTCGATAATAAGCTAAGACTTACTCCGCCGAAAGTTGACCTCACTTGGGTATCGAGTTAAGTGCTCAGTTGAAACATGGTTATATGTTCTATCCTATGATGCGATCGCATACTTGGTTTCATCTCTGTTTTTCCGAGGGAAAAGGGGAGGCTGGCATCGTGTAACATATGTCCCCAAACTATCTAGCTTGTCGATTTTCCTTATCCATAGATGACTAGCAAAGTGCCCCCTTATAAACGTAAGTTCTTTATAATAAGTCGTGGAATTAGGTAAGTTTCCCTATTTGTCTTCTTTTTAACATGTTTGATAAAATTCAGGGTTTCCTGTCGTCATACCACTGAAGGTCTTCAAACGTATTCTAGGAGAGGCTAATGCTCTTTGAGTCTCTAAGTTCTAAACTTAAAAATTAAAATTTGATTTTTCTCCAAGAGGTCGTAAAACAACTCTAAGCTAATGTTATAACATCTGTGGATATAACCTGCATACAAGTAGACAACTGAATTTCCTGCTGCCTCAACTTGGGCCTAGCAATAATCTTGGAAAAGAGGTTCTATAAACTCAATTTCTATTCGATATTTTCTTCGAGTTCAAAATTATTGGTAGTCGTGAAAGTGTGGTTTATTTATTATCTCCAAGGGTCAACAATTCTGCGGGCAAAAAATTAGTGATTGTTTATGATGTTCAGTTTTTTGTTTGCTCACACATTATTTTTGGTATATTGTTTTGGCATTAACATAGTCATCGAAAAGGTTTATTTATCTATTGAACATGTTATAGTTAAAAAACAATGAGGTAGTTGTCTCAAGACCCATTTCTTTATTGTCAATATACCCTTTAATTGGTATGTTAATATGATAAAAAAAAAGTCTGTGTGACCTAACTATTTATTTTACTATTTGTTCTTGTCTATTTTCCAGATATCTGCTTGTACCAGCTGTTGTATTAATTTTGCTCGAATAAAGGGAAAAAATAATTTATTCTAGTGAAATAATTTGAATCGTTCATGTCCAAACAAATCGGACAGAGATAATCTTCTTTGGAAGGGTATTTCAATAGAGGCATGTATCAAAGCTGTCAAAATAAGATGATAATTTGCAAGAGGGGATTGAACCTTGGGTTTGTGACCGAAATTGACTAAACTACAGTAATTTATACGCTCTCTACTTTCTTTTTGTGAGAGGGGCTGCAGATTATACCTATTATTCTATAATTTTGCCAACCGAAACCAGTATTCAGTATAATTGTGGTTAAATTGTCAGGCGTTGTGGTGGAATCTTATAGACTCAGTTTTGCCACCAACTGGTCGAAGACACTGAGGTGCCTAAGAAAATCATTTCGTTGCATCAGTTTGAAAGCGCGAAGCTTTCTTCCAGAAGTAGAATTCTGACAAGAAGAGGGTACCATGACAAGTACGGAACCGTGAAGAACATCAACGCAGCCAGTAGAAATATCAGGAAACTTGCAGTTGAGGTGATCGAGCGGGCCAGTGCTTCAGTATACAGCGTGAAACTTGTAGAAAAATACTGTTTCTGTAGAATACATCTGTTCTAACTATAACAAGCATGCTATCACAGCTTGAATCTTGCTCTGAATGGCTGAAAGGAATATTTGAAGAGTATGTCATCAGTCCCTTGATTAATTCTGAGAGTGCATTGAAAGTCCTAGACTTTAGCCTCCCAGATTCTTTTTTTGAGACTACTTCAAGGATAGATTGTCCGTAAAAAGTCCGAGTCATTTTATACTCAAGGTATATAGCCGTTATTACGCTGTTATATGCTATTGTTCAGTCGTTTCTTAAGCAGTTTCGCGAAGCTAAATATGGGTTATCTCAAATGCCCCCATACCGACCTTACAGACCGAAAAAACCTCTAAGATTGTCAAATGTTCAGCTAAATATTCAAATACAAAAACCCAATAATACAGAATATCGCACAATTACGGCTCAGAACTAAAAAATGAAGCTTTAAATCGACTGAAACATCAAATAAATTCTTGTTTTCACAGGTAGTACTATTCTCAGCACAAGAATTTAGTCAGAGAGAATTTCTCGCATTTTTACTGACATGTTTAGGGAAATGGAGAACAAAACTATTTTGTCTAGCTAAATAGTTGGAAGAATCTTAGGAACGTACTCGAGATTCAGTTTGGCCTTTATTTAACTGATTTAGGGGGGGGCTAGCTTTGGATAAGGTAATTATATAACCAAAAACTATGTTCTTACAGAATCATTCTAGTTTTTTATATTTCTGGGGAGGAAGCCTATAACTTGTACCCCCCCCCCCCATGGCTACACTAAAGAAACTGGTTTGCAGAGCTAATTGATGTTTTCAGCTCTATATTATGGATCTATTGACAAAGAATAATAATAATGCAAGTCATGGACAATCAAATATTTTTCAGCAATTCTAGTTTGAAGTCAGGGAGTATCCTGGAAAATGATAGTTACTAAGTTTTGAACAGAGATATAATGCGTCTAGTGATTTTGTAACAGCTTATATAGTAAGATGATAACTATAGGTGATAAATCTGGCTCCAAATTGGAATTTTCTGGGGAATTTGTTTTGATATTGGATGGCCTAGATAATTTACGTATACCCCATTAATAACCAGAAACAACTAAAAATACATTTGGATGAAAACAGTCAAAACTATAGCTCAAGTTTTAAGACTAAGGATTTTCCATTGGGCAGAGGGTTTGATAATTTAAAAGAAATTGTTCGCTTTTCATCTTCTCTTATAAATACCTTCTCTTATTCTTCTTCGTAACGCCTTTAATGCATGAATTTCAATGTTGCAATATTTTCAGCCTTGATTTTTTCTTCTTTTTTTTACCAACTTTGCAAAATGAATGTAACTCCAAGTGGGATGGATTATACCCATTTCCCATGTGCCTCGATTGATGCACTATGTGGGTATATATGGTTGGTGGCAAAGAGTATGGGAAACTATATATAGTTTCCTATATAGTAAACTATATAGTTTCCCATACTCTTTGGTCGGTTGTCAAGTCACGAATGAACGGTGGGCAGAGCTGCATCGCCCCCACTGAGTATAGACATAGTTAATTATATATAATTTTATTCATAAACACTTGACTGAAAAAGGAAATCCTCGGCTTCTTTATCAGACGTCCCTGCTTTTGATTCTAATTGTTTTCTACTTCTTATTGAATTTGGGAAAATCAGATTGCAAACTAAACGTTATTTTTTCACCCTTTATTTGTTTTTTATTGATATCAATTAAAGAAAGATTAATCTAAAATGCAATTAAAGTAAGCAATGTAATGTAAGTAATGCAAGAAAAATTTGAGTGATTTTAAGTGTCTTATTTGCCAATAACCTGCTTTCGAAACATTTGAACTGGAGATTTTATGGTTTAAAGCAAATGTAAATAAATAAGTATTTCCACTCTTGGGCTATTCTTAGAAAAAAAAACTTTAAATCTCATTACTCTCTTGTTAGAGCATCCGCTGTTGAAGCATTGGTGGAGAAAGTTAAACCTAGCAAGAGGAAGGAGGAGAGAGGCCGGGAGGCGGCAGACCCTGTCATACACAGGATAGTTTCTGTTTGTTTTGAATTTTATTGTTGCTCTTTTTCTCATTTGAAAAAGCTTTTTTTAAATTAACTTGTATTCATTTTTAATATCATGTTTAGGTCGTTTCCAGAGGTCTGCCTCCAAAGATACAACTTTTGTATATTCCATTTTTTCTCATTGGAATGACTATGTTGACTTTCAATCTCACATCATGTTTTGCTAAAATGGGGTCCTGGGTCAAAAGTCCAGCGAGAGGATTGTTACCCCTCTCACTCCAATTACTTCACTTGACTTCTAAATATAGTATTTAGACATCAGTCAGTATTTTCCACATTTTCAGCAATTTTATTCATAGCTTACGTTTCACATCTTCTTAAAATGCGTTACCTACTTTACTTACTTCCCTCTTATTCTTGCAAGATCTTTCACTCAGAAACTTCTTTTAAAAAACTCTTCTCTCTTCTGCAAATCTTAAAGCCTTCTTTTCGGATCTACCTTGCTTTATTTTTAACTATCTTCTCATGAACTTCTCTTGTTATTTCGCAGAAGATATTCTAAATTGTCAAATTATAAGCTACAATTTCACATCCAACTGTTCTTGGAATTTTTATTTCAAATCCTGGATCAAAATTTCAACGAGTGGATTGTTACCTCTCTCCCTCCAATTACTTCTAGCCCGTAAAAAAAAAATACTAAAACTCGAATTTTTTTCCGAGGAAACCTTCTGATATTCTATGACCACTGGTTTGGATTGGGACATCCTTAGTGACCGTAGTTTTAGGGAGATGAAATGAGGAGGAGGGCATATAGTCCTTCAAGACTATGTCTACTCACATTGCTTAATTCATAATGTATCAATATGTTCCTCTTTCTCATGAAGTCTATCAATTAGCCAAGTTTGCAGAAAAAAAGGAAAGGTCCTCGGGATCCTTAAATTGTTTTGAATAAAACCTGCATGGCCCAAGTTGCAGCAACGTATTCTCACCTTTCTAATATAGTTTAATGATGCGTTATTTCATTAACCATTTGTATAAGATGAGTTGTTATCCGAAGATGTCTTTTGAAAAAACTAAAATAGCCTGGATCAAAATATCCGCAGGATCCTGAGTTCAATAATGTATAACTAGCTTACCTTTTTACAAAGATTTACTTATGAATCTTTCCTTAAAGAATTAGCCATTCTTCACGACTGAGGAGACCTTACCCAGAGGCTGCACGGGTCGCACTTCCGTTGAAGACATTTTTTTCTCTCTCTTTCTCTTATCTTTTGACCTTTTTAGTTAAAATAAATACATTGAAATATTTGTCCCGATGAGCCCTGAAGTTGAAAATGGCGCGGGTGGAAGCTTAGTCTCCCTTAAGCCTTTTAAAATTGCAATAAGGTCAATAAGACCTCTCCCAAAATTGGACAGCCACTGTCTCTATACGAACCCCTGATTTTAAAAAAATGAAAAAAATACATAGAAAACGGAACACGGCCCGTGGTAGAAGAAAAGTAAAATTTAACTTTTCTGTAATTAGGAGCTTGAAAACTGTGTTCACGCCGCAGGCACTTGATGGTCTTTTTGCGTTGACAGAACATTCGGGGCTGGAGTGCTTGCTAGTTTGCCCACTGCTTCAATCCCCGTTGCTCTTACTTGGCTATGGAAATTGTGCAATATTGCTTCCAACTTTGTTTTTGCATTTCCAAAATAATACGTCTCAGGGAGAAATGGTTCATATCAGTGGCTCCTCTTTAATGTAAGTTTTGAATTAGCAACGGCACTGATATTGAGTTACTAAAAATAGTTATTTTCGTTCTCACAGAGAAAGTTTCTACTGTTATTTTTTATGCAGTTCTACTGTAACCCAATTCCAGCTGCCAAAATTAAAGACTTAAGAGGTTGCCTTCGTGAAATCAGTAAGTTTTTCCCTGGAATCGATGTAGCTAAAGCTACTTTCTCGTCTTAGACTGACCTGTCGACCTACATCAATGACCTTTACATTCTGTGTGTTTTTTTTTTCGAAAAATATAAATTTTCGCTTTTTGTATTTTAAAAAGCTATCTCAACATTCCTAACACCATTATTGCCCATGATGGTGTTTCCAGAAACTTTGGAATAAAGAAGGATAAACTACCACATTTTTTGAGCCGCGCATGCCCCCCCCCCTCTTCTTGTTCTAATACATTTATTTCTCATTTCTATTAGCCTTTCTAAAAGTTGTATTGATTACTATGTTTTTAGCCTTCTACTATCACTTTGATAAAGTGTCCTACGTTTTACTGTTTGCCCTCTCTTCCAGTGATGAAGATCCACGGGTTCTGCTGAGTCTTGGTTGGAATATATTAGTTATGACCCACTATTGTGAACGGCCGCAATGAGGTGCGCCGAAAAAAGTAACTAGTTATACCGATTGACGTAAAATGACTACGAACTAGTAGTCAGCAAACAGGTAGATGGAATGCAGAGCAATTACTATCAGGAGCGTTACTAGCCAAAATGTTTGGGGAGGGGGATTGGTTGATTTTACCAACTGGCTGATCATTTATATCGACTGTTTTCACCACTAATTAACATAATGGTCATTTCTAATACGAAACTTGGGGTCGCAATTCAGCCCAAAGAATCCTATAATCTGAGGAAGAATAGCTGCTTAGTTCTTTTTCCCATAAGAACCGTATGAACAACGACATGGTGAAGAATGGAGCAATATATTAGGGGAAAAGTGATAACATGATCTATATACAAAAAGATCTCAGAAGTGGAAAATTGGCTAATCTGAATTAAAATACACAGATTAAAAAACAAAAATTTTAACCTTCAGTTAAAATTTTTTAACTTTTTAAAATTTTCAATTTTTTAACATTTTTAACCTTCAGTTAAAAGTTCAAACGTCTTGATTTGGAAGACAGCCAGACTTTCAGTAATTCGTCGAGTTTCAGCTCGTCTGTAACGTCAGTCTTGCAGCACGTCATGACAAGGTGATCCAAACGGTCATCGTCCATTGTTGTGTGTAAACGTGTCATGACCAGTTTCAGTTTCCTAAAACTTTTTTTTGCTATGGCCACAGTGGTGGTGCTTTCGCAAACTACTGGTAAACTGACCAGAGAGTCGAGATTATCGATTTGACAGCGTTAATTTCACGGAATACTCCCTCAAAGACGGTGTGATTTATGCCTTTGTTGCTTTCAACCTCAGTCCTGGGCAAAAAGTGTTTGAAAGCCTTTAGTTCTAACATGAGTTCCGCAGGATATAAGCCTTTTCCAGGAAACATCTTCATGAGTTTTGAAAGGCTTTCATAGCTGTCATCCATTTTGCCCAGTAAACTTTGGTGTGCTGGCCACAGAAAAGATGAGTTGTCATAGATTGCGACATCCAAGCCGGTCACTAGGGCTGTAAGGACACCTCAGAGCTCTTTAGCATAGCACGATTTCCAATTACCCAGCGGGTTGGCTCCAGAATTAGCAAATGCCTCAGAATAACGAGCAGGTGGACGTCCAGGACGGTGTTTAAGTTAGAAATCGTCATTGGCCATTGAACCAAATTTCCCGCTTTGCTGGTTAATTTGTTTCAGCACTAAGATACGGTGAAGAATTTGGAATTGGAATTAATTGATCTTTGATTGAATCATTTGAGTAAGACTTTGGACTTATGTTATATTTTGGCTGAAAGAGCAACGCGATCTATGAACAAATTCTACACGATCAGCTTTACTATGTTCCATGTTCTTCATTTAACCGAATGAAAAATTGTGCCGCCATCCGTAAAACCAGAACGTGTGTTGGTAAAACCGTTTGCGTTAACCGACCAACATTAATATTTTGGTAGACGTCATGTCATTATTTTCATGTTCTTTATTTAGCCGAATAGAGAATAGTGGCACCATCGGTGAAATTACTTCACCAGTTGGTAGAACACCAAGAAATCCAAATGGAAACTTAATCTTTTAAATCAAACAAAATATCCATACACAAAGAAGAGATGGTAGAGGTGAAAGATCCGTCCTCATCCTCATAAAAAAAAATAGTTTAAAATTATTTTTATAGTTTTTTTTTGCTCATGGTGATACATACTGAAACCTAATGCTATGAAGCAAATCTGTAACAATATCTGGAAAAGGGACTCTTCTCCACCCTCCCAATAAGTGCTTTGAAGGACATCTTTTTATACTTTGCTTATGCTTCTATAACAATCGTCAGGGTGTTAAAAATGCATCAATACTGAATGTATGTTGAAAAAAAAACTAAGCATTGTAAAAATTTTATAGCCTATATAAATTAAAGCGAAAGATGACAGGAATGTATAAAGGTTCCGCCAAATTTAATTTTCTACGAGCTAGAATAGACTCAACAGAATAACATGAAACCTAAAAAAAAAATTTCAACCATGTCACATTCTTGCATATTGTATACAAAACAAAATTACTTTATAATTAGCATTGCCATTGTACCATAAGTTTCCATGGTATATTTGACTACTATTTCGTTAATAAAATTTTTGAACAGATATAAAATCAAAACTAAAAATTGTACAGAAAAACATTTTTTTTTTTTTTTTTTTTTTTTTTTTTTGGTAACTTGTATCCATTAAACATGCATAATTTTCATCTTTACTGTCGCCGCTCGGTCGATCTCATATCATTTGACCCTCAAGTATTTGATCTGGTTATTCTTTTCTTTTGAAAAGTTGGTTATAACCATAAATCAGAGACTTCTAGAATGTTCAACAGGTGACTTGATCAACTGGTAGCTGATTCGCAGCTGGTTTAATGTTTCCTTTGTGAAATGAGCCTATTAGTTCTTGTTTATAATCAGCTTTTGAATTTGGATTCGAAAGTCCAGCCCTGTTTGGAGGTTTATTGATTGAGTTTCTTCAATATTAAGATGCTCAAGCACACAAAAACAATTTGTAAAGACTGGAAGTTAAAACATACCAACCTGAGACACAAAGCAGTGGAATTTTTAGCATTTTCCTATAAAAGTGGCCTCACGTTCTATTCTGAGACAATAAAAAACAAGAAAAAAAACGCTTCGAAAAATGGAAAGGTTTATTAAATAAGGTTTCATGGAATCTGAACAATCCAAAAACAGGTGAAACGACTAGTTATGGACTAAAAACAAAATAAAAAAATTCAAAATCAACTAGCATTAAAGTAAGAACAATAGGCAATTCCTAGGGATGATGTTGCAAATATCACAAAATTGGCCCACCAGGTGGCAAAACCCAACAGTCCACGAAACACTTTAATCCCAAAGACATCCCTAAACATTGACATAGCTGTGGCAAATTGTTCTTTCTGATTAGTGCCATCAGAAGCAGCAGAAAACGTCTGATTTCTAACAAAATGTCTGTTTACGGAATTTCCCATCCAACTGAAATCGCCTAGGGTTTTATATAGAACGGCTAAGCAGAGTGTGATCATAACTGGGGCAACAATTTGTAATGCCACTATAAACAAACAATGGAAAGGGCGAGCAACAGTTACTTGAATATCAACATTGGAAACACGTCCTGCTTCTTTCTTTTGTGAAAGCAGGGATTCTTCAGCGCTATTTAAGTATACTTGCAAATATGTTGGCAACAATATAATTCTGCTAATGCAAAAGAATATAGTCAGAACAATCCTTAGTATATCAAACATATTATCTGTCATGAAGGGTTTATCCCGCCCTGAGAATATGCGCTCTGTAAAATATTCTCTAGTAAGTGGCTTCACCCACATTAGAGCAACCAAAAATGGCATGATGAAGTTAGTATGCAGTAGTAACTTCTTAAATGGTTTCCCTTGGCACAGTTTCAAGGCATCCCAGTGCATACGGCTTAGTCTGAAACCAGGAAACGTAATTAAAGCTGCTGAAATCCCGCAACATACAGCAACACACAACTTCAAAATCAATTTACTTGCTATTCCATCAGAGTCAACCCCGGCTAAGTTGAGGAACTCATGGGCACTTTGATTAAAGCTTGCATAAGCTGAATCTAAGCCTAGCTCTAGCTTCTTTTCGTCAACTATCAAAATTGCTAGCGCAAAAACAAAGTAGCTACAACCAGATATGATAACAATACTGCGCTCTGCTTGAGTTTCATCACTTCTGAAATATAAACCAGTTGTGCTTAGCAAAATCTTTACGCTATAACACAAAAGGACTCCGCACCATAGAACGCTCAGATTCATTTGATTTCCAACATCCACGTAAATACCATAGTAAACTTCAGTGAATCCATATACTAAAAAAGCATATATTGAAAAATCAATTAGCCACTGATAGTCAATATAATACTTCAAGTTTATAATGTCTTCAAGGGTGATCATCTTTTTATTCAAGCTAATGTCTAAGTTTCTTGGAACTTTGAAAACTTTATCATCTTCGTCATCTCTATCTCTTTTTTTCTTTTTCTCTTTTACGTGACCTGCTAGTGAATGTAGGTATTCATCTGACGGCGGAAGATAAGTAAAAAGTTTCGTTGAACAGATCAACCACCTCCCAAGTGAAAATCTGCCACCAAATTTCTGCATCACTGATGCAGCAATCATGGTCAGTACCAACTGGAACCCAAAAAGAGCCATTTTTCCCCTGTTTGGTATCACAGCTGACAACCTAGAAAAAGAGACGAATTTTTTTTTTTCTTTTTTTTCATAAGTTTCATGATATAAGACAGACTGAGGACTTATTTTAGTTCTCACCCATCAGTTTTTATTGGAAAAATATGTTCTCTTTATGGAAATCATAATTTGTGCAACATTTTTAATTCTAGTAACAAAGGGGTTTTTGAACACTCTTTGACTTATTCCAGACCCTAATTTTAGAGCTTTAGCAATAAAAAGTGTATTACGAATTAAAAATAATAAGATTTTGAGTACAGGAAAAGAGTTTGTTTATATTCACAAATATCGTGAAAAGAAGATAGTCATTGAAGACTGTCAAATCTTAGGCATCTAATTTGAAATTTGGTTCATATAAACTACATGCACTGAATAAGATATTAGATCATTTCGTAATTACTGAATGGTATGGTTTTGCTTGTAAATTAGATTGATAGAAATCGCTCTAAGGTAAGTTTTGGTTTCTTTAAAATTGCTTACTGAAAATACATTTGCCGCCTCCTATAGAATATATGAGTTTTGGGCAAGTGACTACCTATTCCCAATGTACAAGCGCAAGCTTCCTTACGATTATCTGAGACCCAACCCTCTTCTCTCCCATTCGACAAAAATTGTGCCTTAAGCATTAAGATACGCAAGTATAGGATATCTGGACCTGAATTTTCATTTCCGAAAATTTGGAGAATCCCAATGTTCAATTTAAAATGGCACTGGGCTCAGTCCTGGCTCTTTGCGCAACTATTTGGTGAATCACAGTCCATTCCCACGAAACTAGAAAAAAAATTTGTGTAGGCTATGTAAATAAAGACTGATCTCAGGGATTCATATTCTGGCACTATAGCAAAATGGTCATAAAATAATGGAAGGAATATGTTTATACTGTACTTATATTAGCAATATTAATCCACTGATCATCATCCTTGCGCTGGCAGGAACTTATTTAACATTGACAACCTATTGTAAAGCCCGAACTCCTTTAGTAAACTAATTTTTTTTAAACTGGAATTATTCGGAAAGAAGAGCATGTTTGATACTGGGTCTCCAAAAAGGCTTGGGTATTAAGGTGAATTTTTAGAGTAAATCTTGAAAGGGATGCCAAACGCAATCAAAACACATTATGTGCATGCTGGTTGTCAAATGACACATCAGTGACATCTTGTTCGAAATAGTCAAAAAGTCTTATAACAATACTTCTGGACATTCCCTATCCCCCACAGTCCTGGGCCAAGGGATGTAAATTATGCAATTTGCCCCCTGTAGACATGCAGAATTTACCATAAGAAAAGGGAATGTTTGAGGCGAAACTTGGGGGAATGTTAAACTGAATCAAAAGGCACTATGTGCATCCAGTTTATCAAAAAAGCGTATCTGCAATATCTTAAGAATGGCTGATGGTATTAAGTTGAAACTTTCAAGGCATATTCAGAAGGATGTTGAAAAGTCGTCAGAGGATAATCAGCTCTCCGACCAGTTTTCTCCCATGCCCTTTTTTACTACATTTCCCCCCCCCCCCCACCACCAAGATTAGCAATCAAATTCTGAAACAGCCATCTTGTAGACTGGCTGCCAAGAAGGAAAAGATTAGCTTTAAGAGCTTGTCTGTAAGTGTTTCTTATTCCATTTGAATGATTTGTTTTTTTACTTTGCTTGGTGTACCAGTCCTGGTTGAACTTCCTTGAAGTTATGATGCTAGGGCTGTTTTGATTTTTTTTTTTTTTTTTTTTTTTTACAATTGAATTTCAATGTGAGATTCTTTTATATTGTTTTTTTTTTCTTCATTTGTTTTGCTGAGGACGGTTCTTGGATATACGGTCGAAACATTCATTTAAAGTTGCACTCCACTGTCCTATATAAAAAATTTCCCTATTGTTCTACTTATTGTTTATGATAGAAAGGCAATGTGGTCTTCGTCGCTATTTGCGACTGCAACTCTGACTACTTGCGACTTCAACCACGACTCCTTGCGACGGCTACTGCGACTAAGGCTACTTGTGATTGTGACTTTGATTATTTGCCACTACAACTGCTTGCGACTGCAACTATTTGTGACCGTGACTACTTGGGACTACTTCAGGCTGCGAATACTTGCGACTATGACTACTTGCGACAATTTATGACTGTGACTCAAACTGCTTGTGACTATGAATAACACTGCTACTATTACTGCGAATGTGACTGCAAATACCACAGTAACTTCTTCTATTACAACTAAAACTTTTGAACCAAATCAAAAGATTTTAATTACATCCTGCTTGTAAAAATGACATAGTGTATCCAGGCTATCAAAAGGGCTATCTGCGACAACCCACGAATAGCTAAAGTTATTCAGTTGAATTTAGTGAGTAATGAGGGAATGATGCAAAAAATCAAAAGACACTAAGTGCATCCAATTTGTCAAAATGGTGTACCTGGGCGTATCTATATTAATCTCAGAAACGGCTACAAAGATTAAGTTGAAACTTTCATGGAATGCTAAGAGCGATGTTAAACGAAATCAAGACATGGGCGTAGGGAAGGGGGCAGGGGAGGGCAGCTGCCCCCCCCCCCCTAGAACTTCAAATTTACGCTAGACATTAACGAGAACTTTTCGTATGTTGGAATTTTTGTTGGATGTTACCTGGTAGATGGTTAAAAAAAGCTGGAAACAAACAGAAATTTCCAAATATCGTTTGCGATATCAACATTTACGTTTCGATCTTCAATATTGATTTTCGGTCCGATATATAGATAGGAGACTGGCCCACGATCGGCTGATTTTGACTTGTTTAATTCTCTATGAGTTGATTCAAGCGATAAGAAGTTGCTGAGCATACCAAAGCAAAGGTAACTCATTCAATACCATCCTTGAAAAAAAACAAATTGAAATACTTCGCCATTTTTCCACCTAGATGGCTCTCTATCCAAGTGGTCAAGAGTGCCAAACCTGGGCCACCCCGGCACTGGTTCAGCCGTCTCTGGCTTATGTTTGGCCACCGGACAAAAGAAAAAGAAAAGTAACCAGGGCAACATTAAAGCTTGTTTTTCGGCTATAAAATTAGGAAAGAATATGGTCAGCATAAAAAACTACAAAATGGATTTCATTAAGGTTTAAAAAAAAAACTAAAGAGTATTAATTTCTAATTATACATTGACTGATCAACACCAAAAGTAAGCCACTCCGCTAATCTTGGTGTTCTACCTGTCAGTGGTGGTAGTTTTATTTCAACTTCTGTCTTTAAGACAATATCCATATCCTCAGTTAGCGAAAAGTCTCTTGCTGCAGTCTCCTTCCAAAAGTGGACATTAAGTTCTTCAGTTGCTACTTTTTCAAATGTCTTGTGGTCTGAACATGTGTGTAAATAGGCCTCGCTCCAGGTGGTTAAAGAAAGCTCCTACACTGTGACGGTTGAAAGCAGTTGTCCGTCATAGACTTGTACTTTCTGGCGTTTTTACTGATAGAGTTTTTAAGGCAATCCATAAAACCACGGTACCAATCTTACCTGTAATTCCTCCACTGTCTCCACTGCCTTTGCAGTTCCGTTATCCGGTACTTATACTCTTAATAATGGCATAAGTGTATGCAAATTTACACGCTTCTATGGGAATACAGTCGAGAGCATATCAGCTATCGTTTTCAAGTAAGTTTTTAGTCCTTTTTCTTGTTCTTCTGTAAATATTTATCATGTGTTGTAACAGGGTGTAAGGAAACTTTGGTCCAGACTTTTTAGAGGGATATTCAGCTCTCAACCTTTTTTTATGTAGTCTTGCAGCGTTCCTCTAGGGACAGCCATGGCACTTCTAGATAATCCAACTGACTTCTTGTAGAATAAGACAGAAAAAATTGCTGTTTTATTTTCTTCTGGATCAAAGCCACCTTTCTTTCTTTTCTCTTCTGTTTTACTTTTAAGCATTTATCTTGAATGAAATTTAACAGGAAAAAATGGGACTTCAGTTCACCTACTGTTCTGACAGGATTAAACAACGCCAGAATTAACACAGTTTTGGGTCTTAAGCTTGCCTTCAACCTTTAAATATGCTGTTTACACAGCCTTTACAAGCAAAGCCCACTTTTGGACACCTTGGTACGGCATGCGGAATTTACCCCAGGTATTGTGGCCAAACATGAGAGTTCGCAATCCCGCAGGATGAAAAATACTAACAGCAAACTGGTGAAGATGGCACGTCTCGGAAGCTGCCAAAAACAGGCAAATAATAAGGAAACACAATGTGAGTTTACAACGCGAGTTTTCTAGTATTCGTAATTAGGCATAGGCTTTCAGACAAAATTGAACAAAATTCCAGAGTTATTCCCCTTAAAACCTGATCCAATCTGATATTTTTGGTAAAAGTATTAATTAAGGTCAGACATTTTAAAAACATACACTGCCATCTGTCAGAGCTTTTATAATGCACCAGAAGCCCCATAGGTTCTTATATTGAAACTGTTTTATACGAGGGGCTAATAACTGACCGTCGCAGGTGTCCCTTCCTTCGTGCCTCCGACTGTGCCTCCGTGCCTCCGGTACAACTGAAACAGCGTGTTCCTGGAAGCGAAGGAACACAGTTTTATCTTTGGCTTATGGAAAGCGTACGGCGCGTTTTTTTACGACGGCAAACTTTCTCCTCTTGAGAGGTTATCTTTACTTGGTCGTGTTGTTTACTGCGTTCGACATTGGAGATCCTGGGTCCTAAAAAGTGGACATTATGCTTTGAACGAGAATTTTATTACCACAAACCTTTACCCGAGCCTTTACCATTGCCTAGAGATAAATATGCATTCCCTAGTGCTTCTCATTCGTCGATTCAAACGGCTTGGGCTCGAACGTCTTTTCAAACTCTCCGACATGAATAGCCAACCGTGTGAAGATTCTTTTAGGAAGATGCGGTCTCAAACCAGCACTTACAGTACTGTAATAAACTTTTCGTTCCTCCGACTTCTACATCGAATTCGTCGATATGAAAGTATAACGGAATTTGAAGCTCAATATTCTAATGAACAGTTGTCCTTGCCCAAGGCCAAGCGATTTAGATCCATTGGTGTTGTGTCTGTCAGTTCCGATTTTTCTTTGTCCGGGGACGATGAAATCAAGCTCGAGCTAGGGCGAGCTCGTATTGAAAGCCAGCGAATAATGAAAGCCTTGATACCCGACGACGTACTTTCTGCTTTCGGTCACCAAGTTCCGAATGTTCGTCTTTCTGTACTTCACAACAGTGACTCAGACGATGACTCAGAGGAAAATACTCTGTCCGATAAGCAGGAAAAGGCTTCCGCGACTGACATTGAATCGGGCTCGGAAAGTGACGGCATCTTTGAAGATTTGCCAGTGATTGCTCACTGTGTGAAACACCAAGTTGAGAAAAATTGGGTTAGTGAGCCTGTGACGAACATCAAGAATTCTAGGTTTTGTCTTGTCAAGACTTCTGACGGCTCCATACCACCAATAAAAAAATCCACGCTGTTGTGGCTTCTGAGGGAAAGCTCTGAGAAGCTGAGTAGTTACCGATTAAAACGGGTGATGGTCCAGGGCCGACGAGTAGGACTACGTGAGTCGCCACAAACCAATACAGAGGTCGGTGTGAAATCGGAATTGCGTATCGGTCAATGGTGCGTTTACAGGCCGGTTGGCAGGGGAAAGAGAGTATTAGTTGGGCGGGTCATACAGTTTGGCTACTTGTCTGGGCGAAGATGCCACTCTGTTGACACGCAGAATATGATGATGCCATTCCCTGACGACATGGGAATTCTGTGTCAGTGGTTCCGGCTGAATGCTGATCTCACACTAACTGCCGCATTGGTAGATCAGGGCTACTGTGACTCCAGCCTGTATATTATGCATTCAGCAGAACCCGTTTCTATGGAAATCGGCACCAACATTGTCTTTGGCTTTGACTCAGATTTCGTCACAAAGCTGAATTCATTTATCCAGAAGAAAGGGTTCCACTTTTTTGATCTCTCGTCAGCATCGCAATCATCATTTTAAAAATGGTACCTAAGCCCAAAACTGACCTCAAGACCATAACCACCACCATCGCCATGTTCTGTGTGTCAACAGAAGGAATTTTGTTTAACATTTTTCAGAGGTAGTTGTTTTTTTTTTTCCTTTCCCTCCTCCTCTCCACTCGGTGATATTTTAATATAAAAACATATAAATCTTACAACTTTATACATTATCACCTAAACTTCAAAAAAAAAAAAAAATATTATATACCAGTCAATGCATTAGTGGACATGAAGGCACACTACCATTTAACTTTTTTCTTGCCAAATATCTATCGCTCCCCCTGTTCCAGGGTGTCCTTCCCCCTCTAGGAGACGCTTTTCTGGTGGCATTTATACTTCAATTTCTTAAAATTCATATCCTTCAATTCTCACTAATACGAATTCGAATTTTAAAGGTGGTCTTCCAAAAGGCTTACTCTTACAACTTTAAAATTTTTTAACACAAAAAAAAAACTATTTGCTCTCCCGTACACTGGGCGTCCTCCATCCACAAGAAACCCATTCTTGCGGTGGCACTTTTTTCCTTCTTTTTTTTCTTTTTTTTCAGCCCTTTTTTACGACCTTAATCAACAAAAAAACAAAATACAACCAACCCATCAACAAAAAACCAAAAATAACCTTAATACCGACGTGCATGAGGGCACAGAGCTGAACAGAATCTTGAACCATGTCTCCTACGGACGAGGAGGCCACCCATGGCGGGCTAGTCCTTCTAGCTCAAGTGCGTGTGCCCCTCGTCCCCCATTCGCTTGAGTTCTTGATATAATTTATGAGTCTCGAATGCATTCCAAGATCTAGGGCAGCGGAAGCGATGAATACCGTCGGAAAACTTGCTATGCTCAGTATAAAACTTAATAGTAGAAGACTTAGTGTTTATACTTGTGCTAACCGAGCTTAGTTTGATTTACTGAAGCTCATTTGTCCAGTTTCTTAGGGTTGTCATTTGAGCTGTGATTATCGAGATGATTACTGAAATGTACCAATAAATATCTGAGAAACTAGTTATTTTTTTTAGTTGGTTGCTTTACTTAGCGCTTTTTACTAATAACTCGGTAGTAACAGTTTTTCTGACTGTTGCTTTACAGTTTTCTCTTCAAATACCCAAAGGCCTGGGTTTAATACCAAGAAAGTTGGATTCTAAGTACATTCGGGAAAAAGGGATCTATGTTTCTTCCGGATTCTTTTGTGTCAAAGCAGCAGATTCCTTTTTTTTAATACAATTAAGAATCCGAGATCCAAGGGTGCGTCTTGGCACAGTCACTAAACAGAAAAGCATGTATGATAAAAGGGAAAGGGACGTGTGAAGATGTGATAAAAGGCACCTTTTACCGCTGGCCAAGCCATATTGAATAGGGCTGCGAAGCGTGACGTCAATTCTTGGGCGGGAAATTTAAATAACGATGAAACGTGGATGCGTAGACACGTTTTCTCGGAACTTTGGCGAATTGTTTTGGCCTAAAATATTTGTCGTAGATCCTACTAATCCACCAGAACGTTTTCATGTCGACATAATACTAGGAATATTGACAATCAGTTGTTAGTTACAACTAGAAACCACGTTTCACGGTACTTTGAATTTCGCACCTTGCTTTTTACGTCATCACCGCGCAGCCCTATGTTGTATAACTTAAAAACCATGTTCCGGGATTTTTTTGTTTTTAAGAAAAATCGGAATTTTATTTTTGAGCTGGTGGCAACGCTGCATGTGTAATAGGAAAAAGTGACACCATCAGTGCCATCGTAGGGTTACCTAGTTTTTGCATGGATATCAACAACTTACAGTCCTCCATTCTTCTTCTTTAGGTACATATCAGTTGTTTTTAGTCTTGGTGGTTCTTTCCTTGCCAAATAAACCCGTAAATAATTTTTCCCAAGTTTTAAAAGATCGCTTTTGAAGGTGCTGAAATATTCGACAGATACCGAACAACAGACAAGCTGTATACTTTTACATATTGTGCCCTTTGGAATATGCCTCCGTGCCTCATGCCTCCAGGTGTCCCTCAAAATGCCCAGTTGTTAACCCTTCGGTTTTATAGCCCAACTGTAAACTTTTGAATTGAATTCTTAGAAGAAGCTGTTATTTAACCATAATGTGATTTGTGTCAAATCGCTTTTGTGGTGTTTATGTTCTCTGGAAATTGGAAGTTCAATAGTGGGTCTCTTATATTATACTGTTGCAGGAAAAGTAGAACATGGAAAATGTTAAATGCCGAGTTTTAGCGAAATATAGAATGACTAGTTTCTAGAGACCTATATTCAAAGGACCTCGGGAAGTATTAGTAAGACCCCTCCCCCTCCATCACAGAAGCGGCTGCCCCCCTCTACACAAGATGCTGCCTACGCCCATGACTCAAGATACTATATGCATTCATATCTTCAATTTTCAAGAACAGTTAGGGGAGGGTATTAAGTTGAAACATTTAGAGAAAGTTGACGGGGATGTTTAAATTAGAGACACTGTGTGTATCCCCTTGTTAATAGACTTAGTTATAATATTTTAGGAACAGCTGATAAAATTAAGTTGAAACTTTCAGATATGTCAACTGGAATGTTAAACTAAATCAAAAGACACCAATACATTCTGGTTGTCAAATGGCATGTCTGCAATACCTTAGGAATAGTTGAAAGTATAGAGTTGAAACTTTTGGAGAATATTGAGGGGGATATTTAACTTAATCAAAATACAACTATGTGCATCCTGACTGTCAAATGGGCGTATCTGAAATATTCCAGGATCCGATTGTGGCATTTATTTGAACTTCCAGGGAATGCTGAACTAAATCAAAAAATACTATGCATGTCCAGCTTGTTATAATAGTGGATGCAATAGATGCAATATCTCAAGAACAGTTAAGGGTATTAAGTTGAAACTTTCAGAGGATGTTGAGGGAATGTTGAACTTGACCAAAAGACAATGTGTGCCCAGTAGTCAAAAGGGCGTATTTTCAATATCTCAGAAATCGCTAATGGCATTCAATTGAATGTTGAAATAAATCAAAGACACAAATTTGAACAAATAAATTACAATCCACTAAATTATTTAGCCAAAGACATGGAAACTGGAGAAATATTTATTATATTATACAACAATAAACTTTGGCAATTAAAAATGAAGAGAAATTAAAAAAAATCCACAATAGAAGGGTTTCAAAGAAAAGAAAAGAGCCATCTTAAAATTAAGACCAGCAGAAATAAATTCCTATAATAATTCAACCTTAAAGGACCATAAACTACTTTCCAAAAATAAATAAAACCCAGAACAAATTGAAATTAAAATCAATAATCATATCAAACCTAAAGATAGCAGATACCAATATAGATGAATAAATAAATCTTAAAGCAAGTAAAAATTAAATTGAATATTCAGGCTAAACTTAAAACAGACAAAAATTACTACAAACAGGAGTTTGTTTACTGTCGCTTTCCCTAACAATAAAAGTTCTGAACCCTACTGCGTCAATTGCGTTTCATTGAAAATAAATTATATTATAAGCATTTTTTTTATTTATAAGATTGAAAAATAAAAAAATTACAAGTAAAATAAAATTTTTAATTGTTGTTTCCAGTGAATAACAAATTATATTACAAACATTTTTTTTTACATTTGTAACATTAAAAAAAAAAAAAATAATAATAATAATAAAAAAAAAAAAAAAAAAATAACGTACAGTTGAAATAAAATATTGGATTGCTGAGTATCTAGGGAGTGATATCATTATATACCAAATATAATGAAGAATGCTTCAAAAATGATTTCACTGTGAAAGAGTGGACTGCTTAAAATATTTCTTGGGGGGTGAATTGAAATGTAAATTCAGAATTTAGAGTTATGTTTTTCAAAGGGAGGGGGATGGTTCATCATGCAAGTCTTTTCCTAGGGAGGCCATCCCATCCTTCTCTCCTCACAAGCCTCTTTATGTTGCAGGTGAATATATGATTATAATATTTTTTTTTTGTAAAAATCGAAATAGTTTTGCAGCACTAGAGGAGCTATCCCCATGCAGTAGCAATATTGCAGGATTAGTCCAAACTTATTGCCCACAATGAATGGAGTTTAGGGCATAACCACCCCACTCTTCCACATTAACTTGAAGGACATCTCAATGAAAGATGAAAAGTTGGGACTTAAAATGAATTTTCGAGGTTTGCACCCCCTACTTGATGCAGAAATATACAATTGATTGATGAATTGACAAATCCTTTGACAAATTAGCTCAGTCGAATGAAGCTTTAAAACAATTTCTTACAGGAGCGTCACAAGTCAAAATACTTGGAGGAGGGTCCATAGCAGGTTCTTTCGCTTCAGTTCACCAGTAAGATCAGTCATGCTGCACATCATGATGCAGATGAATACTGGTGGTCCATTGCTGCACCCCCAAATCTTTCATGAACAAATTATGTTTCCAGAAACTCTTTTCCGCTTGGCTGCAATTGTAAATCCAGATAGTCAGGAATATCAACTTGACAGCATACTTCTGTTTGAAAAGAGCCTAAATACAGGGGGAAATGACTTAATGGCTTAAAACCTCAGCCCAGACCAAAAACCATTTGAAGGCCTTTACCTCCAAAATGAGTTATACACAATCCAGTGCTTTTTCTTGTAGCAGTCTTGCTATTCTAGAAGGGTTTCATTGTTATCACCAATTTTACTTAATAGACTTTGCTTTGCTTGCTCCAACAAGAAGAGTTCTTTTGAATTGCATCATCCAGGTCATTCACAACTATAACTCTGAGGACACTCACAGATTTCCTTAATAAAGAATGATTTTCAGTCAGCCAATTAGGTGACTTAAAATTCAACACTTGCCTTTGAATAACTAGGACGTAACGATAAATAAAAGTTCAAATAGGGATAAAATCCTTTTAATAGACAGTGATGATGATAACAGTGATAGAAATTCACAAAATACCAGATATTTCGGTCACATATACAGTGACCGTCATCAGTAGTAAAACTAAACTAAAAACAATTTAAAACAAAAGTTTATATACTAAATCAAATAACACTACATATTGTTTAAATCTCTAATTCTTTTCAAAGCAAAGGCGGAAGCTATTCTCTTTGACCTTCTTGGATTCGGTTTATTATCGTTCAATGATATAACATTTGGACAAAGGTCAACTACATTGGGTGAATTGAACTTACTCTGTCAGATTTTAATAAATTATCAAACAGTTCGTGGTAACGAACTGTAAGTAAGGAGCGACCCAGCTCAATGGTAACCGAAACTCCAGAAAACGGTATTTTGATACAAATAGATACATCAAAAGAATCAGATTTTAATGCTGATTTCAAATATATAAGTTTCATCAAGTTTAATTCTACCCATCAAAAATTAGGCGCCTGAGAATATTTGGCTGATTTTCGAAAAAAGGAGGAAAGACCCCCTAAAAGTTATAGAACCTTAATGAAAATCACACCATCATATTCAGCGTATCAGAGAACCCTACTGTAGAGGTTTCAAGCTCCCATCTACAAAAATGTGGAATTTTGCATTTTTTGCCAGAAGAAAGATCATGGGTGCGTGTTTATTTGTTTTTGTTTTTTTTTTCCCAGGGGTGATCGTATCGACCCAGTTGTCCTAGAATATCGTGGGAGGGCTCATTGGAATGGAAATTAAAAGTTCTAGTGCCCTTTTTAAGTGACCAAAAAAAATGGAGGGCAACTAGGCCCCCTCCCACGCTCATTTTTTTCCCAAAGTCACCTGATCAAAATTTTGAGATAGCCATTTTGTTCAGCATGTTCGAAAATATAATAAGTATGTCTTTTAGGATGACTTAACCCCCCGAAATTCCCGGGGGGAGGGCTGAAAGTTATGAACTTTACCCAATGTTAACATATAGTATTGGTTATTTGGAAGTATACAGACGTTTTCAGGGGAGATTTTTCCTGGTAGTGGGGGAGGGGGGGTGGGTCGGGGGTTATGTGGGAGGATCTTTCCAAGAAGGAAGTTTTCATGGGGGAAGGGACATTGCTATGAAGGGGACGCCGGACTTCCCAGCATTATTTAAAAAAAGATCAGAAATTTAATATAAAAAAACAAGTATTTCAACTGCAATAGCAGCAACATCGAAACTTCAAACGAACAGAAAATATTACATATATGATTGGGTTCACCCCGTGGTCAATGCCTCGCTCTTTAAGCCAAAGATTTTTAGTACTTTCATAAGAGCTATTTATTCTAATTAACGGCCTTTGTGATTAAGCGGTCATTTTTAAAGAATTGGAACAAAATTCGAACTTTCGCTTAAAGAGCAAGGTATTGACTAGGGGGCGAACCCCCTAATAAACAAATTAAAAATATATGAATATAGAACTTCGTTACGTAAGTTAATTCGTAAGTTACGTATATTTATTACTAATAAAAACGTTCGCAAATAAATTAAACAAGTTTCGAGAAAGCCATTTAACTAAATAAAAGTAAATTAATATGAAAATTTTGTTTTAACTATTCATGTACGGTGAGCCAAGATCAAAACCTGCATTTATTCAAAAACGTTCAAAAATTAAATAAAAAAAACAAGTTTTTTAAACTGAAAGTAAGGAGCGACATTAAAACTTAAAACGAACAGAAATTATTCCGTATATGAAAGGGACTGTCCCCTCCTCAACGCCTTGCTCTTTACGCTAAAGTTTGACTCTGTCTCACAACTTTATTTTTTAAAACAATAAAAAACTTTAGCGTAAAGAGCGAGGCGTTTGAGGAGGGGACAGTCCCTTTCATATACGGAATAATTTCTGTTCGTTTTAAGTTTTAATGTCGCTCCTTACTTTCAGTTTAAAAAACTTGTTTTTTTTATTTAATCATAGATAGAGTTCAGCCCATACTCACCTGTATCCCGATTCAAAGCAATATTCTTGAATAAGATTTTCTTTATTTCAAGAGTTTCACGAAAATTTTGCTTAAAACCCCGATCCCTAGAAATCAAAGAGACATTCTCGAACAAAATGACTGACTGAGTGTATTTCGAGAATGCCTCTTTGATTTCTAGGGATCGGGGTTTAAAGCAAAATTTTCGTGAAATTCTTGAAATAAAGAAAATCTTATTCAAGAATATTGCTTTGAATCGGGATACAGGTGAATATGGGCTGAACTCTATCTATGATAATTTATTAAAATCTGACAGAGTAAAGTTCAATTCACCCAATGTAGTTGACCTTTGTCCAAATGTTATATCATTGAACGCTAATGAACCGAATCCAAGAAGGTCAAAGAGAATAGCTTCCGCCTTTGCTTTGAAAAGAATTAGAGTTTTAAACAATATGTAGTGTTATTTGATTTAGTATATAAACTTTTGTTTTAAATTGTTTTAGTTTAGTTTTACTACTGATGACGGTCACTGTATATGTGACCAAAATATCTGGTATTTTGTGAATTTCTATCACTGTTATCATCATCACTGTCTATTAAAAGGATTTTATCCCTATTTGAACTTTTATTTATCGTCATGGAAAGGCAGTGTGGTCTCCGAAATTATCTAGGACATAAACATATGGAATGGTGCTTAATTTGAAACTTATTGACAAGCATTATACCAAATTTTTGTGCTGGTACTTTTAATACCTAAACCTGAGGCATACTTGTCTATCTCTGTTTTATCCTTGAGAAGACTGCCTGAACGTCTTTACTATGGTTAAGATTTATAAGTAAACTATTCTATTAGAATTTCAAGTGAAATAAGGTATTTAGACCATTGTTGAGGCATTCATTGTTGAGGCAACAACAATCGTTAATCTACACCCTACAGAAAACTGACCTGGATGATTAGCATCAATGCAATGCTGTTATAGGTCTGATCTGTTTCATTCTTTATGTTCAATCTTCGACAGACATTCCAAAATGTGAAAAAAGGAAAATTGTTTATAAAGCTGTGATAAAAAAAGGCCATTCATTAATAATCCCTTTGACTGGAATGGTTTTGCCAGGAACGAGATTAGCCAAGTACATAAACACTTGGAATAAACTCTCTGAAAAAACTGTTACTGCTGAATCTGTGGACATCTTTAAACAAAGACTGGATGCTGAGTGGTCCTCCAGAGAGTGTAAACTCAACTGGGAAGCTATGGATCAGCACAGTTCACCTGGTCACTAAAGAATCCTGAATTCAACTCAAATTGTTAACTCTGGAGCTCTAAATAGAGAAATGCTTAGATTGCTCCAAGCTGTAATTTAAGGTGAAGCATGGGCACTCCAAAAAGCAGATGAAGATTTGCTAGATGTTTTCCAGAGAAATTGCCTATGGATTGTTCTGGGTACCCAGCTGACTGACTGTATTTATAACAGTAGGCTGTACAAAAGTGTGGTTCAATCCTTCTTTCTAGGGTTATAATGAGAGAAAGGTTGAGATGGCTAGAGCATGTTCTACAGATGAAGGATGACAGATTTCTGAAGATTGTCCTTTTTGGCCAACTGTTTAGGGCTAAATGGAAAGCAGGTTGTCCATATTTGTTTGGGCAGAATGACTAAAGAAAGATTTAAGGAAAATGAGAACTTCCTAGGAGGATGTAAATACTGAGGCTTTGAATAGATTGGAATGGAGGAGGAGCATGTGTAACTGTGGTGGCCTCAGGCAGCTTGGTGCTGTGGCAAGTTTTTAGTAGTAGTAGTTTATTTGGAGCAGTTAAAATAGCTAAGCATGGAATAAAATGAACATATTACTCAATATCTTTTTTATGCTCTTTCTGAATACAATAATTGGTTTACTTGCAAATACAAATATCAACCCATTAAAGATCCTCAAAGATGATACCTTTTTCTCTTGATTTTAGTTATATAAAAGTATTCAAACAACAATTCTTACTTTCATTATATGCAGAATAATTGTTGTTAATATGCAAAAATAAAGATGAGAGAAGAGCCTCATGGTGAAAATTTGAAGGAGTTGAAAGTATCTACACTGGTTTACTGACAACAAAGAACTGATATGCTTATCAAATATAAGCTGACTTCACAAGAAAACCCCTTAATTCATTTGTCAACTTCCCAAAATATTGGCACTGGGGTGCATTTTAAGTACACCTCCTGTATCATCAACTACAAAGCAATTCACAAATCAAGATAGATCTTAATTTAGTACAAAGTACAAATTAAGTACAGTCCAATGTATAAGTACAGCTCCAACTACAGCTCCAATGTACTTTACCCCTGCCCCCCATCATATGCAAACTTTTTTCTCTATCTTTAGATACAGCTTATACACTGCTATTAGTGTTACTCTTGTTTCAACTGGTCTACCAATAATTGAATTGACAATGACATAATTGAGAACCAATTTTTTAACATTTTTAACCTTCAGTTAAAAGTTCAAACGTCTTGATTTGGAAGACAGCCAGACTTTCAGTAATTCGTCGAGTTTCAGCTCGTCTGTAACGTCAGTCTTGCAGCACGTCATGACAAGGTGATCCAAACGGTCATCGTCCATTGTTGTGTGTAAACGTGTCATGACCAGTTTCAGTTTCCTAAAACTTTTTTTTGCTATGGCCACAGTGGTGGTGCTTTCGCAAACTACTGGTAAACTGACCAGAGAGTCGAGATTATCGATTTGACAGCGTTAATTTCACGGAATACTCCCTCAAAGACGGTGTGATTTATGCCTTTGTTGCTTTCAACCTCAGTCCTGGGCAAAACGTGTTTGAAAGCCTTTAGTTCTAACATGAGTTCCGCAGGATATAAGCCTTTTCCAGGAAACATCTTCCTGAGTTTTGAAAGGCTTTCATAGCTGTCATCCATTTTGCCCAGTAAACTTTGGTGTGCTGGCCCCAGAAAAGATGAGTTGTCATAGATTGCGACATCCAAGCCGGTCACTAGGGCTGTAAGGACACCTCAGAGCTCTTTAGCATAGCACGATTTCCAATTACCCAGCGGGTTGGCTCCAGAATTAGCAAATGCCTCAGAATAACGAGCAGGTGGACGTCCAGGACGGTGTTTAAGTTAGAAATCGTCATTGGCCATTGAACCAAATTTCCCGCTTTGCTGGTTAATTTGTTTCAGCACTAAGATACGGTGAAGAATTTGGAATTGGAATCATTGATCTTTGATTGAATCATTTGAGCAAGACTTTGGACTTATGTTATATTTTGGCTGAAAGAGCAACGCGATCTATGAACAAATTCTACACGATCAGCTTTACTATGTTCCATGTTCTTCATTTAACCGAATGAAAAATTGTGCCGCCATCCGTAAAACCAGAACGTGTGTTGGTAAAACCGTTGCGTTAACCGACCAACATTAATATTTTGGTAGACGTCATGTCATTATTTTCATGTTCTTTATTTAGCCGAATAGAGAATAGTGGCACCATCGGTGAAATTACTTCACCAGTTGGTAGAACACCAAGAAATCCAAATGGAAACTTAATCTTTTAAATCAAACAAAATATCCATACACAAAGAAGAGATGGTAGAGGTGAAAGATCCGTCCTCATCCTCATAAAAAAAAATAGTTTAAAATTATTTTTATAGTTTTTTTTTGCTCATGGTGATACATACTGAAACCTAATGCTATGAAGCAAATCTGTAACAATATCTGGAAAAGGGACTCTTCTCCACCCTCCCAATGGGTGCTTTGAAGGACATCTTTTTATACTTTGCTTATGCTTCTATAACAATCGTCAGGGTGTTAAAAATGCATCAATACTGAATGTATGTTGAAAAAAAAACTAAGCATTGTAAAAATTTTATAGCCTATATAAATTAAAGCGAAAGATGACAGGAATGTATAAAGGTTCCGCCAAATTTAATTTTCTACGAGCTAGAATAGACTCAACAGAATAACATGAACCTAAAAAAAAATTTCAACCATGTCACATTCTTGCATATTGTATACAAAACAAAATTACTTTATAATTAGCATTGCCATTGTACCATAAGTTTCCATGGTATATTTGACTACTATTTCGTTAATAAAATTTTTGAACAGATATAAAATCAAAACTAAAAATTGTACAGAAAAACATTTTTTTTTTTTTTTTTTTTTTTTTTTTGGTAACTTGTATCCATTAAACATGCATAATTTTCATCTTTACTGTCGCCGCTCGGTCGATCTCATATCATTTGACCCTCAAGTATTTGATCTGGTTATTCTTTTCTTTTGAAAAGTTGGTTATAACCATAAATCAGAGACTTCTAGAATGTTCAACAGGTGACTTGATCAACTGGTAGCTGATTCGCAGCTGGTTTAATGTTTCCTTTGTGAAATGAGCCTATTAGTTCTTGTTTATAATCAGGTTTTGAATTTGGATTCGAAAGTCCAGCCCTGTTTGGAGGTTTATTGATTGAGTTTCTTCAATATTAAGATGCTCAAGCACACAAAAACAATTTGTAAAGACTGGAAGTTAAAACATACCAACCTGAGACACAAAGCAGTGGAATTTTTAGCATTTTCCTATAAAAGTGGCCTCACGTTCTATTCTGAGACAATAAAAAACAAGAAAAAAAACACTTCGAAAAATGGAAAGGTTTATTAAATAAGGTTTCATGGAATCTGAACAATCCAAAAACAGGTGAAACGACTAGTTATGGACTAAAAACAAAATAAAAAATTCAAAATCAACTAGCATTAAAGTAAGAACAATAGGCAATTCCTAGGGATGATGTTGCAAATATCACAAAATTGGCCCACCAGGTGGCAAAACCCAACAGTCCACGAAACACTTTAATCCCAAAGACATCCCTAAACATTGACATAGCTGTGGCAAATTGTTCTTTCTGATTATTGCCATCAGAAGCAGCAGAAAACGTCTGATTTCTAACAAAATGTCTGTTTACGGAATTTCCCATCCAACTGAAATCGCCTAGGGTTTTATATAGAACGGCTAAGCAGAGTGTGATCATAACTGGGGCAACAATTTGTAATGCCACTATAAACAAACAATGGAAAGGGCGAGCAACAGTTACTTGAATATCAACATTGGAAACACGTCCTGCTTCTTTCTTTTGTGAAAGCAGGGATTCTTCAGCGCTATTTAAGTATACTTGCAAATATGTTGGCAACAATATAATTCTGCTAATGCAAAAGAATATAGTCAGAACAATCCTTAGTATATCAAACATATTATCTGTCATGAAGGGTTTATCCCGCCCTGAGAATATGCGCTCTGTAAAATATTCTCTAGTAAGTGGCTTCACCCACATTAGAGCAACCAAAAATGGCATGATGAAGTTAGTATGCAGTAGTAACTTCTTAAATGGTTTCCCTTGGCACAGTTTCAAGGCATCCCAGTGCATACGGCTTAGTCTGAAACCAGGAAACGTAATTAAAGCTGCTGAAATCCCGCAACATACAGCAACACACAACTTCAAAATCAATTTACTTGCTATTCCATCAGAGTCAACCCCGGCTAAGTTGAGGAACTCATGGGCACTTTGATTAAAGCTTGCATAAGCTGAATCTAAGCCTAGCTCTAGCTTCTTTTCGTCAACTATCAAAATTGCTAGCGCAAAAACAAAGTAGCTACAACCAGATATGATAACAATACTGCGCTCTGCTTGAGTTTCATCACTTCTGAAATATAAACCAGTTGTGCTTAGCAAAATCTTTACGCTATAACACAAAAGGACTCCGCACCATAGAACGCTCAGATTCATTTGATTTCCAACATCCACGTAAATACCATAGTAAACTTCAGTGAATCCATATACTAAAAAAGCATATATTGAAAAATCAATTAGCCACTGATAGTCAATATAATACTTCAAGTTTATAATGTCTTCAAGGGTGATCATCTTTTTATTCAAGCTAATGTCTAAGTTTCTTGGAACTTTGAAAACTTTATCATCTTCGTCATCTCTATCTCTTTTTTTCTTTTTCTCTTTTACGTGACCTGCTAGTGAATGTAGGTATTCATCTGATGGCGGAAGATAAGCGAAAAGTTTCGTTGAACAGATCAACCACCTCCCAAGTGAAAATCTGCCACCAAATTTCTGCATCACTGATGCAGCAATCATGGTCAGTACCAACTGGAACCCAAAAAGAGCCATTTTTCCCCTGTTTGGTATCACAGCTGACAACCTAGAAAAAGAGACGAATTTTTTTTTCTTTTTTTTCATAAGTTTCATGATATAAGACAGACTGAGGACTTATTTTAGTTCTCACCCATCAGTTTTTATTGGAAAAATATGTTCTCTTTATGGAAATCATAATTTGTGCAACATTTTTAATTCTAGTAACAAAGGGGTTTTTGAACACTCTTTGACTTATTCCAGACCCTAATTTTAGAGCTTTAGCAATAAAAAGTGTATTACGAATTAAAAATAATAAGATTTTGAGTACAGGAAAAGAGTTTGTTTATATTCACAAATATCGTGAAAAGAAGATAGTCATTGAAGACTGTCAAATCTTAGGCATCTAATTTGAAATTTGGTTCATATAAACTACATGCACTGAATAAGATATTAGATCATTTCGTAATTACTGAATGGTATGGTTTTGCTTGTAAATTAGATTGATAGAAATCGCTCTAAGGTAAGTTTTGGTTTCTTTAAAATTGCTTACTGAAAATACATTTGCCGCCTCCTATAGAATATATGAGTTTTGGGCAAGTGACTACCTATTCCCAATGTACAAGCGCAAGCTTCCTTACGATTATCTGAGACCCAACCCTCTTCTCTCCCATTCGACAAAAATTGTGCCTTAAGCATTAAGATACGCAAGTATAGGATATCTGGACCTGAATTTTCATTTCCGAAAAATTTGGAGAATCCCAATGTTCAATTTAAAATGGCACTGGGCTCAGTCCTGGCTCTTTGCGCAACTATTTGGTGAATCACAGTCCATTCCCACGAAACTAGAAAAAAAATTTGTGTAGGCTATGTAAATAAAGACTGATCTCAGGGATTCATATTCTGGCACTATAGCAAAATGGTCATAAAATAATGGAAGGAATATGTTTATACTGTACTTATATTAGCAATATTAATCCACTGATCATCATCCTTGCGCTGGCAGGAACTTATTTAACATTGACAAACCTATTGTAAAGCCCGAACTCCTTTAGTAAACTAATTTTTTTAAACTGGAATTATTCGGAAAGAAGAGCATGTTTGATACTGGGTCTCCAAAAAGGCTTGGGTATTAAGGTGAATTTTTAGAGTAAATCTTGAAAGGGATGCCAAACGCAATCAAAACACATTATGTGCATGCTGGTTGTCAAATGACACATCAGTGACATCTTGTTCGAAATAGTCAAAAAGTCTTATAACAATACTTCTGGACATTCCCTATCCCCCACAGTCCTGGGCCAAGGGATGTAAATTATGCAATTTGCCCCCTGTAGACATGCAGAATTTACCATAAGAAAAGGGGAATGTTTGAGGCGAAACTTGGGGGAATGTTAAACTGAATCAAAAGGCACTATGTGCATCCAGTTTATCAAAAAAGCGTATCTGCAATATCTTAAGAATGGCTGATGGTATTAAGTTGAAACTTTCAAGGCATATTCAGAAGGATGTTGAAAAGTCGTCAGAGGATAATCAGCTCTCCGACCAGTTTTCTCCCATGCCCTTTTTTACTACATTTCCCCCCCCCCCCACCACCAAGATTAGCAATCAAATTCTGAAACAGCCATCTTGTAGACTGGCTGCCAAGAAGGAAAAGATTAGCTTTAAGAGCTTGTCTGTAAGTGTTTCTTATTCCATTTGAATGATTTGTTTTTTTACTTTGCTTGGTGTACCAGTCCTGGTTGAACTTCCTTGAAGTTATGATGCTAGGGCTGTTTTGATTTTTTTTTTTTTTTTTTTTTTTACAATTGAATTTCAATGTGAGATTCTTTTATATTGTTTTTTTTTCTTCATTTGTTTTGCTGAGGACGGTTCTTGGATATACGGTCGAAACATTCATTTAAAGTTGCACTCCACTGTCCTATATAAAAAATTTCCCTATTGTTCTACTTATTGTTTATGATAGAAAGGCAATGTGGTCTTCGTCGCTATTTGCGACTGCAACTCTGACTACTTGCGACTTCAACCACGACTCCTTGCGACGGCTACTGCGACTAAGGCTACTTGTGATTGTGACTTTGATTATTTGCCACTACAACTGCTTGCGACTGCAACTATTTGTGACCGTGACTACTTGGGACTACTTCAGGCTGCGAATACTTGCGACTATGACTACTTGCGACAATTTATGACTGTGACTCAAACTGCTTGTGACTATGAATAACACTGCTACTATTACTGCGAATGTGACTGCAAATACCACAGTAACTTCTTCTATTACAACTAAAACTTTTGAACCAAATCAAAAGATTTTAATTACATCCTGCTTGTAAAAATGACATAGTGTATCCAGGCTATCAAAAGGGCTATCTGCGACAACCCACGAATAGCTAAAGTTATTCAGTTGAATTTAGTGAGTAATGAGGGAATGATGCAAAAAATCAAAAGACACTAAGTGCATCCAATTTGTCAAAATGGTGTACCTGGGCGTATCTATATTAATCTCAGAAACGGCTACAAAGATTAAGTTGAAACTTTCATGGAATGCTAAGAGCGATGTTAAACGAAATCAAGACATGGGCGTAGGGAAGGGGGGCAGGGGAGGGCAGCTGCCCCCCCCTAGAACTTCAAATTTACGCTAGACATTAACGAGAACTTTTCGTATGTTGGAATTTTTGTTGGAAGTTACCTGGTAGATGGTTAAAAAAAGCTGGAAACAAACAGAAATTTCCAAATATCGTTTGCGATATCAACATTTACGTTTCGATCTTCAATATTGATTTTCGGTCCGATATATAGATAGGAGACTGGCCCACGATCGGCTGATTTTGACTTGTTTAATTCTCTATGAGTTGATTCAAGCGATAAGAAGTTGCTGAGCATACCAAAGCAAAGGTAACTCATTCAATACCATCCTTGAAAAAAAACAAATTGAAATACTTCGCCATTTTTCCACCTAGATGGCTCTCTATCCAAGTGGTCAAGAGTGCCAAACCTGGGCCACCCCGGCACTGGTTCAGCCGTCTCTGGCTTATGTTTGGCCACCGGACAAAAGAAAAAGAAAAGTAACCAGGGCAACATTAAAGCTTGTTTTTCGGCTATAAAATTAGGAAAGAATATGGTCAGCATAAAAAACTACAAAATGGATTTCATTAAGGTTTAAAAAAAAAACTAAAGAGTATTAATTTCTAATTATACATTGACTGATCAACACCAAAAGTAAGCCACTCCGCTAATCTTGGTGTTCTACCTGTCAGTGGTGGTAGTTTTATTTCAACTTCTGTCTTTAAGACAATATCCATATCCTCAGTTAGCGAAAAGTCTCTTGCTGCAGTCTCCTTCCAAAAGTGGACATTAAGTTCTTCAGTTGCTACTTTTTCAAATGTCTTGTGGTCTGAACATGTTCGTAAATAGGCCTCGCTCCAGGTGGTTAAAGAAAGCTCCTACACTGTGACGGTTGAAAGCAGTTGTCCGTCATAGACTTGTACTTTCTGGCGTTTTTACTGATAGAGTTTTAAGGCAATCCATAAAACCACGGTACCAATCTTTACCTGTAATTCCTCCACTGTCTCCACTGCCTTTGCAGTTCCGTTATCCGGTACTTATACTCTTAATAATGGCATAAGTGTATGCAAATTTACACGCTTCTATGGGAATACAGTCGAGAGCATATCAGCTATCGTTTTCAAGTAAGTTTTTAGTCCTTTTTCTTGTTCTTCTGTAAATATTTATCATGTGTTGTAACAGGGTGTAAGGAAACTTTGGTCCAGACTTTTTAGAGGGATATTCAGCTCTCAACCTTTTTTTATGTAGTCTTGCAGCGTTCCTCTAGGGACAGCCATGGCACTTCTAGATAATCCAACTGACTTCTTGTAGAATAAGACAGAAAAAATTGCTGTTTTATTTTCTTCTGGATCAAAGCCACCTTTCTTTCTTTTCTCTTCTGTTTTACTTTTAAGCATTTATCTTGAATGAAATTTAACAGGAAAAAATGGGACTTCAGTTCACCTACTGTTCTGACAGGATTAAACAACGCCAGAATTAACACAGTTTTGGGTCTTAAGCTTGCCTTCAACCTTTAAATATGCTGTTTACACAGCCTTTACAAGCAAAGCCCACTTTTGGACACCTTGGTACGGCATGCGGAATTTACCCCAGGTATTGTGGCCAAACATGAGAGTTCGCAATCCCGCAGGATGAAAAATACTAACAGCAAACTGGTGAAGATGGCACGTCTCGGAAGCTGCCAAAAACAGGCAAATAATAAGGGAATACAATGTGAGTTTACAACGCGAGTTTTCTAGTATTCGTAATTAGGCATAGGCTTTCAGACAAAATTGAACAAAATTCCAGAGTTATTCCCCTTAAAACCTGATCCAATCTGATATTTTTGGTAAAAGTATTAATTAAGGTCAGACATTTTAAAAACATACACTGCCATCTGTCAGAGCTTTTATAATGCACCAGAAGCCCCATAGGTTCTTATATTGAAACTGTTTTATACGAGGGGCTAATAACTGACCGTCGCAGGTGTCCCTTCCTTCGTGCCTCAGACTGTGCCTCCGTGCCTCCGGTACAACTGAAACAGCGTGTTCCTGGAAGCGAAGGAACACAGTTTTATCTTTGGCTTATGGAAAGCGTACGGCGCGTTTTTTACGACGGCAAACTTTCTCCTCTTGAGAGGTTATCTTTACTTGGTCGTGTTGTTTACTGCGTTCGACATTGGAGATCCTGGGTCCTAAAAAGTGGACATTATGCTTTGAACGAGAATTTTATTACCACAAATCTTTACCCGAGCCTTTACCATTGCCTAGAGATAAATATGCATTCCCTAGTGCTTCTCATTCGTCGATTCAAACGGTTTGGGCTCGAACGTCTTTTCAAACTCTCCGACATGAATAGCCAACCGTGTGAAGATTCTTTTAGGAAGATGCGGTCTCAAACCAGCACTTACAGTACTGTAATAAACTTTTCGTTCCTCCGACTTCTACATCGAATTCGTCGATATGAAAGTATAACGGAATTTGAAGCTCAATATTCTAATGAACAGTTGTCCTTGCCCAAGGCCAAGCGATTTAGATCCATTGGTGTTGTGTCTGTCAGTTCCGATTTTTCTTTGTCCGGGGACGATGAAATCAAGCTCGAGCTAGGGCTAGCTCGTATTGAAAGCCAGCGAATAATGAAAGCCTTGATACCCGACGACGTACTTTCTGCTTTCGGTCACCAAGTTCCGAATGTTCGTCTTTCTGTACTTCACAACAGTGACTCAGACGATGACTCAGAGGAAAATACTCTGTCCGATAAGCAGGAAAAGGCTTCCGCGACTGACATTGAATCGGGCTCGGAAAGTGACGGCATCTTTGAAGATTTGCCAGTGATTGCTCACTGTGTGAAACACCAAGTTGAGAAAAATTGGGTTAGTGAGCCTGTGACGAACATCAAGAATTCTAGGTTTTGTCTTGTCAAGACTTCTGACGGCTCCATAACACCAATAAAAAAATCCACGCTGTTGTGGCTTCTGAGGGAAAGCTCTGAGAAGCTGAGTAGTTACCGATTAAAACGGGTGATGGTCCAGGGCCGACGAGTAGGACTACGTGAGTCGCCACAAACCAATACAGAGGTCGGTGTGAAATCGGAATTGCGTATCGGTCAATGGTGCGTTTACAGGCCGGTTGGCAGGGGAAAGAGAGTATTAGTTGGGCGGGTCATACAGTTTGGCTACTTGTCTGGGCGAAGATGCCACTCTGTTGACACGCAGAATATGATGATGCCATTCCCTGACGACATGGGAATTCTGTGTCAGTGGTTCCGGCTGAATGCTGATCTCACACTAACTGCCGCATTGGTAGATCAGGGCTACTGTGACTCCAGCCTGTATATCATGCATTCAGCAGAACCCGTTTCTATGGAAATCGGCACCAACATTGTCTTTGGCTTTGACTCAGATTTCGTCACAAAGCTGAATTCATTTATCCAGAAGAAAGGGTTCCACTTTTTTGATCTCTCGTCAGCATCGCAATCATCATTTTAAAAATGGTACCTAAGCCCAAAACTGACCTCAAGACCATAACCACCACCATCGCCATGTTCTGTGTGTCAACAGAAGGAATTTTGTTTAACATTTTTCAGAGGTAGTTGTTTTTTTTTTTCCTTTCCCTCCTCCTCTCCACTCGGTGATATTTTAATATAAAAACATATAAATCTTACAACTTTATACATTATCACCTAAACTTCAAAAAAAAAAAAAAATATTATATACCAGTCAATGCATTAGTGGACATGAAGGCACACTACCATTTAACTTTTTTCTTGCCAAATATCTATCGCTCCCCCTGTTCCAGGGTGTCCTTCCCCCTCTAGGAGACGCTTTTCTGGTGGCATTTATACTTCAATTTCTTAAAATTCATATCCTTCAATTCTCACTAATACGAATTCGAATTTTAAAGGTGGTCTTCCAAAAGGCTTACTCTTACAACTTTAAAATTTTTTAACACAAAAAAAAACTATTTGCTCTCCCGTACACTGGGCGTCCTCCATCCACAAGAAACCCATTCTTGCGGTGGCACTTTTTTCCTTCTTTTTTTTCTTTTTTTTCAGCCCTTTTTACGACCTTAATCAACAAAAAAAACAAAATACAACCAACCCATCAACAAAAAACCAAAAATAACCTTAATACCGACGTGCATGAGGGCACAGAGCTGAACAGAATCTTGAACCATGTCTCCTACGGACGAGGAGGCCACCCATGGCGGGGCTGGTCCTTCTAGCTCAAGTGCGTGTGCCCCTCGTCCCCCATTCGCTTGAGTTCTTGATATAATTTTATGAGTCTCGAATGCATTCCAAGATCTAGGGCAGCGGAAGCGATGAATACCGTCGGAAAACTTGCTATGCTCAGTATAAAACTTAATAGTAGAAGACTTAGTGTTTATACTTGTGCTAACCGAGCTTAGTTTGATTTACTGAAGCTCATTTGTCCAGTTTCTTAGGGTTGTCATTTGAGCTGTGATTATCGAGATGATTACTGAAATGTACCAATAAATATCTGAGAAACTAGTTATTTTTTTTAGTTGGTTGCTTTACTTAGCGCTTTTTACTAATAACTCGGTAGTAACAGTTTTTCTGACTGTTGCTTTACAGTTTTCTCTTCAAATACCCAAAGGCCTGGGTTTAATACCAAGAAAGTTGGATTCTAAGTACATTCGGGAAAAAGGGATCTATGTTTCTTCCGGATTCTTTTGTGTCAAAGCAGCAGATTCCTTTTTTTTAATACAATTAAGAATCCGAGATCCAAGGGTGCGTCTTGGCACAGTCACTAAACAGAAAAGCATGTATGATAAAAGGAAAGGGACGTGTGAAGATGTGATAAAAGGCACCTTTTACCGCTGGCCAAGCCATATTGAATAGGGCTGCGAAGCGTGACGTCAATTCTTGGGCGGGAAATTTAAATAACGATGAAACGTGGATGCGTAGACACGTTTTCTCGGAACTTTGGCGAATTGTTTTGGCCTAAAATATTTGTCGTAGATCCTACTAATCCACCAGAACGTTTTCATGTCGAAATAATACTAGGAATATTGACAATCAGTTGTTAGTTACAACTAGAAACCACGTTTCACGGTACTTTGAATTTCGCACCTTGCTTTTTACGTCATCACCGCGCAGCCCTATGTTGTATAACTTAAAACCATGTTCCGGGATTTTTTTGTTTTTAAGAAAAATCGGAATTTTATTTTTGATCTGGTGGCAACGCTGCATGTGTAATAGGAAAAAGTGACACCATCAGTGCCATCGTAGGGTTACCTAGTTTTTGCATGGATATCAACAACTTACAGTCCTCCATTCTTCTTCTTTAGGTACATATCAGTTGTTTTTAGTCTTGGGGGTTCTTTTCCTTGCCAAATAAACCCGTAAATAATTTTTCCCAAGTTTTAAAAGATCGCTTTTGAAGGTGCTGAAATATTCGACAGATACCGAACAACAGACAAGCTGTATACTTTTACATATTGTGCCCTTTGGAATATGCCTCCGTGCCTCATGCCTCCAGGTGTCCCTCAAAATGCCCAGTTGTTAACCCTTCGGTTTTATAGCCCAACTGTAAACTTTTGAATTGAATTCTTAGAAGAAGCTGTTATTTAACCATAATGTGATTTGTGTCAAATCGCTTTTGTGGTGTTTATGTTCTCTGGAAATTGGAAGTTCAATAGTGGGTCTCTTATATTATACTGTTGCAGGAAAAGTAGAACATGGAAAATGTTAAATGCCGAGTTTTAGCGAAATATAGAATGACTAGTTTCTAGAGACCTATATTCAAAGGACCTCGGGAAGTATTAGTAAGACCCCTCCCCCCTCCATCACAGAAGCGGCTGCCCCCCTCTACACAAGATGCTGCCTACGCCCATGACTCAAGATACTATATGCATTCATATCTTCAATTTTCAAGAACAGTTAGGGGAGGGTATTAAGTTGAAACATTTAGAGAAAGTTGACGGGGATGTTTAAATTAGAGGCACTGTGTGTATCCCCTTGTTAATAGACTTAGTTATAATATTTTAGGAACAGCTGATAAAATTAAGTTGAAACTTTCAGGATATGTCAACTGGAATGTTAAACTAAATCAAAAGACACCAAATACATTCTGGTTGTCAAATGGCATGTCTGCAATACCTTAGGAATAGTTGAAAGTATAGAGTTGAAACTTTTGGAGAATATTGAGGGGGATGTTTAACTTGATCAAAATACAACTATGTGCATCCTGACTGTCAAATGGGTGTATCTGAAATATTCCAGGATCCGATTGTGGCATTTATTTGAAACTTCCAGGGAATGCTGAACTAAATCAAAAAATACTATGCATGTCCAGCTTGTTATAATAGTGGATGCAATAGATGCAATATCTCAAGAACAGTTAAGGGTATTAAGTTGAAACTTTCAGAGGATGTTGAGGGGAATGTTGAACTTGACCAAAAGACAATGTGTGCCCAGTAGTCAAAAGGGCGTATTTTCAATATCTCAGAAATCGCTAATGGCATTCAATTGAATGTTGAAATAAATCAAAGACACAAATTTGAACAAATAAATTACAATCCACTAAATTATTTAGCCAAAGACATGGAAACTGGAGAAATATTCATTATATTATACAACAATAAACTTTGGCAATTAAAAATGAAGAGAAATTAAAAAAAAATCCACAATAGAAGGGTTTCAAGAAAAGAAAAGAGCCATCTTAAAATTAAGACCAGCAGAAATAAATTCCTATAATAATTCAACCTTAAAGGACCATAAACTACTTTCCAAAAATAAATAAAACCCAGAACAAAATGAAATTAAAATCAATAATCATATCAAACCTAAAGATAGCAGATACCAATATAGATGAATAAATAAATCTTAAAGCAAGTAAAAATTAAATTGAATATTCAGGCTAAACTTAAAACAGACAAAAATTACTACAAACAGGAGTTTGTTTACTGTCGTCATCAGTAGTAAAACTAAACTAAAACAATTTAAAACAAAAGTTTATATACTAAATCAAATAACACTACATATTGTTTAAATCTCTAATTCTTTTCAAAGCAAAGGCGGAAGCTATTCTCTTTGACCTTCTTGGATTCGGTTTATTATCGTTCAATGATATAACATTTGGACAAAGGTCAACTACATTGGGTGAATTGAACTTACTCTGTCAGATTTTAATAAATTATCAAACAGTTCGTGGTAACGAACTGTAAGTAAGGAGCGACCCAGCTCAATGGTAACCGAAACTCCAGAAAACGGTATTTTGATACAAATAGATACATCAAAAGAATCAGATTTTAATGCTGATTTCAAATATATAAGTTTCATCAAGTTTAATTCTACCCATCAAAAGTTAGGCGCCTGAGAAAATTTGGCTGATTTTCGAAAAAAGGAGGAAAGACCCCCTAAAAGTTATAGAACCTTAATGAAAATCACACCATCATATTCAGCGTATCAGAGAACCCTACTGTAGAGGTTTCAAGCTCCCATCTACAAAAATGTGGAATTTTGCATTTTTTGCCAGAAGAAAGATCATGGGTGCGTGTTTATTTGTTTTTGTTTTTTTTTTCCCAGGGGTGATCGTATCGACCCAGTTGTCCTAGAATATCGTGGGAGGGCTCATTGGAATGGAAATTAAAAGTTCTAGTGCCCTTTTTAAGTGACCAAAAAAAATGGAGGGCAACTAGGCCCCCTCCCACGCTCATTTTTTTCCCAAAGTCACCTGATCAAAATTTTGAGATAGCCATTTTGTTCAGCATGTTCGAAAATATAATAAGTATGTCTTTTAGGATGACTTAACCCCCCGAAATTCCCGGGGGGAGGGCTGAAAGTTATGAACTTTACCCAATGTTAACATATAGTATTGGTTATTTGGAAGTATACAGACGTTTTCAGGGGAGATTTTTCCTGGTAGTGGGGGAGGGGGGGGGGGTGGGTCGGGGGTTATGTGGGAGGATCTTTCCAAGAAGGAAGTTTTCATGGGGGAAGGGACATTGCTATGAAGGGGACGCCGGACTTCCCAGCATTATTTAAAAAAAGATCAGAAATTTAATATAAAAAAACAAGTATTTCAACTGCAATAGCAGCAACATCGAAACTTCAAACGAACAGAAAATATTACATATATGATTGGGTTCACCCCGTGGTCAATGCCTCGCTCTTTAAGCCAAAGATTTTTTAGTACTTTCATAAGAGCTATTTATTCTAATTAACGGCCTTTGTGATTAAGCGGTCATTTTTAAAGAATTGGAACAAAATTCGAACTTTCGCTTAAAGAGCAAGGTATTGACTAGGGGGCGAACCCCCTAATAAACAAATTAAAAATATATGAATATAGAACTTCGTTACGTAAGTTAATTCGTAAGTTACGTATATTTATTACTAATAAAAACGTTCGCAAATAAAATTAAACAAGTTTCGAGAAAGCCATTTAACTAAATAAAAGTAAATTAATATGAAAATTTTGTTTTAACTATTCATGTACGGTGAGCCAAGATCAAAACCTGCATTTATTCAAAAACGTTCAAAAATTAAATAAAAAAAACAAGTTTTTTAAACTGAAAGTAAGGAGCGACATTAAAACTTAAAACGAACAGAAATTATTCCGTATATGAAAGGGACTGTCCCCTCCTCAACGCCTTGCTCTTTACGCTAAAGTTTGACTCTGTCTCACAACTTTATTTTTTAAAACAATAAAAAACTTTAGCGTAAAGAGCGAGGCGTTGAGGAGGGGACAGTCCCTTTCATATACGGAATAATTTCTGTTCGTTTTAAGTTTTAATGTCGCTCCTTACTTTCAGTTTAAAAAACTTGTTTTTTTTATTTAATCATAGATAGAGTTCAGCCCATACTCACCTATATCCCAATTCAAAGCAATATTCTTGAATAAGATTTTCTTTATTTCAAGAATTTCACGAAAATTTTGCTTAAAACCCCGATCCCTAGAAATCAAAGAGACATTCTCGAACAAAATGACTGACTGAGTGTATTTCGAGAATGCCTCTTTGATTTCTAGGGATCGGGGTTTAAAGCAAAATTTTCGTGAAATTCTTGAAATAAAGAAAATCTTATTCAAGAATATTGCTTTGAATCGGGATACAGGTGAATATGGGCTGAACTCTATCTATGATAATTTATTAAAATCTGACAGAGTAAAGTTCAATTCACCCAATGTAGTTGACCTTTGTCCAAATGTTATATCATTGAACGCTAATGAACCGAATCCAAGAAGGTCAAAGAGAATAGCTTCCGCCTTTGCTTTGAAAAGAATTAGAGTTTTAAACAATATGTAGTGTTATTTGATTTAGTATATAAACTTTTGTTTTAAATTGTTTTAGTTTAGTTTTACTACTGATGACGGTCACTGTATATGTGACCAAAATATCTGGTATTTTGTGAATTTCTATCACTGTTATCATCATCACTGTCTATTAAAAGGATTTTATCCCTATTTGAACTTTTATTTATCGTCATGGAAAGGCAGTGTGGTCTCCGAAATTATCTAGGACATAAACATATGGAATGGTGCTTAATTTGAAACTTATTGACAAGCATTATACCAAATTTTTGTGCTGGTACTTTTAATACCTAAACCTGAGGCATACTTGTCTATCTCTGTTTTATCCTTGAGAAGACTGCCTGAACGTCTTTACTATGGTTAAGATTTATAAGTAAACTATTCTATTAGAATTTCAAGTGAAATAAGGTATTTAGACCATTGTTGAGGCATTCATTGTTGAGGCAACAACAATCGTTAATCTACACCCTACAGAAAACTGACCTGGATGATTAGCATCAATGCAATGCTGTTATAGGTCTGATCTGTTTCATTCTTTATGTTCAATCTTCGACAGACATTCCAAAATGTGAAAAAAGGAAAATTGTTTATAAAGCTGTGATAAAAAAAGGCCATTCATTAATAATCCCTTTGACTGGAATGGTTTTGCCAGGAACGAGATTAGCCAAGTACATAAACACTTGGAATAAACTCTCTGAAAAAACTGTTACTGCTGAATCTGTGGACATCTTTAAACAAAGACTGGATGCTGAGTGGTCCTCCAGAGAGTGTAAACTCAACTGGGAAGCTATGGATCAGCACAGTTCACCTGGTCACTAAAGAATCCTGAATTCAACTCAAATTGTTAACTCTGGAGCTCTAAATAGAGAAATGCTTAGATTGCTCCAAGCTGTAATTTAAGGTGAAGCATGGGCACTCCAAAAAGCAGATGAAGATTTGCTAGATGTTTTCCAGAGAAATTGCCTATGGATTGTTCTGGGTACCCAGCTGACTGACTGTATTTATAACAGTAGGCTGTACAAAAAGTGTGGTTCAATCCTTCTTTCTAGGGTTATAATGAGAGAAAGGTTGAGAAGGCTAGAGCATGTTCTACAGATGAAGGATGACAGATTTCTGAAGATTGTCCTTTTTGGCCAACTGTTTAGGGCTAAATGGAAAGCAGGTTGTCCATATTTGTTTGGGCAGAATGACATAAAGAAAGATTTAAGGAAAATGAGAACTTCCTAGGAGGATGTAAATACTGAGGCTTTGAATAGATTGGAATGGAGGAGGAGCATGTGTAACTGTGGTGGCCTCAGGCAGCTTGGTGCTGTGGCAAGTTTTTAGTAGTAGTAGTTTATTTGGAGCAGTTAAAATAGCTAAGCATGGAATAAAATGAACATATTACTCAATATCTGTTTTATGCTCTTTCTGAATACAATAATTGGTTTACTTGCAAATACAAATATCAACCCATTAAAGATCCTCAAAGATGATACCTTTTTCTCTTGATTTTAGTTATATAAAAGTATTCAAACAACAATTCTTACTTTCATTATATGCAGAATAATTGTTGTTAATATGCAAAAATAAAGATGAGAGAAGAGCCTCATGGTGAAAATTTGAAGGAGTTGAAAGTATCTACACTGGTTTACTGACAACAAAGAACTGATATGCTTATCAAATATAAGCTGACTTCACAAGAAAACCCCTTAATTCATTTGTCAACTTCCCAAAATATTGGCACTGGGGTGCATTTTAAGTACACCTCCTGTATCATCAACTACAAAGCAATTCACAAATCAAGATAGATCTTAATTTAGTACAAAGTACAAATTAAGTACAGTCCAATGTATAAGTACAGCTCCAACTACAGCTCCAATGTACTTTACCCCTGCCCCCCATCATATGCAAACTTTTTTCTCTCACTTTAGATACAGCTTATACACTGCTATTAGTGTTACTCTTGTTTCAACTGGTCTACCAATAATTGAATTGACAATGACATAATTGAGAACCAGAATACACATGGGAAATGGTAAAATTCTAGACAAGCTAGTTTTTGCTTTCTTGGAAAGGGGTTAGCCAAGGTTAGGAAAATGAAATTTTCAGCATTGAATCAATGACCAAAAGCATACTCTGGGAAGCTATTGCCAAGCTATACTATGTTGGCCCTTTTCTCATTTTAAGTCTTAATTTTTGTTATACCTATACAGTTTTTGTTAAACATATAGTTTTGACAAAACTATACATACCTTAATATGCATTGTCAGTTTAATATATACAGCTGATATTTATTCCTTAAAATCTTAATTAACCTTTGATTTCTTAAAGTTATGAAAATGAAAACATTTAAAAGAATTTTTTCAGTAAAGTATAAATTATTATGTTAAATCGCACTTGCTAGTGATATAGTGATGATAGGGCTGTGGGACATCAGCTTCATCTCATTGCGTGAGCCTTAGTTTGGTCTCCCATTCCTTATCAAGATTCACTTTGAAACTGTCAATGGATGGTGAACTCACTGTTGTTTTCACTCAGATCATTCCAAAGGCTTATGATGCAGTTGGAGAAGAAATGGTTCCTCTTCTTTGTATTAGCACATTTCCAAAAAAGCTTTGCTGAATGACCCCTGGTTCTTGATGATTGGGCAGGCTGGAATAAGTCTTTGTCTTCAGACTGGAGTAGTTTTTAAGTCATTATCATATCACCTCTTTGCTGATGGTATGTTAGAGTTGGTAGCTTGAGGCACTGCAGTTGGCATGCATACTCTTTGTCTTTGAGTCCCATTACGCATTTAGACACCTGTCTTTGGACAGACTCAAGAGCCATCTGGTCTGCTTTGTTAATTGGCTTGGCAACACACATTCCAAATTCTAATCTTGGTCTCACCAGGCTCTTGTAGAGTTTTTCTGGCTCTCGTAGAGATTATATTCTGGCTTTTAGAAAACATAGGGGTTTAGAACCCGGCTCATATTAATTTCTGCTCGCTTTGAGTTTGACTCTGCTATTTATTTTAATTTCTGTTTGTTTTGGGTTTCATTTATTTATTGATACTGATTTGTGGTAGTTGTATGCTTGGTACATTATTTGATTCTATTTTTGTTCATTTTTGGTTTAATGGAGTTCTTTACTTTTTTTTTAAACTTATTTTGTGGAAAAAGCTTTTTTAATTAATTTCTGTTTATTTTATATTGACATAGTCTTTTTCAGGGAAAAAGACTGAGCCTCATCTGAAGTTAAACAACCACCTCTTCCATAAAAACCTTAAATACCCCCTGGGCATAACTTACTACCCTTGCCCCTAATCTCTGGGGTTTGTTTAAACCCTAAAAGCCTTGTTATATGTTATTTAGACTATTTTGAATAGAATGGCTATCTCAGATGCATTTTGGACAATACAACATGTGGAGGGGGGGGGGGGGTATCTGCCCTCTGATCACTGTGACTCTTAGAATGAGCACTAGAGTATCTGATTACCAATCCAATAACCCCTCCAAAGTTTATATGGCCATGCTTTCTATATAAAAAGCTTATATGCCCCCAGGGTATAACTTACAACCCTTGCCCTGAGGGCTGGGAGGATTTGTTATCCTCAAAAACATAATTTCCAGACCTTTCAAATATGTTGAACAAAATGGCTATCTCAAAATTTTGATTGAAAGTGTTTGGGGAAATGACAGGCATGAGTGGGGGGGGCATTTACCCTCTGATCACTTTTGACTAATAAAAAAGGCACTAGTCCTCTCAATTTCCAATTGAATGAGCCCTTTTTGAAGCTTCTACAAAAAACTTCTCCATAAAAACTTTATATGCCCCAACAGCATTACTTATGACCTTTTTTCCTGAGGGCTATGGGGAGAGGGGTCATCCTCAAAGACATGATTTCCAGACCTTTCAACTATGTTGAATAAAATGACCATGTCAAAACGTTGATTGGAATTTTTTGGGGAAATGATGGGCATGGGGTGGGGGGTGATTCTCCCTCCAATTACTTTTGACTGTTAAAAAGGGCAATAGTCCTCTCAATTGAGCCCTTTTTGAAGTTTTTAAAACAACACTTTCTATAAAAATGTTATATACCCCCAGGGCATAACTTACAACCTTAGCCTTGATGGCTGTGGGGGGGGGAGGGAGTGTCATACTCAAAGACATAATTTCCAGACCCTTCAACTGCATTCAACAAAATGGCTATATCAAAATGTTGATCAAAGTGTTTGGGGGAAATGATGGGCAGGGGGGGGGAGGTAATCACCCTCTGATTGCTTTTGACTATTAATAAGTGCACTAAACCTCTCAATTCCCAATCAAATGAGCCCTTTTTGAAATTTCGACAACAATGCTTTCTATAAAAGCCTTATATGCCCCCAGGGCCTAACTTACAACCTTTGCCCAGGGAGCTTTGGGGGGTTTGTCATCCTCAAAGACATAATTTCTGGACCTTTCAACTATGTTGAACAAAATGGATGTCTCAAAATTTTGATTGAATGTATTTGGGGAAATGGTGGGTGTGAGAAGGGGGTAAGTTGCCCTCCAATCACTTTTGACTATAAAAAGAGCACTAGCCCTTCCAATTTCCAACTGAATGGGCCCTTTTTGAAGTTTCTACAGCAGCACTTTCTATAAAAACCTTGTATATCCACAAGGCATAACTTACAACCCTTGCCCTGAGGGTTGTGAGGGGGGGGGGTTGTCATTCCCAAAAATATAATTTCCAGAAAACTACATTGAACAAAATGGCTATCTCAATATTTTGATTGGATGTCTTTGGAGAAATGGTGGACGTGAGAGGGGGATTAGTTGCCCTTCAATTTCCAATCAAATGAGCCCTTTTTGAAGTTTCTACAACAATGCTTTCTATAAAAGCCTTATATGCCCCCAGGGCATAACTTACAACCCCTACCCTGAGGGCTGTGGGGGCGGGGGTGTCATTTCAAAGACCTTATTTCCAGAAATTTCAACTACACTGAAAAAATAGGTATCTCAAGATTTTGATTGCATGTATCTGGGGAAATACAAACAGAACATATTTATTTCATCTTTAAAGGCATAATAATTTTAAAATCCTGTTAATGTACTTTACTTGTATTAATAAACTATGTATGCACTACATACTGCATATTTTGCCAAAAATATGTCTTGCCTGTGAATGTACCTTAGAGTTGTTTGCCTGTGAGCACAGAGAAGTTTCTTTTGTTGTTGTCACAGTGACAGGTGTAGTTTTGTTAATGCTACTTTCCACAAAATTCTCACTCATTTTGCCTTCTCCCTTCCCTAGTCCCTCAAGCTGTTTTCTTTTCAGTCATGCAAAAGCAGTTGTTTAAGGTGGTTTCTAGTTTCTCCTTCTGCTTTGTTATTACACATGATATCTGCTAAATGGAAAAGAGTCTTTTTGTCTATTCCAAGGAAGTTAGAAATTGTTAAAAAAAATTGAAAGTGACATCAAAGGCAGTGCAATAGCACTGCCTAAGTAAAGAACAATGTTGTATTTATTTTTTGGTTTCTTTCTTTCTTTTAGACCAGGGCACTTTGAATTGAAGGAGTTGAAGTAGAAACTTCAAAAAGGGCTCATTTGATTGGAAATTGGAATGACTTGTGCTCTTTTTAATAGCCAAAAGTGATTGGAAGGCAACTAACACTCCTTCCATGCCCACAATTTCCCCAAAAACATCAAGTCAAAATTTTGAGATGGCCATTTTGTCCAAAATAGTTGAAAGATCTGGAAAATATGTCTTTGAGGAGGACACTCCCTCAAGTCCTCAGGGCAAGGGTTGTAATTTATGCCCTGGGGGCATATAAGGCTTTTACAGAAAGTGTTGGCATAGACACTTCAAAAAGGGCACATTTGATTGGAAATTCAAAGGGCTAGTGCCCTTTTTAATAGTCAAAAGTGATTGGAGGGCAACTAACCCCCCTCTCATGCCTACCATTTCCCCAAACACATCTAATCAAAATTTTGAGATAGACATTTTGTTCAACATAGTTGAAAGTTCTGGAAATTAGGTCTTTGAGGATGACCCCCCCCCCCACAAACACACACACAGCCCTTGGGGCAAGGGTTGTAAGTTATGCCCTGGGGGCATATAAGGTTTTTATAGAAAGTGTTGTTGTAAAAACTTCAAAAAGAGCTCATTTAATTAGAAACTGAAAGAGCTATTGCCCTTTTTAATAGTTGAAAGTAATTGGAGGGCAACTAACCCCCCCCCCCTCTCACACCCACTATTTCCCCAGACACATGCAATCAAAATTTTGAGACATCCATTTTGTTTCATGTGGTTGAAAGTTCTGGAAATTAGGTCTTTGAGGATGATAAGGGTTGTAAGTTATGCCCAGCAGGCATATAGGTTTTTATAGAAAGTGTTATTGTAGAAACTTCAAAAAGGGCTCATTTGATTGAAAAATTGAAAGGGCTAGTGCCCTTTTCAATAGTTGAAAGTGATTAGAGAGCAACTAACTCCCCTCTCATGCCAACCATTTCCCAAACACACACTGAATCAATTTTTATGTTTTTGTACAGTATTTAAAAAAAAATATTTACATTGGTGCAGTTAATCCACACTGTGGATAATTGAACAGCAGACAGTTGGGAGTTGACTGTACTTCAAAGCATCTTCCTGGGATATACTTTTGTCTGTAGATCTATCCCTGAAAATTTATTTTCCTAATCTAACCCCTTTCCAAGATATCAAAAAGTAGCTTGTCAAGAATTTTACTTGATATTTGGAAAGAATAGAAAAAAAGGGTAGGCTATCAAGTGGTATGTTCTCTGGTAAATTTTTTGTTATTCATACAGTTGACTTACAAATAAAGTAAATATATGCCTATCAGTCAATATATACCAAATCATAGCCTATTATTGAGTTAGGACTAAAGTGAATACACCATTTGATGCCTTTTTTTATGCTGATTACAAATATAATAAGCATTTCTATCGGAAATGAATTTCAGCCCCCCCCCCCTATATATGCCAATTCAGGGTTAGGTTAGGTATAGCCTATATAGGGGGGGGGGCTGAAATTCATTTCCAATAGAAATGCTTATTATATTTGTAATCAGCATAAAAAAAAAGGCATCAAATGGTGTATTCACTTTATTTGAAACAAAATAAGGTAAAATTCTACTTTAGCTACTTTTGGCTATCTTGGGAAGGGGTTAGGTTAGGAAAATGAGACTTTCAGGGATAGGTCTACAGGCTAAAGTATGTCCCGGGAAGGTATTTTGAAGTACCTACCTCCACTTCTTCTCCCTCTAGAGGGTCATGAAATTTTTCTACATGACAGGTCTATACCCATTGAAATTTTGACAAAACAACATTTTACCTTAATTTTCAGTTATCAGTTTCTTTTACTCTGGCTTTAGCTCTGAAAATGCAATTTCAGTTATTGGAGCAGAATTTTAAGACAAATAAATAGTATATTTCCAAAATTTAGGAAATGTATTTGCATATCTTTAAAACCTTATAAATTGGGATTGAGCAAAGTTGTGAAGCTAAAAAAAATTTTGTTTTACTTCATTTAAGCAGAAGATCTATTTTGCAAGGTTTCACTTCTATAACTCACATATTTTTAAAGGTCATCAAAGGTCAGGACCCTCTAGAGGGAGAAGGAGTGGAGGTGGATACTTCAAAATATCTTCCCAGAACATACTTTAGCCTGTAGACCCATCCCTGAAAGTTTCATTTTCTTAACCTAACCCCTTTCCAAGATAGTCAAAAGTAGCTAAAGTAGAATTTTACCCAAAATAATAAGATTTGGTCTATATTGACCACCTTTTTATGCTCTTTCTAAATATAATAATCATTTTTGTCAGAAATGGATTTTTATCCCCACCCCCATATATACCAACTCAGGGTATATATTTGCACATTAGGGGAGTGGGGGTAAATTTAATTTCTTATTTAAATGAGAGGTAAGTTTAAACTTTCCCTCCACCCCCCTAATGTGCAAATATATACCCTGAATTGGTATATATAGGAGTGGGGGGTAAAATTCATTTCAAACAAAGAGCATAAAAAAAGGCATTGAGTGGTATGTCTACTTTATTAGTAAGTCAATAATATGAATAACAAGGAATTTACCTGTTCTCCTTAGCCTAACCTAATCCTAGGTCAGTAATTTGATCTGCTCAAAACTTACCTGATTATTATACCCATTTTTTGAGAATAATGAATAACACAATAATTTCATGTTTTTTTCAAAATAATAATAATAGCCTATCACTTACTTAACACCAGAGACTGTAAGCTTTAAACCTTTCCTTGCAATTCAAGGTTTAAAAATAGTTTTCTTGCCACTTTTCTATGTTGCCAAATAACGACGTCTTATAAGTGCAAATTAAGGCCAAGAAAGAGACATTTTTGCTAAAAAGAAAGTGCAAGTCAAAACATTCGTGCAAGCGCGGCGTCAGTCGCGTGTGCAGCCCCTCATACTGTTCTGACCACCCTTATGTCATTTAAAAAAAATTACAAGTTATCCTGTGATCATTAAACATATTTCCTTTAAATTTTTCAAACGTATTTAAAATAAAGTCAGGAGATTTAAATCAACCTCAAAATATTGAGTTATATCACAACTATCGTTGTTTTTATAGCTAAAAGGCACTGCTCTGCTAGTAATTTGCATTTGCTTATTTTGATTCCCTGGATCTTTAACTGTGATATAGTTAACTTCATCAAATGCTTAGATGAGATGTTGACTTGATTTCTGTAAATGTTTTGAATGGAATATAAAACGTTAAAGTAGCTAGTCATGAATTATAGCTGACTTCACTGTGAATTAGTGAACATATTCTTAGTCGTATAAAATATTATTCTTCTTCCTGTACTTGATTTTCTCCTTCTTCCCTTTTCTTGCAAATTTGTTTCCAATTTTTATAAAAATGAGCAGTGGCTTAATTTCTTCAAAATCCTGGGGGGGGGCAAAGTTGGAGCCTATTTTCCGAAATCAAATGAAAATAACTTTAAAAACTGAAAAATGAGCCATTCGGTACGATAAAGGTACTATATAAGCACTATAAAGGTGCTTTATGGTACTATGAAAGTAAATATAAACTTAAGAAAACTAATCTGTTTCTGTTGATACTTGAATTATGCAGACTTATCTTAGTTTTGACCAGTATTTTGAAGAAACTAAATTTCAGCTGGGGGGGGGGGGACAACTGGGATATGGGGGAGGGGTGGTTTAAACCAATGTATCGGAGGAGCAGTTGCCCCCCCCTTGCTCCATAGCAAATGACACCCCTGGAAATGAGTAGTTTCCTGGTACATTCTTAGGAAGTTGATAGCTGCTTGTTCAGCGAAAGTGGTGCTTCTCTTTGATCACATTCAGTTTGAGCCTACTAATGAATAAGAATAAATGCGAATGAGACAAGAGTTCTGAGAAAGAGGTATTTTAGATTATGTGAATCAGAGCCAGTCGGAGGTAACGCTACAGTGTTGCCTGTAGCAAAAGCTAAAAGGCTCCAATGTTGTTGTTTTTTTTCCAGAGGCACTTTATATGGAAGGGATGGTCGTATAAGCTTCAGAGGGGGCTCCTTCGATTTGAAATTTAATTCTCTAGCCTCCTGGGACCTGGTGTCCACGTCTGTGGACACCCCCATAAAATATTTTTTGTGCAAAGGCCTCGCCATCTAGCAAAGATTTCGTTATTTCAACGTGCTTTTTGGACCTGGAAAGCCATCTACGATTTTTTTCAGAAAGTTTCTGCGACTTTTAGTGGTGTTTTTACAAACTAGAAAAGGCTAAAATAAGGAGATGAAAAAAAGCAAAGGTAAGAAAAAAGAAAAAAAAAGAAAGTGGTGAGAACGAGTTCTGAGAAAAATCAGGTGTACTCTCTTGATTGTAGACAGTGCTTAGAAAGTTTTAAAAGCAGTTAGTTTGATAAGTGCCATCTTTTGGAACTTGGAAAACCTCCATGTCCACGTCTGTGGACAGGCGGTTCCAATCGAGTAAAAAGCTAGGGTTGATTTTTCGTAGTTCAAATCTTGATTCTAATGGGGATAGCTGAAGCCAATGATTGTTTTATTTACTAAATTGGCAACAACCTAGCCGCCACTCACCCATAAGAAATCGCCACCCCCGTAAAGTGTCCCTACCCACCCCCATTCTGTCTCCCATACCCTTTTCTTCCTCACTTTATAAAAAACTTTTATTCCCTTTTTTTGCAAATAAAATCAACCAAAATCACAACCCGTAAGTCTGCTAAAAATTAAACTATTTTGTATATATTATTTTTTCATTGTTGAATATTTGGTTATTTTATTTGTTACCCTTTTTATCTTTTTATTTTATGACCTTAAAATATTTTATAGTTATGACCTATATTTATGACTTTTGTATTTTGTGTTTTCTGACTGTTACCTGTCGTGTTTTCGTTACAGTGGTAACTATGTGTTGTTATTGTATTATTTTGTTATTGTATTTTTTTTTTACTAAGAAATGCAAATTTGGTCCACTAGGGTTTGTGATAGTTCTTTTGCCAATCTCTATCTATCTATCTATCTATCTAGCTATTAGTTTCAAGCTTACTGAACCTGTTCCTTTATTGTAGTTTCCCTTGATGACGCCCTTGGAATGCTCGATGAGAGTGACCTGGACCTCTCTGATTTAGATGATGATGAGGAATGGATAAAAAACCACTCCTTGTCGTCTTCAGACTGTGATGGTGAACCAGCTGTTGCAGCCATTCCGTCATCAAGCAGTTATGCTGTTCTTCCAGATGTTGAAAATGAAGAATCTGATGATGACGTACCCTTAGCAACCCGTGCCAAACGCTTGAAGGCTGACAAAGTAGCAGCAACCTTGTCCTGGAGGAAGTCTCGGCGGTTCGATAATCATCGTGGCTCGGACGTGGGCCCCGCTCATTTCCAGGACCACGACGATTGGAGTACAGAACAATTCTTTTTGCAATATTACCCGGAGAGCTTCTTCGAACGTATAGCTTTTTGCATGAACTACAACTATCAGTTGGCCCACCACAAAAGCTTGAATGTAACTCCAGACGAGCTGAAAATTTTTGTTGGCATTGTCATCCTGATGGGGAACCTCAAGTTTCCTCGGATCCGCATGTACTGGTCTGGGAAGTTTAGGGTGGAAGCCATATCACAAAAGATGACTCGAGACAGATTCTTCACAATCCGGTCAAACCTGAAGTTCGTTGTTGATTCAGAAATCTCAGACGAAAAAAAAACCAAAAATAGGCTTTGGAAGGTGCAGCCGATCCTTGACAACTTCAGGAATATCTGTCTCCAGTTGCCACGTGACAGGAACTGTTCAATTGACGAACAGATGATACCCTTCCAGGGTATGTCGACTCTCAAGCAATATGTACCTAACAAGCCCAATCCGGTTGGATTAAAGAATTTTGTCCTTGCCAGCTCCTCAGGGCTGATACTTGACTTCCAAATCTACCAGGGAGCCACCACCCTGGGAGAACAGCTGGTAGCACATGGCTTGTCAGCTGGGATCGTACTGCGCTTGTCTGAGACCCTACCAGAAGGTACATACCTCTATTTTGACCGATTCTTCTCGTCTGTTAAGCTCCTCGACATGCTGACTGAAAGAAAAATAAATGCGACCGGAACTATCATGAAGAACCGTTTGGGTGCCAACGGCCCAACGCTTTTTACCGAAACAGAAATGAAAAGAAAGGGCAGAGGAACCTCTGTCATGTCTGTGCGCTCAGATAGAAAAGTAGCCGTGACCCAGTGGTATGATAACAAAGTGGTTCTCCTGTCTTCAAACTGCAAAGGTATAGAAGAGGAGACAGAGGTCAAACGGTATGACAAGCGCCAGGGGTCTAGCGTGCAGGTCAAATGTCCACAAGTAGTCTCCGACTACAACACCTACATGGGTGGGGTCGACCTTGTGGACCGCATGGTCAGCTATTACCGATTTGAGACGCGTACTAAAAAATGGACTGTGCGTCTGTTTCATCATTTTGTGGATGCTGCACTAGCCAATGCATTTCATGAGCTGAAAGGCCATGGCCCAGAAGTTTCTGGTGACCTCAAACAGCTCATTGATCTTCGTTTCAACGTGGCCGAGTTTTTGCTCAATTCTGGAAGCTCGGAGTCACGGGGTCAAGAAAATAGCAACGAAGAGCCATTGGGTGAAACTCAACACCGTGTTTTGAGTGTGAAAAAGAGGCCAATCCCTCCCCCATATGCCAGAGCTGCACTGCATCTACCAGAATTTTGTGACTTGGCGAATGCAGCCCGATGCAGAAGGCCTGGATGCTGCAAAAGGTCAAGATGGATGTGCTCGCAGTGTAAAATCATTCTCTGCTTGACAAAAGACAACAACTGCTTCAAGAAATTTCATGAAGAGTAACGTTTTGTTTTCAACGTTTTGACATATCTCTTTTAATAGACGAAACAGATTTTTACTATACTCTTAGCTCGATAGAGACCCAATGTCCACACCTGTGGACATCCTCCAGAGGGAGGGAGGGGGGGTCAACTTTTTTTTTTAGTTGATCAATGGTCAAAATGATTTTTTTTAAGTCAACTACAAAGAAATGAACATAATCAGGAAAGTATTTCTATGGTCAGGTCTCAGGAGGCTCTAGTACAAATTTTTAAGATTCAAAAGTGATCGATGGGCAACTAAGGTTTTTATGGAATGGGTTGTCGTATAACCTTCAGAGGGGACCCATTTGATTGGAAATTGAAAGTTTTAGTTCTTTTTATTTAATTTTTCATTTTTTCTTCTTTAACCACATATGAAAATCCTTTTTTTCTATTTTTGCTCACTGTCCGAGGTCACAATAAATATGGCTTTCTTTGACTCAAATTGGGACCGAGATGGACATCTAATTGAATATAAAAGTAAAAAGAAGCAGTCAGCCGAGATATTGAATGATTAAAGGGGTTTTTCTGCCGTCCAATAGAAAACTGTTAGCTAACATTTTTCCCAACAATCGTTTTTCAGCCGTCCAACTAAAAATTGTTAGCTAACATTGTTAGAGGATTTTTCTAACAAATCGAATGCTTGTTGAAGGAAATTGTTGGGGAATTTAATGCGAAATATTCAAAAATAAGCAGGATGGGTACTTTTTATGCTAATAATATTGATAGAGTCGAGATCTCATTGAAAAAAAAATTAATTCTTCCGTTGAAAAAAAATAGAAAAACAACGAAATTGCCGCGTAGTCATAGCAATTTGATATTATCAAAAATCTAACGATTTCACTTATGCAATCAAACTGTATTTTTTACTAAGTTGATCCACTTCCTCCGTACATGGGATAATTTATGTAAATGCACTAAACAGTTCCTTTAGGAAAGCTTGAGCACTGGTGTTTCAATTTTCGTTTAAATTCAGTGTACTTTGCCAATTAATAAAATGCTTTTTGCCTTTGTTTCACTTGCTGGCATTAATAGTCATATTTTTTTCTATAAGATATGAACACTTTGAAATATTCTATTAATTAAATTTCATAGATTTGGTATCAGTTGGGTATTATCAAGCCGAGACAAACTCACTGCAACACTATCTTGGTCAGAATTTTTCTTCAAATTTCCTGTCCAATATCATGTTTCTGCGAATTGTGATCTAACTATTTCTGTTAGCTAACAATTCTGTTTCACCGTCCAAACAAATTTTCGTTAGCTAACATTGTTAGCTAAAAATTGGGACCGCGGAAAAACCCCTTAAAAATACCATACAAGAAATTTGAGATTGAATTTTTAACGACTGTTGTAGGACGAAAGGTTATATTTGAATACGTGGCCACGTGTTGGTCTCTTACGTATTATTCATAATTTTTTGTTAAATTTGTTTGATTTTACCAGCACCTTTTGGAAGAGGCAGTCTGGGAGTCTGAGTTTTTTGTTGTTGTCCAACCATTTCATAGGCTTTATAGTCACACTTGCTCAACTTTTTCTTTATTATCTGCTTGTCCTTCACTTCACTTTCATGGAATTCAGTTTTTAATGGAGTGTCAGTCAATATTCTAGTTTTACATCTCAAACGGTTTCCATGACCTGTTGTTAGTGTTCCATTAGCCCTTGGGAATAGTCTTAGAAATTCTGGAGAAACCAAACTTGACTTTTAGCAGTGAAATTGTTGGTATCTATATCTGATGATTCCGAAGTAGATTCATCAACTAATCTCCCATATAAGAGTGGTCTACCAGTATTTAAAGAAGGAAAAAGGCCACATTCGGGAAAACGTAGCGACTGAAAAAACAAATACTGGTAGACCTAACTGATTAAATTATGTTTCAAGGGAAAATATTTAACAAATATATGTCACAAGAGAGCTCTATCACCTTTAAGTAGAAATGTGTTTACCCAGGTTCAGAAAAAAAACCATTCATTCATTTTTTTTTTGTGTTTGAGTTCCTACTAAATAGGTTCGAAGCCTCCAACATCAGAAGTTTGCATCTTGTGTGACCAGTGGGGTCGGAAGGTAAGCAATTTGATGTCAAGCTTCTTACACAGCTCAACCGAACAGGGTATAAGTGGCTATCGTGGATGTTTAGGAGGAAAACAGTTGGATTTCTCCTATCCGTCTTTTTTTTACGAAGTGCTTCATTGTGTGTAAGAACAAGCTACCTTTCAATCATCTACTTGAGTGGACTGGTCCTAATGTGCTGGGAGGAGCAGTGCTTATCATAAATTACGCAAAGTGCATCCTAAAGAACACAAGATATTCTACTACCAATTTTTCTAACTACGGACTAAACACTTGCCTTTTTGGGATCTTTTTTTGTCAAATTAAAGTGATAGCCATCACCGTAAGAGTCACTGCTGGGTGGTAGAGCAGGCGAATGTTCATCTGCAATCGCTATTGCTCTATTGAACTGTGAAAATAGTCATTTAAGGTTGACCTCTTAATACCAAATTCTTCCACAGGTTTTTGCACAGTGATTTGTCGAAGATGACCGCTTTGGCTACCTTCGTTATAAATTCCAAAATAGAGCCACTTATCATCTTACGTCTAGAAAGTCTTGGGACAGCCCTGAATTTCTACTAAAAATTTCTATCTACGGAATAAAATAAATATAAACAAACCTTCTATTAGAGCCAGCAGGGAGATGCACTTGAAATATAGGATACCTGTTAAAAAATGCTAATCTGACGAGCCAAAACCGAAGAAGCACGTGGGTTGCAAAAACTTGTGAACCTTAAAAGCAATTGGCTAGAGATATAATATTATCATTCCAGAGTAACTCTTTAAGTTGACTAAAACTTCATATATTAAGAAATAAGAAGAGAATATTTGTTTCTGAGAATATTTCAAGTCGTAAATACATTCTAAGATCACACTGGCTATGCATCGTTTTCTCATCTATTTGATTTTATTTTTCTCTTGTCAAGTTCACTTGAAAGGTTGTTTTTTTTTTGTTTTTGTTTTTTGAGCACTGAGGATGACTTGGTGGAGGTCCTTGTCGCTATATTGGCTTGTTTTTCGTCTTCATATTTTGCTACTGGGTGACAAATCCTTGTTTTCTCACCTATTTGATTTTATTTTTAATTTATTATATCTTTTCCTTTCTTGGTTTCATACAACTTTCAAGTTCCATAGAAAAATGAAGAAAATTTCCAAGAACTCTTTTAGTTTATTTTGTATTATCTGGAGAGGTTTAAAGCTCTTGAATGCTCGAAAGTCGACAATTTTCGAAAGTAAAAATTCACGTTTTCGACCACAAGGGTCGAAACTATTCCGGACACGTCGGTAAAGTGTCCGAAGTTACGCCTTAACAGGTGTTTAAAATAACCCAGTTGACCAGTTGGCAGTTTTCTACAAAAACAGAAATAGCCTTAAAAATAACTGACTTGAAGCTAGAATGTGTGAATTGAATGTGTGAATAGATACAGAACTTATAAAAGGATTCAAAAATCACGAGACTTAGCTTTAAAATTCCTTGTATTTAATTTTTTATGGAACGGTTAAACTATTTGCTTTTTGAATGAGCTTCTTTTATATGTTACTAAAAGACACTATTTCATAATTTCTTATGGAATTTTGTAGCTGACAATTAGGGAGGAAATAGCGTGTCCATAGTAATTCCTCGTCCGGGATAACCCCGGTCTCCCCTAACGTATGCCTCGGGGGCATAAGTTCTTATGGAAGAGGTGGTCATACAAAACTTCGGAAGGGACTCAAATGATTAGAAATTGAAAGTTTTACTTCCCTTTTTAAGAGTCAAAAGTGATCGAATGGCAACTAGCCCCCCTCCCCACCATCCCTCTTTTCCCCAAATGTGTCCGATCGAATTTCTGAGATTTGTTCAAAATCGACCAAAGATAATATAACAAAAACTCCGGGGCTTACACAACACCCCGGAGCCTGGGGGCAAGTGTTATAAATTGTAAGGTTTTCTAATATAAGTTTTATTTATAAATAAGGTTTTGATAAAAAGGGAGGTCGTATAAGCTTCGGAGTTGGCTCTTGCGATTGGAAATTGAAATTTCTAGTTCACTTCTTAAAAGGCGAAAGATGCTGGAGGGCAACTAGTCCCCCTGCCCACTTTTCCCTAAATCCATCCGATAGAATTTCTTAGATAGCCATTTTGTTAAAATGAGTTAAAAAATCAGATAAAAAAAACTCCGGGGTCAACTCAACCCCAACAGCTCGGGGCAAGTGTTGTAAGTTATCCCTGGGGGCACATAAGGTTTTCATGTGAGGGTTTTTAAAATAGTTCTATGGTGCAACCCCCCCCCCAAAAAAAAAAAAAAACTGTTATTGTTATTTTTATTTTCAGTGTTGTAATAAGTACAAAATAAGATAATTGTAATATAATTCGTTTTCAATAAAGCGCCAATGAAGCAGTAGGTCTTAGACATTTATAGTGAGAGAAGGAGGCAGTACCCAAACTTTTGTTTGTATCGGTTTTGTTCGTTTCAAGCTTGATTGGCATGTTCAATTTAAGTTTCACTTGTTTTAAGATTTATTTATTCATTTATATTAGTACCTATTGTATATTTGTTTGCTAAGATTGTTAATTTAATTTCTGTTCGTTTTGGGTTTAATTTATACTTTGAAAGCAGAATATATTTTTTTTAATTTTTTTTTTAGCTTGATTTGCATATTCTACCTAATCTTTACTCGTTTCAAGATTTGTTTATCTATTTTTATTAGTACCTGTTGTATGTTTTTTGCTAGGATGGTTTATTTAATTTCTGTTGTTTTGGGATTCATTTATTCTTTAATAGTAATTTTTGGTCGTTTTGAGTTTGAGTTATTGTAGTTTTTTTATTTCTCCTCATCTTAAGTTTAACGTAGCCTTTACTTTTCTTTGAAAAACTTCTTTTCCGAAAAGCCTTTTTTTTAATTAATTTGAGAAAAAAGTCCTTCTGGACAGTTTATCAGAACAACACAGAAGTGCAAATTGAAATTTTTGCTGTATAAAATTCACATCAATCGCTTGTAAAAATGTTCAATGATACAAATAACTTTACATTTTATTTTTCTACATTTGCATTGCCAATCAAGGAGAGATCGGAGCCCATCAATAACTGTTTTTAGCGGTTTTATTCGTTTCAAGCTTGATTGGCATATTCAATTTAAGTTTCACTTGTTTTAAGATTTATTTAACCATTTATATTAGTACCTATTGTATATTTGTTTGCTATGATTGTTAATTTCATTTCTGTTTGTTTTGGGTTTAATTTATACTTCGAAAGCAGAATATATTTTTTTTAATTTTTTTTTTAGCTTGATTTGCATATTCTACCTAATCTTTACTCGTTTCAAGATTTGTTTATCTATTTTTTATTAGTACCTGTTGTATGTTTTTTGCTAGGATTGTTTATTTAATTTCTGTTGTTTTGGGATTCATTTATTCTTTAATAGTAATTTTTGGTCGTTTTGAGTTTGAGTTATTGTAGTTTTTTATTTCTCCTCATCTTAAGCTTAATGTAGCCTTTACTTTTCTTTGAAAAACTTCTTTTCCAAAAAGCCCTTTTTTTAATTAATTTGAGAAAAAAGTCCTTCTGGACAGTTTATCAGAACAACACAGAAGTGCAAATTGAAATTTTTGCCGTATAAAATTCACATCAATCGCTTGTAAAAATGTTCAATGATACAAATAACTTTACATTTTATTTTTCTACATTTGCATTGTCAATCAAGGAGAGATCGGAGCCCATCAATAACTGCACAGAATTCTATAAATAATAATGAAGTTGATAAACCAAATGTTTTATTATATCTTCAAAGAACAGTTCCTAGTGCATAAACTAAACAAAAATCACAATTCACTCCCAGCTCTTTTTACAGAAGGATTGACTTGCACATAGCTTGAACATCAAAGGGGTCTGACTATTTTTCTTGCAGCAAAAAAGGCTTATTTCTATCCCAAAACATTCCAGTGTTGTATATGCTACCTCAAAGCATTTTCAAAACAAACCTACGAGGTTTCGACGATCTATGGAAGCCCGTCCCTGGGCCTCTGGCTGCTAAGATAAGAATTGATTTCAGAGATGGGCCATTCACAGTTTAAAAGGGTGCATAGGCCTACAGTCTTTGCAGAATTTTATCAGTTTGAGGATAATCTTTGAAAAGTTCTGTTTTGGTTGTTGTTTCTCCATCACCTTACTGCATGATGCCAACTTATTTTTCTATTTCTAAGAAGAATGGTTGCACCAAACAGCTTTTGAGTGTCTTCTATAAAATTTAATTTTGAATTAGTGCGTTTTCACTTGTTATTTAGACTTTGATTGGATCTACTTGTTCTTAAGTGGTTGGAAATACTGGAAAGACGACTGGGGAATGGCAGAGGCAGAGATAGGAAACATTATACCGGCTAGCTGTTGTGTCTTTGCACTTCAATAACTTAATTTGAAGTTTTTTATTTCGCTAATATTTTTTCTATTATCATTTCGTAAAAGAGTGCAAAAATGAGTGTAAAGAGCAAATAATTGGCAAAGAGAGTTCAAATCCGGTCAATGGAGGGAAAGAGTGCAATGAAAAAAAGTGTACATTGCACACGAAAAGTGTACAAGTTAGCAACCCTGCCACTTTCTTCTTTATAACGTTTCTCCGGTTGACGCAGTGTTTCTATTTGTCGTCTGCCGAAATTGAACAAGAAAATCCCTCTTTACTTAAAAAAAAATCCCTAAGAAGTCCTTATACATTTATAGGTTCTAGGCGTTTACCCCCCCCCCCCCTTCAGTAATTATCCCCACCCCCCAGAACATACCCCCCTAAATAATAACCCCCGTGGAGAATACCCCCTCCCCCCGTGGAAAATAAGGCTTTCCAAACTTGAGAATTTTATTTGAGTTTTGTTTTTTATTTTCCGTAAGAAGAAGTAATTTTCGTAATTATGTATTATACGCCCCTCACTCAAGTTTATGCTGTGTAAAACTCGAGAACAAACCAGTTTCTTCATTAGTTTCTTTCAGCTTAGCGTGAGACAAGGCAAAGACAAGTGATAGAACAGATGGGAAATACATAATTAAATATATAATTTTGGGCTATATATTTGCACATAAGGGGGGGGGGTAAAAGTGTTTGGACAGTTTGAATATTCTTACTCAATAACATGCAGAATAATTGTACCTAACACATTTTGCATGCAGATCAGCAATACTTCACCCCCCCCCCCCCAATGTGTAAATATATAGTCCAAATTTGTTTCTAAAGTAACGAAGAAACCGGTTAACGAAGAAACACATCGTAAACTTAAGTGAGTGGTGTATAATACACAAGTACCGGAATTTTTCATGGAGAGAGAGCCATATTTTCCGGTACTATTTAAAAGAGATCAGAAACTAAATTTTTTCAACTGAAAGTAAGGAGCAACATCAAAACTTAAAACGAACTGAAACTATTACACATATACAAGGGTTTGGCTCCTCCTCAAGACCTCGCTCTTTACGTTCAAGTTTTTTTTTTATAGAAAATTAAAACAAAGCTTATTGTTCTAATTAAACGGCCATTGTGTTTCAGGAATCGTTCTTAAAGAATTTGGATAAAAAGTCAAAACTTTAGCGTAAAGAGCAAGATCTTGTGGAAGGGGCAACTCCTCTCATATACGTTATAATTTCTGTTCGTTTTAGATTTTAATGTTGCTCCTTACTTTCAGTTGAAAAAACTTGTTTTTTTAATTTAATTTCTGATCGCTTTTAAACAATACAGGGAAATCCAGCTCTCTCTTCGCGAAAAATTCCGATACTTGTGTGTTATACGCCACTCACTCAAGATTACGATGTGCAAAACCCGAGAACAAACTGGTTTCTTCGTTACTTTATAAACAAATTTGGGCTATATATTAGCACATTAGGGGGGTAGGGGTAAATTAGGTACAATTATTCTGCATACTATGAAGTGAGAATTATTTTCTGACTTCAAACTGTCCAAATACTTCAATCCCCCCCCTTATGTGCAAATATATTGCCCAAATTATATATTTCCCATCTATTACGTCACTAGTCTTTGTCTTGTCTTGTGCTAATCTGAAAGAAACTAACGAAGAAACCAGTTTGTTCTCGAGTTTTACGCACGGTAAACTTGAGTGAGTGGCATATAACACACAAGTACCAAAACTCCTTCCCTTACGAAAAAAAAATCAAATAAAATTCTCAAATTTAGAAAGCCTTATTTTCCACGAGGAGGGGTATTTTTCGGGGGAAATTTTCCACAGGGAGTATTTTCAGGGGGGTAATCGTCGGGGTGGGTGGGGAGGGGTTTAAACACCGGCCATCACATTTATATACGTACCTGAGTTGCGATTACACAATGTACATGCGCGAAACTTTAAGGTTTCTCGTGTGAAGCTGGTTCAGAGTTTTTCCATATAGATTAAATAATAAGTTTAATTTGAAAAGCATTTAGTTCGTGGAGCCATTTGAAAGTACAATGTCAGCTGATATTCAAAGCCTACAGATAACTTGTTTTATTACTGAAAATATTATAACGTTTGGTCGAAACTATGTCTTCCTGAAAGACACTGCTTTTTCCACATTAGTAGAATGCATCTATGGAATTTGCTGGGACATATAGAAATTACCATGCTATTTGCTGGAACATATAGGAACCACTGAAGCTTATCAAGTTGATAGACCTATAAAGTGATCAAACACGTTTTGAAACTATAGTTGAGATTGTATAATGTAAGCAGACTGGTTTTTGAGGCAACACCCATTTTTTAGGGCCAATCAGAGAGAGCGGAGGTTACTCCATATACGATAACTTGATTAGTAATTGGATTCGAATAAAAGGAGTGATTTTTATTGCTATTCATATTAGTAAGAGAATTGCATTCAGAGAGAATAGTTTATTTGAGACGATATTAGTAGAGAAAATGATTGGAGCATTTACACTATTGGAGCTTGATGGTGGAACCGGTGGCAAAGATATACGAGTACCAAACGTGGCTGTGGAAATAACAGAAGGCTGTAGACTATACCTTGAATGGGATGATATGTATGCTAGATATGTGATATGAATGAGCAAATTTAAAATGGAGGAGCAATTATGTTTTGCTGCGAAACTGAATATTGTGCATATAAATAGACTTCAGGCAGCATTAGATGCACTAGTGAAATATATTGATGAAAAAAAATTGAATCAGTGATTACTATTGTTGTACTTATGTTCAATAAAACAGTTTCTAAATCAAAGATACTTTTCTTTGTATAGTAGGCTAGCGTGTATTTTTTTAAGAGTAGAAAAAAATCTATGTATTAGAGTGGATAAATTCTTTATCAACTTCCCTTTGTCTGATACATCAGATACCATTAAAAAAATATGTGTATTAGAATGAATAAATTCCTTATCATCATCCTTTGTCGGTTACGTCGGATGAAATTGACAAATCTAACTATCAGAGTGAGTAAATTCATTATCGAAATCCTTTGTCGGATATTTCGGATAAAATTGAAAAAATCGAAGGGTCAGAGTGAATAAATTTTTTCCATCAACATCCTTTATCAGATACAACGAATATAATTGACAAAATCTAATCGTCAGGGTGAATAAATGCTTTATCAGCATCCTTTGTCGATTCTGTCGGGTAAAATTGACAAAATCTAGTTGTTAGAGTGAATTTTTCTTTGTCAACCTCCTCTCTCGGATACATCGGATAAAATTGACAAAATCTCAGTATCAGATTGAATAAATACCTTATCAACATCATTTGTTGGATATGACGGATAAAATTGACAAAATCTAAGTACCAGAGTGAATAAATTCATTATCAACATCCTTTGTCTAATATGTTGGATAAAATCGACAAAATCTAAGTATCAGAGTAATTAAATTCTATATCAACATCCCTTTTTCGGATACATGGGATGAAATCGATAAAATCTAAGTATCAGAGTGAATAAATGCTTTATCAACATCCTCTAAGTGCATTATCAACATCATTTATCGGGTATATCGGATAAAATTGACAAAATCTAAGTATCAGATTGATTAAGTTCTATATCAACAACCCTTTCTCGAATACATGGGATAAAATTGACAAAATCTAAGTGTCCGAGTGAATAAATTTTTCTTATCAACATCTATTGTCAGATACATCGAATATAATTGACAAAATCTAAGTATCAGAGTCAATGAATGCTTTATCAGCATCATTTGTCGAATATATCGGATAAAATTGACAAAATCTAAGTACCAGAGTGAATAAATGCATTATCAACATCATTTGTCGGATATGCCGGATAAAATTGACATGTCAGTAGAATGCATCCGTGGAATTTGCTGGGACATATAGAAATTACCATGCTATTTGCTGGGAAATATAGGAACCACTGAAGCGTATCAAGTTGATAGACCTATAAAGCTATCAAACACGTTTTGAAACTACAGTTGAGATTGTATAATGCAAACAGACTGGTTTTTGAGACAACACCCATTTTTTAGGGCCAATCAGAGAGAGCGGGGGTTACTCCATATACGATAACTTGATTAGTAATTGGATTCGAATAAAAGGAGTGATCATTGCAATTTCATTGCAATTTCATTGCAATTGCAATGATTTTCATTGCAAATCATATTAGTAAGAGAATTGAAATCAGAGAAAATAGTTTATTTGAGACGACATTAGTAGAGAAAATGAGTGGAGCATTTACACTATTGGAGCTTGATGGTGGAGCCAGCAGCAAAGATATACGAGTACCAAACGTTGCTGTGGAAATAACAGGAGGCTGTAGACTATGCCTTGAATGATATGTATGCTAGATATGTGATATCATTGAGCAAATTTAAAATGGAGGAGCAATTATATTTTGCTGCGAAACTGAATATTGTGCATATAAATAAAATTCAGGCAGCATTAGATGCACTAGTGAAATATATTGATGAAAACAAATTGAATCAGTGATTATTATAGTTGTACTAATCTTCAATAAAACTGTTTCTAAATCAAAGATATTTTTCTTTCTATAGTAGGCAAGCGTGTATTTTTTTAATAGTAGAAAAAAATAATCTATGTATTAGAGTGGATAAATTCTTTATCAACTTTCCTTTGACTGATACATCAGATAACATTCACAAAATCTGTGTATTAGAATGAATAAATTCCTTATCATCATCCTTTGTCGGTTACATCGGATAAAATTGACAAATCTAACTATCAGAGTGAATAAATTCATTATCAAAATCCTTTGTCGGATATGTCGGATAAAATTGACAAAATAGAAGTGTCAGAGTGAATAAATTTTTTCCATCAACATCTTTTATCAGATACAACGAATATAATGGACAAAATCTAATCTTCAGGGTGAATAAATGCTTTATCAGCATCCTTGGTCGATTCTGTCGGAAAAAATTGACAAAATCTAAGTGTTAGAGTGAATTTTTTTTGTCAACATCTTTTGTCAGATACATCGAATATAATTGACAGAATCTAGGTGTTAGAGTGAATAATTTTTTTTATCAACATCCTCTGTCAGATATGTCGGGCAAAATCGACAAAATCTAAGTATCAGAGTGAATAAATTCATTATCAACATCCTCTGTCAGATAAATCGGATAAAATTGCCAAAATCTAAGTATCAGAGTAAATAAATGCCTTATCAACATCATTTGTCGGATACAACGGATAAAATAGACAAAATCTAAGTATCAGAGTGATTAAATTCTATATTAACATCCTTTGTCGGATATGTCGGATAAAATTGACAAAATCTAAGTATCAGAGTGATTAAATGCATTATCAACATCATTTGTCAGATATGTCGGATAAAATTGACATGTCGGATAAAATTGACATGTCGGATAAAATTGACAAAACCTAAGTGTCAGAGTGAATAATTTTTTTATCAACATCTTTTGTCAGATACATCGAATCTAATTGACAGAATCTATGTGGTTAGAGTGAATAATTTTTTTATCAACATCCTCTGTCAGATATGTCGGGCAAAATCGACAAAATCTAAGTATCAGAGTGAATAAATTCATTATCAACATCCTCTGTCAGATAAATCGGATAAAATTGACAAAATCTAAGTATCAGAGTGAATAAATGCCTTATCAACATCACTTGTCGGATATATCGGATAAAATAGACAAAATCTAAGTATCAGAGTGATTAAATTCTATATCAACATCCTTTGTCGGATATGTTAGATATAAATTGACAAAATCTAAGTATCAGAGTGATTAAATTCTATATCGACATCCCTTTCTCAGATACATGGGATAAAATTGACAAAATTGAAGTATCAGAGTGAATAAATTTTTTTCCTTCCACATCTTTTATCAGATACATCGAATATAATTGACAAAATCTAAATATCAGAGTGAATAAATGCTTTATCAGCATCCTTTGTCGATTCTGTCGGATAAAATTGACAAAATCTAAGTGTTAGAGTGATTTTTTTTATCAACATCTTCTCTCAGATACATCGGATAAAATTGACAAAATCTAAGTATCAGATTGAATAAATGCTTTATCAACATCATTTGACGGATATAGCGGATCAAATTGACAAAAATCTGAGTACCAGAGTGAATAAATTCATTATCAACATCCTTTGTCTGAAATGTCGGATAAAATTGACAAAATCTAAGTACCAGAGTGATTAAATTCTATATCAACATCCCTTTCTCGGATACATGGGATAAAATTGATAAAATCTAAGTATCAGAGTGAATAAATGCTTTATCAACATCCTCTAAATGCATTATCAACACCATTTGTCGGGTATATCGGATAAAATTGACAAAATCTAAGTATCGGATTGATTAAATTCTGTATCAACAACCCCTTCTTGAATATATGGGATAAAATTGAAAAAATCTAAGCGTCAGAGTGAATAAATTTTTTTATGTCAACATCTATTGTCAGATACATCGAATATAATTGACAAAATCTAAGTATCAGAGTGAACAAATGCTTTATCAGCATCCTTTGTCGAATATATCGGATAAAAGTGACAAAATCTAAGTACCAGAGTGAATAAATGCATTATCAACATCATTTGTCGGATATGTCAGATAAAATTGACATGTCGGATAAAATTGACAAAATCTAAGTGTCAGAGTGAATAATTTTTTTTATCAACATCTTTTGTCAGATGCATCGAATATAATTGACAAAATCTAAGTGTTAGAGTGAATAATTTTTTTATCAACATCCTATGTCAGATACATCGGATAAAATTGACAAAATCTAAGTATCAGACTGAATAAATGCTTTATCAACATCATTTGTCGGATATGTTTGACAAAATTGACAAAAATCTAAGTATCAGAATGAATAAATTCATTATTAACATCCATTGTCGGATATGTCTGATAAAATTGACAAAATCTAAGTATCAGAGTGAATAAATGTTTGTCAGTATCCTTTGTCGAATATATTGGATAAAATTGACAAAATCTAAGTACCAGAGTGAATATTGCATTATCATCATCATTTGTCGGATATGTCGGATAAAATTGACATGTCGGATAAAACTGACAAAATCTAAGTGTCAGAGTGAATAATTTTTTTTATCAACATCTTTTGTCAGATACATCGAATATAATTGACAGAATCTAGGTGTTAGAGTGAATAATTTTTTTATCAACATCCTCTGTCAGATACATCGGATAAAATCGACAAAATCTAAGTATCAGAGTGAATAAATGCTTTATCAACATCATTTGTCGGATATGTTTGACAAAATTGACAAAAATCTAAGTATCAGAATGAATAAATTCATTATCAACATCCTCTGTCAGGTATATCGGATAAAATTGACAAAACCTAAGTATCAGAGTAAATAAATTCCTTATCAACATCATTTTTCGGATATATCGGATAAAATAAACAAAATATAAGTATCAGAGTGATTAAATTATATATCAACATCCTTTGTCGGATATGTCGGATAAAATTGACAAATTCTAAGTATCAGAGTGATTAAATGCATTATCAACATCATTTTTCGGATATGTCGGATAAAATTGACATGTCGGATAAAATTGACAAAACCTAAGTGTCAGAGTGAATAATTTTTTTTATCAACATCTTTTGTCAGATACATCGAATCTAATTGACAGAATCTAGGTGGTTAGAGTGAATAATTTTTTTTATCAACATCCTCTATTTTTTCGCGCCGCAAAAAAAATAGCCGTGACTACCTCAGATGGTTTTGTGGTGCAGTGAGTTGTTACTAGTAGTAGTAGTATTTTCGTGTTTTTTGCAAGCCATTCATACTATACCTTAAATGCATTCAGATATTTCCTTGATAACAAATAGCCGTGACTACCTCAGATGGTTTTGTGGTGCAGTGAGTTGTTACTAGTAGTAGTAGTATTTTCGTGTTTTTTTTTGCAAGCCATTAATACTATATCTTAAATGCATTCAGGTATTTTCCTGAGAAAACATAGCCGTGACTACCTCAGGTGGTTTTGTTGTGCATTAAAGCATTTATTCACTCTGATCATTAGATTTTGTCAATTTTATTCCATGTGTCCGAGAAATGCATGTTGATATTGAATTTAATCACTCTGATACTTACATTTTGTCAATTTTATCAGACATATCCGAAAATGGATGTTAATAATGAATTTATTCACTCTGATACTTAGATTTTGTCAATTTTGTCCGACATATCCGACAAATGATGTTGATAAAGCATTTATTCAGTCTGATACTTAGATTTTGTCAATTTTATCCGATGTATCTGACATAGGATGTTGATAAAAAAATTATTCACTCTAACACTTAGATTTTGTCAATTATATTCGATGTATCTGACAAAATATGTTGATAAAAAAATTTATTCACTCTGACGCTTAGATTTTTTCAATTTTATCCCATGTATTCGAAAAAGGGTTGTTGATATAGAATTTAATCAATCCGATACTTAGATTTTGTCAATTTTATCCGATATACCCGACAAATGATGTTGATAATGCATTTAGATAAAGTATTTATTCACTCTGATACTTAGATTTTATCAATTTTATCCTATGTATCCGAGAAAGGGATGTTGATATAGAATTTAATCACTCTGGTACTTAGATTTTGTCAATTTTATCCGACATTTCAGACAAAGGATGTTGATAATGAATTTATTCACTGGTACTTAGATTTTTGTCAATTTGATCCGCTATATCCGTCAAATGATGTTGATAAAGCATTTATTCAATCTGATACTTAGATTTTGTCAATTTTATCCGATGTATCCGAGAGAAGATATTGATAAAAAAAATCACTCTAACACTTAGATTTTGTCAACTTTATCTGACAGAATCGACAAAGGATGCTGATAAAGCATTTATTCACTCTGATACTTAGATTTTGTCAATTATATTCGATTTATCTGACAATAGATGTTTATATAAAAAAATTTATTCACTCTGACGCTTAGATTTTTTTCAATTTTATCCCATGTGTTCGAGAAAGGGTTGTTGATATAGAATTTAATCAATCCGATACTTAGATTTTGTCAATTTTACCCGATATACCCGACAAATGATGTTGATAATGCATTTAGATAAAGCATTTATTCACTCTGATACTTAGATTTTATCAATTTTATCCCATGTATCCGAGAAAGGGATGTTGATATAGAATTTAATCACTCTGGTACTTAGATTTTGTCAATTTTATCCGACATTTCAGACAAAGTATTTTGATAACGAATTTATTCACTCTGGTACTTAGATTTTTGTCAATTTGATCCGCTATATCCGTCAAATCATGTTGATAAGGCATTTATTCAATCTGATACTTAGATTTTGTCAATTTTATCCGACAGAATCGACAAAGGATGCTGATAATGCATTTATTCAACCTGACATTTAGATTTTGTCGATTTTATCCAACATATCCGAAAAAGGATGCTGATAAAGCATTTAATCGCTCTGATATTTAGACTTTTTCAATTATATTCATTTTATCTGATAAAAGATGTGGATGGAAAAAAATTTATTCACTCTGACACTTCGATTTTGTCAATTTTACCCCATGTATCTGAGAAAGGGATGTCGATATAGAACTTAATCATTCTGATACTTAGATTTTGTCAATTTTATCCGACATATCCCACAAAGGATGTTTATATAGAATTTAATCACTTTGATACTTAGATTTTGTCTATTTTATCCGATATATCCGACAAGTGATGTTGATAAGGCATTTATTCACTCTGATACTTAGATTTTATCAATTTTATCCGATGTATCTGACAGAGGATGTTGATAATGAATTTATTCACTCTGATGCTTAGATTTTGTCGATTTTGCCCGACATATCTGACAGAGGATGTTGATAAGAAAAAATTATTCACTCTAACACCTAGATTCCGTCAATTATATTCGATGTATCTGACAAAAGATGTTGATAAAAAAAATTATTCACTCTGACACTTAAATTTTGTCAATTTTATCCGACATGTCAATTTTATCCGACATATCCGACAAATGAGGTTGATAACGCATTTAATCACTGTGATACTTAGATTATGTCAATTTTATCCAACATATCCGACAAAGGATTTTGATATAGACTTTAATCACTCTGATACTTAGATTTTGTCTATTTTATCCGATATATCCGACAAATGATGTTGATAAGGCATTTATTCACTCTGATACTTAGATTTTGTCAATTTTATCCGATGTATCTGACAGAGGATGTTGATAATGATTTTATTCACTCTGATACTTAGATTTTGTCGATTTTGCCCGACATATCTGACAGAGGATGTTGATAAAGAAAAAATTATTCACTCTAACACCTAGATTCTGTCAATTATATTCGATGTATCTGACAAAAGATGTTGATAAAAAAAAAATATTCACTCTGACACTTAGATTTTGTCAATTTTATCCGACATGTCAATTTTATCCGACATATCCAACAAATGATGTTGATAATGCATTTATTCACTCTGGTACTTAAATTTTGTCAATTTTATCCGAGATATTCGACAAAGGTTGCTGAAAAAGCATTTATTCACTCTGATACTTAGATTTTGTCAATTATATTCGATGTATCTGATAAAAGATGTGGATGAAAAAAAATTTATTCACTCTGAAACTTCGATTTTGTCAATTTTATCCCATGTATTCTTGAAAGGGTTATTGATATAGAATTTAATCAATCTGATACTTAGATTTTGTCAATTTTATCCGATATACCCGACAAATGATGTTGATAATGTATTTAGAGGATGTTGATAAAGCATTTATTTACTCTGATACTTAGATTTTATCAATTTTATCCCATGTATCCGAGAAAGGGATGTTGATATAGAATTTAATCACTCTGATACTTAGATTTTGTCAATTTTATCCAACATATCCGGCAAATGATGTTGATAAAGCATTTATTCAAACTGATACTTAGATTTTGTCAATTTTATCCGACAGAATCGACAAAGGATGCTGATAAAGTATTTATTCACCCTGACGATTAGATTTTGTCAATTATATTCGTTGTATCTGATAAAAGATGTTGATGGAAAAAATTTATTCACTCTGACACTTCGATTTTGGCAATTTTATCCGACATATCCGACAAAGGATTTTGATAATGAATTTATTCACTCTGATAGTTAGATTTGTCAATTGAACCGACGTAACCGACAAAGGATGATGATAAGGAATTTATTCATTCTAATACACAGATTTTGTGAATGTTATCTGATGTATCAGACGAAGGGAAGTTGATAAAGAATTTATCCACTCTAATACATAGACTATTTTTTTTCTACTCTTAAAAAAATACACGCTAGCCTACTATAGAAAGAAAAATATCTTTTATTTAGAAAAAGTTTTATTGAACATAAGTACAACAATAATAATCACTGATTCAATTTGTTTTCATCAATATATTTCACTAGTGAATCTAATGCTGCCTGAAGTCTATTTATATGCACAATATTCAGTTTCGCAGCAAAACATAATTGCTCCTCCATTTTAAATTTGCTCAATGATATCACATATATAGCATACAGATCATCTCATTCAAGGCATAGTCTACAGCCTCCTGTTATTTCCACAGCCACGTTTGGTACTCGTATATCTTTGCTGCCGGCTCCACCGTCAAGCTCCAATAGTGTAAATGCTCCACTCATTTTCTCCACTAATATCGTCTCAAATAAACTATTCTCTCTGAATTCAATTCTCTTACTAATATGAATTGCAATGAAAACCTTTCCTTTTATTCGAATCCAATTACTAATCAAGTTATCGTATATGGAGTAACCTCCGCTCTCTCTGATTGGCCCTACAAAAAGGGGTTTGCCTCAAAAACCAGTCTGCTTGCATTATACAATCTCAACTATAGTTTCAAAACGTATTTGATCACTTTATAGGTCTATCAAATTGATACGCTTCAATGGTTCCTATATGTCCCAGCAAATAGCATGGTAATTTCTATATGTCCCAGCAAATTCCATAGATGCATTCTACTCACATAAATACACCTTTATTCTAACCGAAATCCATTCGCTAAACCACACAATTTTCTGCGTTGCTAAAAAACATCTTTAATTTTTCGTCCATAAGCAAACTGGGCTTCAGCGTAGTCACAATCAAGCCAAGGTTCTTCGTATTTCTGCTTAAATATTCTCGTGATTGCACAATTATAAAAAGTTGCTTGCCAAGTCGTAGCGGTAGTCGAGAATACGAATATACATAAGCCCTATGAGAATTACCACTAAAGACGATGACAAAACATATGGATAAAGTTTTGATCAGTCATCAGTGTCAAATAAACAACTTCATCAAAATAGAAAATTTGCCGAAGCAAGATTCCAGGATATGCAACCTCATCCCTAATTTCTAGTTTTGAGAATGGATGTCATTTTACGAACTCAGAGCCACGGCTAGTGGCCACTGCTATCCACCGGGTCTTACATGAATTCGTAAAAAAATCACTCATAGGCTTCTCCACTCATATGGAACATTCTGTCTTGAGAAAGTCCAAATGAACGGAACTTTACTGAGTCCAATGTGACTGACTACTCATTTATTTGTATGTCATTACTGCACCTTAAACAAATTTTGATGAATGATTTGTTTGATTTCTTAATGATTTAACTACTTACATAAAAACATAGTGCTGAGGCATAAGTAAAGCTGCTTTTTCTGAGATAATATTAGGCTCTATCATTTTAGCTGTTTTTGCATTTGAGAATCCAAAATCATTGATACGGCAATGGTTTCAATTCTTGTCATTCCATATTTGCACTGCAACCGACAAGAAGTCATCGGCTGCTCAAGACGGTTGCAGCGGTCAGTTTAAAATAAACTGATTGTTATTTCGACCATAGAAGTGCTAAAGGGAAGATTCATTAGCTATTGTATATGCATTTTGAATTGGGGAAATCGAATAGTTCCAGAACCGTCCTTTAGGTTCAAAATGTATCCCAGTATTTTTAGCTGACGCATTTTCATAACCACAAACATATGGGATGTCAATTATAGATTTAAGTTTCCCATTCCCATCATTGATTGCTTCATACCTTCTGAACGTTAATTATTTGTCAATAAGATTAGATACATTTCTAATCCCAGCTCTCTGACAAATTCTTCCTGCCAACACTTTGGCAAATTCAAAATTAGAACTTCAAAGTTGAATCGTGCTTTCACTTAGGGGTTTGTTGCAATTTAAAATCTCGAAAACCCTTGTAAACAAAATTCAATTCCGTTAGCTTGACCAGTGGATCACTCAAAAGAAAAGAAAAGTTACACTGTCACATGCTGTCATATCCAGGCATAATTGTCGAAATGGCAACTGTTCCTTTTTTTTTTATTTTCAGTACGTAAGATATGGTCTTTATGTAGCAGAGTCTCATAAGGTTATCGGCAAAGGTTCTGATTAGCTCTTCTGTTTTTTTTTGTTATTCGAAAAACCCAAAATTGCTGAACGTGCCAACTGTTTTAGACCAAAACACAAAGAATATTTTCAGTCAAAGGCTCTAAAACTTATTGTGTCCGTAAGTAAGGTCCCCAAAAATACTATTCGTGAAATACAGCTTCAAGCTTTCAACCTTGGTGAGATCGTGCTTTTTTATCTTGTTGGCAGTTTCTCTTATGGTTAGAAATAGCAAAATGTTTTGAACATCTTCAGATATCTTTCTTACCTAGCAGTCGTTCTGACATAAGAGCAAATAGTCCCAGTGGCAGTTCTAGGGCTGGGCAGGGGGGAAAGCAGCTTCCTCTTTAGTTTTTCCGACATCTGGTATTGAATTCCTTTTATTTGATGTATCTTTATACCTTAGTATAACTAGGAATACCTCCCCCCCCAAAAAAAAAGAATTGTGACCCCCCTAAAACCGCTAACGGACGGTCCTACAGAGACCTTCCAACTTCCAACCTTTTAAGAGTTTTTACATGTGGTTGAGGAACAAAAATAACTCTTATAGCAAGTATAGTTAATAACAAAATTTCCCTGAATACAGGGAAATAACAAGACTGAATTTTGAAATTTGACTGAAATGAACATGAACACAACTGAAATTTTTACATGTGTGTGAGGCATAAAAATAACTCGAATAGCAAGTATGGTTAATAACAAAATTTCCCTGAATCCAGGGAAATATTTTCTTAAACATGACTGAAATTGAGCTTGTATTGTCCATCATCGAGTTTGTTTTATTTTAGTAGAAAGCAAAAAGATTGGTCATTGGTAGCCTCACATTCAGTAAACAGGGCTTAACAGGCTCATATATACCTTTCAAAGATACATTGTGCGGTTGATTAGGTCGATAAGACCCACTTTCAAATTCAAGGCTTTCAAAGTTTTTAATTTATTAGTGAGATCATTGGAATTTTTAAATAAGATTTTTGAGTTCCTAAAAGGGGACGGAGTGCCAGTGACAACAATTTTCCTAATTTGGCAACAGGTGATGGAAAAGTTGAAACAATGGGATGATGTGGGGCTCCAGTCTAATGGATTTTGGGTAAAACGTAGATTTTGGTCATGGGACAGCCTCTTGGGCTGTTCCGTCAAAAACTTATTGTAAAATTGTGGAGTTATGTGTAAATTCTTTTTCAGTGCTAAATTTCTTGTGTATAATATGTTATGTGTGAATTCAATTCTAGTTGCCTTTACGTATTTGTCAGTGGGATCAAAATCGAATTGACAACTATCCATTATTACAATAGTGTTGCCTTTATCAGCTCTAGTGGTAATTAAATATAAAAAAAAACTGTTTTTTTAGCTGAAAGTAAGGAGCAACATTAAAACTTAAAACGAACAGAAATACTTTCGTATATGAAAAGGGCTGTCCCCTCCTCAAAGCCTCGCTCTTTACGCTAAAGTTTTTATTGATTTAAAAAATAGCGTTGTGAGAAAGAGTCTAACTTTAGCGTAAAGAGTGAGGCGTTGAGGAGGGGACAGCCCCTTTCGTCTACGAAATGATAGTAGTAAGCTTGTATAAGATTTGAACGGCACAAGAAACCTACAACCCTGAGGCATGGATACGTGTGCAGTTTCACACCTACACACCTTACCAGGGGTCAGTCACCTATTACTACAGATGGTACATGTCTTACCAGACGGGTTTCTGAGGCAACAGCCATTTTTTGGGGTCAATCAGAGAGAGCGGAGGGTACTCCATATATGGTAACTTGATTAGAGGCATTCAACTATTCAACTATTACATTCAACTATTATCAACTATTATCATTCAATTATTTCAACTATTATCATTCAACTATTATCATGACTGGTATATGCCTTAGCAGAGAGGTCCCTGACTCGACAGTCAAGCCGGTCAGATTTCAGTCATAATTCAACTATTATCACGACCGGTATATGCCTTAGCAGACAGGTTTCTGGGCCAACACCCATTTTCTGGGCCAATCATTGAGAGGTGACACAGAGGGTATTCCATATACGGTAACTTGATTAGTAATCGGATTCAAACATAAGGAGTGATTTTCATTATCGAGATTGTGTAATGCAACCAGACTGGTTTCTGAGGCAACACCTATTTTCTGGATAATTGCCTTTATTGAAGACTGGTTTGCTTAGGAATGCGTCGCTGCTAATTGAAGAATGGGATGTTACACTCAGAATTGTTTAAGTTGAAAGTTATAATATTTGCGTAAACTAACTCAATTTGCTTAGGAATGCATTACTGGTAATTAAAGAATGGGATGGTACACACAGAATTGTTTCAGAACATTCATGTAAATTAATTGAATTTGCAAAAAAAAGGTATTCAATTGGCATAAATCTATGGAAATGATTAACGATGACAAGATGACATTATGACTTGACCTAGCTTCACTTCTCGGAAGTGTTCTGTATAATACACGAGTACCATTTGAACAGTGTTGTCAATATAAAATATGCTCTAACATTGTAGTATACTAAAAAGTTGATACTAATAGAGATTTAAATGCCAAGAAAGGAATTTTAATTAAGAAATTCAGAACAATCCTTAGAAATCCTTAGAAATCAAGTAGTGAGGTGTATATGAGTATGATCTGTCAAGGATAATAAGCACCAATGACCCTAACCACCAGGGACCTAAACATCCAAAGCTCCTTTATTCAAAACCTCCAATGGACCCCTCCCCCCAACTTATTTTGCCCCCCCTCCCCCCATTTTTATACTTCTTTTTAAATTTTTTTAAAATTTTTTATTATTATTTTTTTAACATTCTATTTTTTTAACTTTTTTTTATATGGCTTAGAGTGACGTAAAACATACTTAAAACAAAAACCACATTTAATATTTTCGAAACTCAAAATGAGAATGGTAGATATTTTAGTCGTGACTATTACTATTAGAAAAATAATGGTTGTAGTAGCACTTTTTTTTATTAGACTAAACTTTTTTTTGGACTTCGAAATTATTCAACTTTATTTTACGTATCTTAAAGTGACATGAAATATGCTTAAGGCTCTAACAATTGTACTCTATGCTTGCTCAGAGACACGATGCGGCTTTCCCACTGGTACTCTATGACCGGTTATCGATACTACCTAGTTTATTACATGTAATAAATCAGTATTTCATAAGCAGTGGAACAATAAACACATAACTATTATCTCTAAAAAAGTGAAGATGAAGCATTTGAAGAAAGTGTGTTCACATGATAGTGTTATTGTAGCATTGAATGCTGACAAGGAGAAGTATTTAAACTAAGAAATAAGTATAAGTGGTAGCACTATCGGAAACGTATGCGTGCATTGTCTAGACAGTAAGGAATTAAATTTCTTTGGAGTACCAAAAATAATTCCATTGTACAAATGGGGGACATGCGAGATTGAGATCTCTGGAGATGATTGCGCTCAAAGAGAACGCTAACATAGAAATAATAGTGGATGAAGAGGGATATCTTCTTGCTAGCGCCTCCGGTAACATGCTACCTGTTGATAGAACCTATCGTCATCTTTAAGGTATTAGCATTCAAATGAAAGCAAAGACGAAAAGAAAGGCATACTCTTCGACTAATATCATAAACCATATCTTGTCTACGTGCCGGAACTGTTACCTTTGTAAAAATTATGTTGTAATAGACAGTGAAATTGCCGTAAAAATAAAAATGGCATTGGTAGAAAATATAACTAAGGAATATAAAGATGAATCGATGAAAAACAAAGTGCCGGCAAACGTTACTACCAATGATCAAATAATCAATGAACCAAATAATACCAAAGACGAAACACATATTGAACCTTTCGGTGACACACCAGTAAGTATTGTGCATGACTCAAAATGGAATAATGATTATTCTACTGATTACGAGTTAAGA